>CM053786.1:194657343-195214843 GCA_028749045.1 Cupressus sempervirens
CCACAACTAGAGTAGAATGAAATCATTGAAGATGCAAAGGAGAAGAGACTAAGGGATAAATGCATTAACTGACTACTTGACAAAATTAGGTATGTGGTAGTATTAATATAATCATATAGAAATTAGTGATCTCTAGTTGTTCATTAAAATGCTTGACTTGATTACAATAACTATAATCATATATCTAACATGTATAATACTCTATGTTAGATATATGCCTTTAAAAAAGATTACAATTATATATCTTACATTTACCTTACCAAGAGCTATCAAATTTCCAACTTGTGGGTTCCTAGGTGTTGAGGAGATAACTAAACCTTCACACCCTTGCCTTAATGAGGGGTTCATTACTGATTATAGTAACTATCTTCCAAACTCCAATATCTTGCCTACTCTACTCTTCCAAATGGTATTCATCATCCCATGAGTGAATACAAACCTTCCATCTCACATGTAGACTCTAGACAAGCTTCTGTCATGTTACTTGAATGCTGATTCTCTATATTTTACATGCAACATTGCGTGACTTATGGATTCTCGACCAACTCTATTATATAGAGCAAGGTTATTGCGTGGACCAACAAAATGGAAATAATAAAAACAATAAAGAAACCTTTACATCTTTCTTGACTTCAGACAATGAAAACATGCAACTAATGTGGCACTGCACTCTAAAACTGTACAATATTTACTATCTAAAATAATGAATAATGAGATCCCTTTAATTACCCAATGATACTAGGCACATGTTTAACAACAACATTAATTCTAGACTTCATTCCATCATATAGGGAGCTTATGAATCTTTACATCCACAAGGTAAGGAATAAGATGCTAGGACTATAGTCAAATACCAGTACACTAGTAGATTTTACAAAACAATTGACTTTTGTTATACAAAACCACAAACCATACCCTTCACCTTTCTTCTCCACATCTCATTCTCTATTCTCTACATGAGATTACATTGCTTATGTAATAGCATGACTTTTCACATCCCCAAAGAGCTTTTCCAATATGGTTGACCTTCCATCTTTTACAAAACTATCATTTTGCAAAAAATGTTAAAAACAACATTTTTTGACAACTTTACATTTTTGACAATTTGCCCCTTTTTCTAACTCATGCCTATTTGACACCATATATAGGTCCAAAAAGGCTTACAATTTATATGTTTAATTCATTTGCATATTTATATAACCTACCATATTTTTAGAAGTGTGATTGTGGATTTATAGAATCTAACATATTTCTAATATTTTTCAAAGTTTTGATATATAGGTTGCAGGACACATCGAAGGTGATACAAGCTAGGAAAGAGAAGGTTGGTAAACACTATATTAGCTCTGGTGGATATATGAAAATTAACTCATGCCTTGTAAGTAGTAGCAAATGAAATTTCATATCAATTTTTTTAATATAAAATTACAAATAAGAAATGCATTAATTATTGACGATATTATGTTAAAAATGTAGGGCATTGAATTTAATCTAGTGCCCATAGAAGAGGATAAACAAATTGGCTTCAAGCAAGGCTATAAAGTAGTGGTTTCCCTCCATTGCAAAGATTCTAGTGGCCAAATAGGTGTAGAATATTCTGGTGCATCAATTGAAACACAAGTAAACAGGCCTAATGAATAATAGTAGTGATTGAGAACTTCATGAGAAATAATCTATTTGAAGTTAATTTCAAACAATGATAACAATGCATGCATGACATTTCATTGCAACCTACTACTCCCGTCATAGATCTTACTCATGATGACAAAGGCATAGATCTTACACATGATGAAGACCTCTATTCACATCACAATGATACAGATACATATTTAATTTCTATTGAAAATTGATAATGTAATTATTAATAAAATTTAACATCTTAAATTGCAATTGGTGTAACCTTTATGTGATAATTTTTTAGTATGTAGAGTGTGATGTTAGTGTTGAGCATGGTGAGGTTGGGGCTTAACAAAATGTGACAATAGATGATGTGGCACTATCAGGTAAAGAAAAATCCCTATTATGTTGTTTAGATTAATGAAATACTTATAAAAATAAAAAAAATGTTTAGAATTAAACCTATTTATTTCTTATTGCAAGGGTGCATCAGCCTTGTCCTTGAAAAAAGAAGAGGAAGCCTCATGTTGTAAGATCAGAACCACAAGAGCCACAAGATGCCTAAGATAGTTACAATGTGCCTATTAGCCTTTTATCTTCAAAAAAAGAAAAAAAAATGAATATTAAAAACCTTGTTTGATGATGAATGTGTTGATGGATTTTTATGAATGTTTCTTATTAATGAATTTTATGTCTTGTTCTTGAATATTGTTATGTGATTATAATGATTGACGTGTTCACAAATTATTGATGAATGTTTATAGGTATTAATGGATTATATGTCATGTTAATGAATGCTATGTGAATATAATGATTGATGTGTTCAGAAATTATTGATGAATGTTTATACGTATTAATTAATTATATGTCATGTTAATGAATGTTATGTGATTATAATGATTCAATGATATACTTCTAAAATGAATGAATGAAATACTTACTTAGTTGTTAATGGGGAATTTAGAGTGATTATAGTGGGGAAGAGGCCAAACGAGCTTCCACCTTCATGTGGTTGGCCTTGTTAAGTAGAGAATATGAAAGGATTCTCAAAACCAAGTGAAGCTCAACCTAAACCTATTGAGTTGGGAGAAAACAAGACTTTCATCTTGGAGGCAAGTGGCATCCTATAGTGGAGTGGGTTGAAAGTGAACTAGAGGATTTTTTATTTGCATTATGAGTTTCAAGGTCTCATATTAGGTTATATTCTTTTCATACATGATTGAGAGAAATAATTCTATATCAACTATCATGTATTTTTTATTTGATATGATTTTCTTTTTGAAATGTAGGTTAAAATTGCTTTTGTCAATAATCTTCCAAACAATGCTAATGAAGACTTTTTAGGAAAATTGTTTGAACCTTTTGGGAAGGTATAGTTTTTACTTCATTCTTTATTATAAAATGAAAATTTGACAATGGTCAATTTCTCAGCTGGTTGTTGACATATTTGTGTGTTGTTCTAGTTAGAAAGGGTTCCTATATCCAGAAAGAGTAATGTGTCTATTGGCATTGTTCACTTCTTGACAAGTGTTGTAAGTATAAAATCAAATGTCACAACAATAATTTGTCATAAGTATGTTTTGTTCTTTTTTGATGCCACACTTGGATTGATATAAAATTATAACATTTTTTTAACACATCTAAGGTTTGATGTATTTTTTTGACTTATTTTTTCACATTCTATAATGGTTGTTATGCTTGGTTTCTTTGTTGAGTGTGGATGGTGCATATTTGGTCATTCGTTGTTGAATGAGTATCATTTGTTTTGTAACACGGCCTTGATAAATCAATCAAAGAAATTGATGGAAAAAATATTGACAGTCCTAATAAAGGTCCTAAGTTCAAGATATAGGTTATTTTTAAAATTGTCATCCAAATAATTTTTTTCTTGTGCACCCTTCCACTAAATATCACTTTTATTGTTATGCATGATGATTTGTCCAATGTATAATCACATAATTTGTACAATCATTTTCATTCAGATTGTTTTCTAGGAGACTTTGGAGATGAAGAAGAAATAATTGAGATAGAGAAGACAACCAACATTGAGAAATTAGGTAAATGGATGATTCAAATAATAGAGTAGGTACATGTATCATTCAAATAATAGAGAAATTTTTGGATGATTTTCATAATGTATGATAACAAAATTCACAATCAAGTATAAATCATCATAATCAGGTATAAACACTCTATTTTCATATCTAAAACCTGAGTCCTTGGAAAGTGCATTCTGTTACTTCTTGCTATGTTGCTTATAGAGCTCAAGGTGAGACTTGAAAAATCTTCATTTCCCTTCCTTGATTTAGGCCAACAACTTGAATATTTAATCTGAAACTTGTGAACAATTATGTGTCCAATATCACTCAGCTCATCAAATCTTTCTCTGGAGATTTCTACTATACTAGATGAAAAATTAATAAGAGCACTAGACCACTGGGCAACACTAAGGTTCAAATTCCATCATTCTTTGAGGTGTCATCACAACATTATTTTCCATTATAGAGTTTAAATCAGCTCTGAAGTAACTTTACACGGCATTAAAGTACCATCACACCATCTAGCACTATGAAAAATCTTAATATAAAGAGCAGATTTAATAGGAGAGTCAAGCACTTTTTAAGCTTCTTTGATACCTGAGTATGTCCTTTAATGGGACTATGGAAGGCCATACTTAGTGCTCAAGTAACACTAAGATTTTAGTTTTAAATTGTTAAGAATATGTACAAAGCTTTTAATTAGTTTACTGTACCAAAATTTTGAGGACCTACACTACAATAAGGCAAGGGGTTTGTCTTTGTGGTAAAGATTCCAACTTATTGATATTTTTTCAAAAAAATTACTATCATCATAGTTGTAGAAGTCATAGCCCATAACTTTCTTACTTATGCTTTCCAAATTCTTTTGAAAACACTAGATCTAAAGGGAACAACAAAAATTACCAAATAGGGAGTGAAAGATACTCAAAACTTTCCAAGCTCAAGCATTCCTTGGTGAGACCATCTAAATGCTATTTTTTACAATGAGACTATTTTGATTTTTTTTAAAACTCTACTTTTCATTGATATTTCAACATGGCCTATTGTTGATGGTGTGACAAGCCCATCAAATCATCTCTAGATGTAATTGATATTTTGATGCTTATTGATGTCAATGATATGAAAAATCTGTTGATATTCTGATGCTGACTGGCATTGATGGTATGGCAAGCCTGTCAAATCATCTCTAGAGGCCATCAATATTTTGACGTTTTGAACTAGATGTTTGATGCTGACATGCTACATAGATGGTGGTGATTTTTGATAGATAATCCCATCAATAAATTGATAGTGGTGGAACATGTTGCAATTTTGACAAAAGTCTAGTGACATCATTTTTTCATACTGATGCGTAAAAAATTTGATGATTAAGCATCGAAAATAGGTCCAAATTTAGTAGTGTCAAGATCAAAGATCCCTTTACACCTAGATCCTCCAAAATATATTATAATTCCTTCATGTCCATTAGATAATCCCATTTGTTGGAAATTTATTAGGAAACTAAGATACTAAGAGGGGGGGAGAGGGGGTGTGGGGGGGGGGGGGCGAGGGCAGTGGTGTGAATCAGAATCACTTAAAAAATTTATCCTTCAAAATAACTTACCTACATTCATCACTTAATCCATCTTATATCTAGATCATGCATAACATAACCTTAAACTTGAAATGTTGAAATGAATCTAACTATTCATCACATCCATGAGCTTAAATATAAACAAATAATGCAAAATATTTTGGTTATCCAAAAACCCTCCAAGGTGAAGGTAAAATTGGGGCTGCGATGACATCCACAAATATCCACTACTATAGTAACAAAGTTTTCTTGTTAGGGATGCAAATGTGATCACTTCTGATAATCTACCCTATGAGGGATCTGCACTATTAAGAGCTTTACAAGAATATTAGGTCTACCTTGATTAAAGGATTTAAAAGTTACAATGAAGTAAGTACTCTGTTAAGAGATTTACCCTAATTTACTTGCTAAAACATATTAGTACTTAATCCTTTAGTTTGACTTACAATTCTTATTATATATCTTCTCTTTCCAATCTCTGATATGATCTCCTATCTAATATATATTTACTCTTCTCTTCATTGCTTCACTCAGTTGCTATAGTTTGTTACTTCACAACTTCACTTGTAGCCTCCAAAACATAACTTCTTTGCATAAGTATTCACAACATTTCGCATCCCTTTTAAAATAGGGTTTGGATCTTCCTTTAAATAGACATCTATAAAGTCTTCTAGAAAAATTCAATGATCTAGATGTTTCCCCTTTTTACCTCTTAATTTGATTGGTTAACTATCATTCATAAGGATCAATGATCTATGCCAAAATGTGTAACAACCTTTGTATCAAACTCTATGTCATGGAATGTCATTTACATGTCAGCCAAAAATGTTTTATCTCAAAGTTTAATGCATTCAATACATTTTTGTTCAAGCTGTGTTACTCAAAACATACTGTCTTTGATGCTCAGTCATAATTATTCTATTTGCTAATACTCGACCTCAACTAGCTCGCCTCTTACTATATGACTCAACATAAACTCTTTCTATTTTACTTGACATTCATTGAACTAAGAGACCATAGACTTTCTTGGCTCCTATAGATCTCTACATAAACAAGATTAGTTACAAGTCTAACAAATACAACTCGGCTTATCTAGAGTGACTTGGTCATAGTGATGACTAACCAACTTTTCCTTCTATATGACCAAGTGTTTGATACTAATAGACAACAAAAATAGAGAGATCAACACTCATTATCCTTATAGATCATTCTCAAGATCCCACCATCCCTACATATCCTCTAAGAGATCCTATTCTACAAGGTGATCCTATTGTTACTCCTATTCCACTATGGGATTTTGTTATTCCTCCTAATTCCCCTAATGGTTTAAGCACATTTTTGCAAGATGTTCACAAATCCCTTCCACTTAAAATGGATTCCTCTACTTCTGTCAAGTATATTCCACTTCATGGTTTTATTCTAGATCTTTTGCATCATATCCAACAAAAAATGGACTCACATCTAGTAAAAAGTATCCAAATGGCCAAAAGCATTGTCAAGTCAAAAGGTCCAACATTAAAGAACAAAGTATGTCAAAACCATTTCATGTCAAAGAAAATTCTAGAGGCCATGACCTCTATCTTAAAGCTCACTCTCAAGGTGTTTCTATCCTTACCAAATCTAGATCCAGACATTTACCTCCTCCTTCACCCCTTCCATCCATTTTATGTCCATATGTTCCTCCATCCACTAGTTAAAAATCCACTTACCCTTTTCCATATGAAAGTTAGGAAAGGCACACATCTTGGAGATCCTTCCACCTATAGAAAATTCCTCCACATAACTTCCCTCTATCCATAAATTCCATTCCCTTTCCAACTATTTTGCATGCCAAGAATAATGTCTATAAGTGAATGAATCCTCATGTAATCAAGGGCCAACTTGTCTAGTCTAATCAACTTGTGAAAACAAAGAAAAATAGGTAAAATCATAGATTTGTGTCACCATTTAGGATACCAAAACTTATTTTGGTCAAATCTCATTTCTCTATCAAAACTCAATTTTTTTCAAAAACTAAATATACCCTTTTATAGATCTCAGATTCAATATCATCATTATATTTTTTTTGAGTTTTTTGATTAGTTATAATATATTATAATTTTAAAATATTATAAGTTGATATTTCAACATTTCAGAAGATGTTCCCTCAAAAAAGGAAAAAAAAAAAATAGTAAATCATATTAAAAAATAAATTAAAAAATTATATTTATCTCTAGAAGAGAGAGTCCTCTTCATGAATATGTAATTTTTTTAAAGAAGGTGTAGATTTGATAGGAAAGTTTTTGATGGGAGAAAAAAACTGTTGGATTCTAATAAGGTCAAGCTTTAATATTTATAACAAAGAAAATATACATCAAAGATAATTATTTCTTTTTTTACCCTAATTGTACATGTCATCTATAAGATATTTTCAAATCAAAACAAAAAAAGATCATTTGCATATACTTGTTTGACAGGAACTACACCCTATATTTTTTTATACTTAAAAAAGGGACTTCAAAATAAAAGAAAATGAATAAATTATTACTCAAAAAATTTATAAAAATTATAGGCATAAAATTTATCCAATTCTACACATTTCATCAGTTTACATCATCTTCAAATTCTAAATAGAAATACCATTTTTTTGTCATTAATGTTGATTTTTCGCATTTTGATATCTTTTTTCTTTATAAAAGGTGACATAGGTTTGTGCTTTTACCCAAATATGATTTAAAATATAAAAATACAATCTATAATGCCAAAAAGGTATATAAAACAAAAAAATAAAGACAAAAAAAAATGGTTTAGAAATGAAATGGATTCAAAGTAGAGATTGGGCAGGGTTGATAAAATGATAGAAAACATGTGTAGGAGGATAGAGGGAGGCTTGATGTTCAATGGATAGATGCAAGAACAACATTGGCACACATATTGTAGGGTGATGGAGTGTTGGAGGAAATAGATATTTTGTATTTAATAGAGAAAAGGATGTGGATATTAGGATACAAGGACCCAAATGTATTTGGAACATGGAAGGATTTTCAATTGGGGATATAAATTTTGGATGCTAGTTTTTATCTTTCTTAAAGATTTTATGCTTCAATAAGCTTCTTGAAAATTCACATATACTTTGACTTTTCATTTTTTGTGGATTCTTTGATTGCATTGTTCATAACAGAGATGTATTTGAACATACTAAGATGGTCATGGTCCATTATTTCATATGCTTTCAAGAGAACAATTCCAAGAATTAGGTGCGTTATTCCTTCATCCATATGATGATGTGCCTAATATCTTTTAAAAAAAGTCAAAAACTTAAAATAATGAAGAATGGTCAAAAAATTAAAAAATTTGTCAAAAAAAAAAAAAAAAAAGGAAAAAGGAAAAAATAGTAGCCATCTTGATGAAAACTTGGTAAAGAGGCAACTTTGCATGAAAAAATAAGATTAAGGAGAAATAATATTGTCCAATAGTGAAAACTTAGCAAACAGGGGCTTTGGACAAGTACCATGATAAAAATATGGCAAATAGATAGCATGTGTAGTCTATGAACATCTGGCATTCCATACCTGGGGGTAGGTTTTACCCATGTTATCCTAGCATTATTTTCCTATCATACCCCTTCATTTTATCATATGTTCATTGTATCCCTTATGCTATTATCAGTAATATTTCCTTTTTATGCACTTTCATCTTGACAAGGATACATATCTCCCTAGAAGAACATTATGTCCTATCCTCTTTACACTATTCTAATATATCTTTGGTCGATACTTTCATATCCTATCATACCCTCTACTCCATATCCCCTTATCCATAATTGATCTTTGTTATCGTATCTATATCCTGTCATTTTCCTATGACAACCCCTATCTTTCTCTTGATGGAAATGAGGACACAAAATGCAAAACCATATTTTGAAAAACCTCTTAACATGTCCATCCCCATTCATCACATGACATCCAGTGCCTAAATTTTTAATAGCCTATCATTATCATATCATGTCCTTGATCTTTCTTTGAATGTATCCTAACATTCCATGTATAGTCCTTGAAGACCCAAACAAACCTTGAAGATGTTTTAAGTGACATTTATCCTTCATCCATCTACTTTTCTAGTCATCCATCCACAACATCCTTCATTTTCTATACATTGAGGGAAATTCTTGTTTTGTACATACTTTAAATAAGATTCTAAAAAAAATACAAAAAAAAAAAGGATCCTGAAAAGAAAAACAAATATTAAATACGATCCTTAAAAAAAAAATGAACTACAAAAACAATTCAAATATGAGCCATTAAAAAATCTTAGAAATCATAAATGATCCTAAAAAAATCTTTAAAATCACAAAAGTGTGCTCAAAAATTTATTAAAAAACATAAAATATCCTAAAATAACTCTAAAATTTGAAAAAAAAAAAAAAAAAACACCCTTGAAAAGTTCCCTAAAATTTGGAAGATGTCCTACAAAACATCAAGGCAAAAAAATTTAAATATTTTTAAAAATCGTAAAAGTCACCAATAAATTTGTACATAGCCACTTTTTAATGTCATTAATAAATTCTTCCCTCTAATAGAGAAATATTTGAATAGACTCAATCAAAAGACTTTTCAATGCTGTGCACAATGAAATCATGCTTTAATAAATGAACTATCCAATCATGTTAGCAATTAGTCAGATCAAACTTATCATATTAATTAAACAAACATCATCTAGTCCTTTATTAAAATGACATGTGTCCTAGATGAGATATGTCCTTCCTAAAACTAGATATAGTGATCATTATAAAAAATCTAAATACAAACTATCAACTTTGACAACATGATTTGAATTGTTGTGGACTTGGTTTAGCGAGTTTTATCATTTATAGATTTATTTTTCTTATTGTGTTATGATTATGGGGTGTTTTTCAAAATATTTTGGGGCATATATGTCATATGCTCTAGGATGGATGAAAACATTCCTTCTTTGCAATGGGTTTATTTTTATAAAAATGAATTGGATTATCACTCTGGCTCTTTATGACATGATGCACTACATCCATTTTCCATACTAAATAAAGTTGTCATGACATAAAATGAACAAATAAAGTTTCATTATTACTAACTCTTTTTAGTCTTCTTTCTTCTTTCTACTAATCTTTCTTCCATCGGTCCTTTCATCATCATTTTTTCTTTTCAAAAAAATATCCTTGAATCAATTTCTAGCCCAATATTTTGAGTGGGCATCCTACCTCGCTTCTGTTGATTTATTGGGTCATGATCATTTTTCTTTTTTATTTCTTTGAAAAATTATTCATAATCATATTATTTCAAAGAGGGAAAAAATGTAGACACTAAAAATGGTTCATGTCTATGTCCCCCCACTTTTTAACATGTCATCTATATTGTAATATGTGTTGTTCATCTATGTCATCAAACATTATTTTTTTCCCCTAATTTTCATTATTTTCCAATCAATTTGATATTTTGAGCATTGTTCAACCGTGTCATTTTTCATCATTGATAATCATTCTACTCATCGTTTTAGGGGTAACTAACCATTAATGTAACCCCTATTTTCAAGTTCTAAGTTTTGATAAATAAATGTTATTTATTTATTTCTTTTGCCATGGTTTCAAAATTAACTAAATATACATTAATTAGTTGGCTAATTATTGATCTATGGAATTCTCATAATTCTTAAATCCTAAATTTCCATTTTGTGGGAATAAAAGAATTTTCAAATTCAAAAAATTCCCTACATTTTCTAAATGGGATTTTATCCCTTAATTTGTGCTTCACTTCCTCTTTTCTAGCCACCACTTCCTCTTTTTCATCCCCCACCTTCCCTTTTTCTTTTTTGTCATTTTTTTCATTGTTTATAAGATTTTTTTAATTGAGTACCGTTCCTAACCTAAGAAACCAGTTGAAATGATGCAAAGTGGGAACATTGTCGAGTCTTAGTAGAGGAGTGTTGTTGAGCAATAGAAACCTATCGAGTATCATACTTTTGAGCCAAGAACAGGTAGAGATGGTAAAAAATCAGATGTAGGAACCTATGATACAACCAAAGATACATATGGAAGTACACAAAGAGATTAAACATGATCAACCAATTGAACTACCAAAAGATGTAAGGAGATATGAACCTATGCTACCAAATTTCATAAGGAGAAATCATACACCTAACCAAATCATTAGAGATAAATATTTAGGATTCATGACAATAAACAAATTGAAGAGTTATACATGTTTTTGGTATGAATTTGAGCCCATAATAGTCAAGGATGTACTTTAAAATGAAGATTATATTAGATCCATGAATGATGAGATTGATCAAATTGAAAAGAATATGGCAGGACACTAGTACCTAGACCAAAGGATAAGAATGTGATTGGAACAAAGTGGTTATTCATAAACAAGCTAAATGAGAAAAGTGAAGTCACAAGGAATAAGGGAAGAATAGCTTATAATGGATGTGCACAAGAGGAAGGAATTGATTATGGAGATACATTTTCTCTAGTTGCAAGGCTAGAAGGAGTAAGAACTTTACTTGCATATACTACTTACAAAGCTTTCAAAGTTTATCAAATAGATGTGAAGTCTGCATTTACAAATGGTATACTAGAAGAAGAAGTTTACATTGAACAACCAAAATGTTTTGTTGAGCCTAGAAAGAGAAGTATAGTATGTAAGTTACACAAAGCTTTGTATGATTTGAAACAAGACCCTAGAGCATGGTATGAGAGACTGCATGCATACTTGATAAAGATTGGTTTTGCAAGAACTGATGATAATAAAAATTTGTATTTGAAGAGTAAATCTAAGAACAAGGTATTGCTAGCTAAAATTTTTGTTGATGATATCATATTTAGAGGACAAGATCCATTGTGCAAATCTTTTGCAAATGAGATGAAGAAAGGCTTTGAGATGTCAATGTTTGGAGAGATTAAATTTTTTGTTGGTTTATAAGTCTATAAAAGGAAAGGAGGAATATACATTGCACAATTGAAGTATATCAAAGAGATACTAATTTTTTTTGGTATAGAAGATTCAATACCAGTTGGAACACCTATGGCCACTAGACATAAACTTTCATAGAATGATGATTCAACAGAGGTAATTCAAACATTGTATAGGTCAATGATTAGAAACCTATAATATATTGTTCATAACAGACCTAACATTGCATTAGCAATTGGAATAGTTGCAAGATTTTTTTCTAATCCTCTAGAAAATCACATGATGGCTGTGAAAAGGATAATGAGATATCAGAATAAGCATAGAAGACTATGGCTTATGGTGCAAGAAGAATGATAAGTTTGGGCTGAAAGTTTACATAGATGTTGATTGGGCTAGAAATATTGATGAAAAAAATAAGCAATAATGGAGGCACTTTATTTCAAGGAAAGAGGCCAATTTAATGGAAAAGCAAGAAGAAAAACTGTATTTCACAGTCCATTGTAGAAGCTGAATATGTTTCTATTGCAGTCAATTGTTCAAATATTGTTTGGATCATGCAATTCCTGAAAGTTATGAAGGAACAAATTACTAAACCTATCATGATATATTGTGATAATAAAAGTACAATAAATATTTCTAATAATCCTATGATGTATACAAAGATAAAGCATATTGAGATCAAGTATCATTACTTGAGAGAGTTTGTCCAAGATAAAGAAGTGAGATTTGACTATGTGAACACAAATAAATATATAGCTGACATATTCACTAAGAAACTACCTAAGGAGGCACATGTATACTTACAAAGAATGTTAGGGCTCATTCCCCTATCTGAAACAAATGAAGGAGAGATGTATCATTGTATCAAATGTTGTTATCAGAATAGTTTACAAATTGATGTAGGAGATCACACTTTAGGATTTGCCTAAAGGTGGAAGTAATGTGAAGTGGTGAGAAGAGTTGAAACATAAGTTGATACCTCCTAAAAGAAGGAGTAATACTATAGTACAAAGACTAATGATTTATGCATGAAGACAAAGATGTATGATAGTGAGCCTGATATGGTGAATGAGATGTCTTTGACATTATTGTCAAAGAAGGAGAGATAGATATGGTAGTTACCATGGCAAGGTATTAGAGGGAGAAGTATAGTTGGTGAACAAGAATGTAGTTGCACATGTGATATATGAAGCAAGAGGGATTGATACACAAGATGATGAAAACATGTAGATGATATCCAAGAAGGATCATACTAGATATGTTGGATGATAATTAGAATGAAACCAAAGATACTAATGAAGATATATCTATTATAAATAAAGGGAGCTGAGCAGAGAGTATGTTGTTACTTTTTGGATTGCATGACAACTTAGAAGGTGTTTCCATTAATTCCAAAGAGAGATATTTTTGAAAATAAGTGGGAACAATTGTTATGATGTCATTGATGTTAAACCTTAATAATAAGACATTTTTTGACAATGTAGTGTGCCATATCATTTGATTGATGAAGAGGATTTGAAAAGAAGAGATCATGAGATGACCCAGTGAAAGTTTGAGTTGAGATGACTGAGTGAGATGGAATTACAATGGGCACTTGATAAGTTAGTAATTAACAAGATAACATGTTCTTTATTCATTGTAATAAGAAAGAAATAAAGATTAGTCGAAGAGTTGATTGAAGCAACTGAGTGAGTAAGTTTAGCTGAGTATGTGAAGTAAAAGATTAAGGAAATTAAGCATTGCTGAGTAGAATAGTGTTAGTCGACTATTAATATTGGCTAAGTGACATAGAATGGTGAGTGATAGTAATGATAAATTTTTATAGTGTAAGCCAAGAAAGATAGTGATGACTAGATTCATTGAGCATGTTGAATCTAATCATAATCCTAAGACCTACGATTATGTTTATGTGGAAATAGATCAAAGCTACCTATTTAAGGAGCTTCTTGAGATGTTTTATTTTGTAATTTGATTGGAATTTGTGGAGATAAGTGGAGAATAAACTTGCAAAGGAGAAGCTATTAGAAATGCTTTAGAAAAATTGAAGGGATGGGGGGGGGAGTGAATCAATTATTCAAGGTCCAAACATCCTATTCAAACTTTTCACTAAGTATAGTGAGCCCATTCAAACATTCATTCATCCAAGCTTTAACTTTTCTAACTAGCAAGTTACTATAAGTCAACATGCAAGCATAGAACATAAGAAATCAACACATAACATAGTGATTTACATGAAAACTCAATTTGGGAAAAACCACCGGTAACATGCTACTCCATTCTTACTCTTCTGATGTGATGCCCTATGAAATTCTTGCCCTGTTAAAGGCTTACAAATTTTTTTTAAATGTGACCTTATCAGAGGATTTAACTACCCTATTAGAAGTGGGCCTAGTTAGACGATTATAGAACATTCACTTGGAATGCCACCCTATTAAAAGATTTACAAATGGTTGTTAGGCCAACCCAAGTCCATAGGATTTCTATATATAATACAATTGCTAGAGAGTGGTAGAAAATCTTTGACCTAACTAAAACATACAACTTATCTGTTAGAATTCTTTAGAATAAATGAGAGTGGGGGGGGGGGGGGGGGGGGGTGGTGAATCAGTTATTCAAGGTCCAAATGCCCTATTAATACTTTTTCACTACTTTTAATGAATTCATACACTTTTTATCCATCCAAAATTAAATCAACCATATTAGCAAGTTACAGTAAATCAACATGCAAAGATAAAACATGCAAGATCAACACATGACACAATGATTTATGTGGAAACCCAATTTGGGAAAAACCACTAGTAACATGCTACTTGATTCTCACTCTTTTGAAGTGATGCCCTATTAAAAGCCTACCCTATTAAAGGCTTACAACACACTGTTAAATGTGACCTTGTTAGAGGATTTCACCAAACTATTAGGAATGGGCCTGGTTAAAGGTCTTTAGAACATTCACTTGGAATGTCACCCTGTTAAAGGATTTATCTCATGGCTATCAAACCAACCTAAGTCCATAGGATTTAAAATAACTATTACAATTGCTAGAAAGTAACAATAATGGTCTTTTGATTTGATATAACTTACAATATACTTTGTAGATTTTAGATCACACTTTTAGTTCAATCCTTATGATTAGCTTCAATCACTTCAGCTCTAGCTACTTGTCTTCTTCTCAAGTTTTGTCTCCTTGAGTCTTCTAACTCATTGTACCAATGCATCTATATCAAGGGTCTTCTTACTAAAACAAAGTAACTATGCTTTCTTTCCTCCTTAACACCTTCTTCAGCATTTCATGCTTTCATGCTTGACCACCTCTCTCTCTCTCTCTCACTCCTTTTTTTTATTAACTTACGACTCCTTAAATAGGAATCTAACTTCCCTTTGCCGCTCAATTCTCCCTCTCCAATTTTAGGGTTTCAAATGGATTAGGTAGGATACAATGTATCTACCTCATATCTTGTTCTTAACTTCAAACTTCATCAGTTGTGTTCTTAAAAATGTTCTACATGGTGTTCTGTGCCACCAGCTCATCATTTTTATCTTCCATTTAATTCACAAACTTCTAGATAACAACCTTGTCAGCTTAGATCTGGCGAATCTTTGATTTTCAAAATAATATAGCAACTCAGCATTATTGATTTACTAGTGCTCGACATCTCTATGTTTCTCAGAACTATTGGTTTTACTGGTGCTCAACATTTGTGTTACTTGGAACCTATATCTGCTCAGCACTTGGTTTCGCTTGGTACTTGATAAACTCTATATCACTTGGCATTTGAACTTGCTCGGCACTTGATAAATTTTGTGTTACTCGGCATCTGAAATTGCTCAGCACTTGGTTTTTCTCGACACATGATATCACTCAGCACTTGTTATCACTCGACATTAACTAGGAATTTTCTCAACACATACTAGCTTTCTCGGATCCTTCTCTCTAATGAACTTAGTTGAGCTTTACAAAAGACTTAGCTAAAACCTTGCATCTTTGATATGTTTTAATGTGCCCATTCTTTGTGTCTTATAATATGTCATCAAATACACTTTTTCATAAATGACTTAGCTGACCCTTGTAATTCATTACAATATCATAACTTCAACCTTTCTCTAGGTGTTCTAGTTACATCTTATTGATTGCCTCCTCCTTGACAATCAATTAATTGATAGTATTTGGATCACTAAAGCAATTGTCATTCCTGTAAGTAGCAAGTTTGACATCAATGACAAAAAAATGATTGAGAACATTCTTTATCAGTTCCATATATCACTCCAACAACTTTTTTTATGATCATTTCAATCATTTCCAACATTATCTTGTAGACCTTAGATCACTTCTCAGCTCATACCCTTTCCTAGCCTTCAATCTTTGCAACTCTGATAGCTTGCCCTCCTTTCAAGCTTAGTCTCCTTGAGTCTCCATGCTCAATCTACCAATGCAATCATCTCTTCATGACCACTTGTAGAAGTAGTGCCTTTGTGCTCTTCCTTCTCCTAGACATCTCTTCCTTGACACCCTTCTAACTACTTCACAGTTTAGCTCTTCAACAACAACAATATCAGCAATATTTGCTTCTTGGTCTACGACTACTTAAATAGAAGTCTTGGAGTTCTTTTCCCGCTCAATTCTTCCATTATTTAATTTCAAATACATGGATTAGGTAGGATTCATTGCATCTAACCCATATTTTGTTTCCTCTAGAAACTTCTTGAATAATCCTCTTGAATTCATCTAAAAATGGTTTACATAGAATTTTGTGCCACCAGCTCATCATCCTTATCTTCCAACTCATTCACAAAATTCAAGATAACCACTTTGTTAGCTCAAATTTGGTGAATCTTAGCCATTTGAAATAATGTAGTAGCTCAGCACTATTGAAATATTGGTGCTCGACACATACTCTGTTACTCGGCATCAACTGTGTTTTTCCTAATGCTTGACACCTTAAGATCACTTGACACCAACTAAGATTTTTTGATGCTTGGCACCTAATCTTTACTCGACAACTAAAGATCACTCGGTAGACACTAGAATTTCTTGTTACTGGGCTCCTACTGAGAATTTTCTCAACTTCAACTAACTTTCTCGACACACACTAATGATCTTAGTTTAAGCTTTACAATCAACCTTGTTTAACTTATTCCTCCAATGTTTCTCAGTGTGACCAACCTTGATATCTTTGAGTATGTTATCAATAAATCATTTAAAAATTGACTTAGCTGATCCTTACACTTTATTTTAACATCATAACACAACCTTTCCCTTAGGTTCTGTTGTTACATCTTGTTGATCAAATCTTCTTCATCAATCAACTAAGTGATAGTAGTTGGATCTTATAAGTAAATATCATCCCTACAAATAGTAGGTTTGACATCAATGACAAAAAAATGATTGAAAACAACAATCTTCTTTCTTTGCAACAATCTCCCTCTTTGATCTTCAACAATGAGCTTTTCAATTAGATTTCCAACAATCTCCCTCTTTGGCATTGATGGCAAACCAAATTGATCAACCATCAGACTAAAATTTTCAACCATGAGATAACTAGGTTAGAATAGTAAGTCAAGTGTCAAAAAGTAAATTGTATATCACTAGTTTTCACATCTTCTTCTGCTATCTTGATTGCTTCATTTTTGCTTCTCCCTCTTTCCTACTTTATCCTTGTTCTCTATGTGTGTGTGTGTGTGTGTGTGTGTGTGTGTGTGTGTGTGTGTGTGTGTGTGTGTGTGTGTGTGTGTGTGTGTGTATATATATATATATTTCTCATCTTCTATTGTCTTGATCAACTACTGATTACTTTAGTCAACTTCTCCCTCTATCTTCTTTAATTAGTATTACCACAACTTCTCTTGTTGATTAGTTTCTCACAATTTCTCGCTCTTTGTCAACAATTTCAAAGACACATTAGCATCTTAATATGCAGGTGTAGCTCTTACAGGTTCATTCAATTTCTCTCTCTGTCACCTTTCTTGTGACTGATTTGGAACTTCAACACTTCTACTACTTTAGGCATAAATCCTAAAGTAAGCATCCTTTGCATCAATGTGTAAAATCTTCAAGAATCAGCTCATTTGGTGTAGGGCACTCTTTCTTTTTCTTCAAGTAGCCTTCGCGAGGGGTATCACCCCTAACTTACCTATAATGTATTCAAAAGCATCTTTAGGTAGTGCTTTTGTGAAGATGTCAGCAATCTATTCCTTTGAGCTAACATATTCCATCTTCACTTGTTTGTCTTCCACCAATTCTCTTATATAGTGATACTTGATTGCTATATTCTTGGTTTTAGCATGCATTACTGGATTCTTTGATATATTGATAGCACTTGTATTATCACAATAAAGTATCATAGGCTTAGTTACTTCTTCCTTCATACCTTGCAACAAATGTTTGATCCATACAATATTGGTACAATTTATAGCAGTTGTAACATATTCAGCTTTAGTAGTAGACTATGAGGTAAAAGTTTTCTTTTTGTTGGTCCATCTAATCAACCTTTTTCCAAAGAAAAATGCTCCTCCATTGGTTCTTTTTCTATCATCAATGTTACCTCCAAAATCTGCATCAGTGTAGGCTCTTAGTTCAAACTTTTCACTCCTTTTTTAGTACAAACCAAAGTCATAAGTTCCTTTCAAGTACTTCGGTATTCTCTTTACTGCCATTAGGTGATTTTCTTATGGATTTGCAAAAAATTTTGCCACTATTCCAATAGCTAATGAAATTTCTAGTCTACTATGTACAACATATTGTAGTTTTCCAATCATTGAGCTATA
This sequence comes from Cupressus sempervirens, assembly GCA_028749045.1. NCBI lineage: Eukaryota > Viridiplantae > Streptophyta > Pinopsida > Cupressales > Cupressaceae > Cupressus > Cupressus sempervirens. The sequence goes on from CM053786.1 coordinate 194,676,261, forward strand.
TAATGTCTGATTTACTTTAGCAGACTCATCATTCTTGGATAACTTATGGCCTATTGCCATTGGTGTGTTGATTAGTCTTGAATCTTCTAACCCAAATATTTTGAGTATCTCCTTGATATATTTGGATTGGGTCACAAATATGCCATGCTTTAATTGATGTACTTGTAATCCAACAAAGAATTTGATTTCTCCAAACATTGACATCTCAAATTCATGTTTCATTTGATCATAAAAGTCTTTGCAAAGAACATCTTTTCCTCCAAATATTATATCATCAACAAAGATTTCTAATATCAAATTATCTTTACCTTCTTCAGCTTTGATGTACAAGTTACTCTTGTCATCTGTTCTCTCAAATCCTATCTTCACAAGATATTTGTGCAAACTCTCATACCATGCCCTAGCTGCTTGCTTCAATCCAGAAAGTGCCTTGTGAAGTTTGCAGACCATATCCTTGTTTTTCTCATCTACAAATCCCTTTAGTTTTTCTATATAGACTTCCTCTTCTAGTATACCATTTCAAAAAGTAGACTTCACATCCATTTGGTAGACTTTGAAACCTTTATATGCAACATATGCAAGTAATGTTCTTACTCCTTCCATTCATGCAACAGGAGAAAATTTCCCCCCATAATCCAGTCCTTCTTCTTGTTCATAACCTTTACAAACTAGCCTAGCTTTGTTTCTTGTTATCTCACCATTCTCATCAAGTTTATTTCTAAACACCCATTTGGTACCAATTACATTCTTATCAGCCGGTCTAGGAACTAGAGACCATGTTTTGTTATTCTTAATCTAATCTATCTCTTCTTCCATGGCTTTATACTAGTCATCATCTTGTAGTGCATCTTTCACTATGATAGGTTCAACCTTGCTCAACAGACATGATTCATTCTTGAGCCTAATCCTTATCATTGGTTTGGCATCCTTGTCACCAATAATTTGATTTGCAAGGTGATGTCTTCTCATATACTTGACTAATTTCCATATTTGATCCTTCAGTTTCAGAGTCATTTTGTTCTTCTTCATTTGGAACTTCATCATTCCTTTCATGTGTACTAACTTCAGAATCAAAATGTGCATTTTCTCCATTCTGCAGCTGGGCTTCTGAATGCAACTCGGCAGATACTAATTTTTTTTGCTAATTCCCAACTTGATTTGTAGTATTGTCTTCAATAGTCATTCCTTCATAGAAGTATACAAAGGATCTATAATCCTCTATTTGCTTTGACTCATCAACCTAAACTTTTACATACTCATCAAAATTTAAATTTGCACTCTCCATAATTTTTTTAGTGTTAGGGTTCAAACACTTATATAATTTGCTTCTAGTGGAGTATCCAAAGAATATGCCTTCATCAATTTTAGCATCAAACTTTCCATTTCTAGTATCTTTTAGAATATAGCATTTACAACCAAATACTTTGAAATGTTTAACATTAGGTGAATGACCATACCACAATTCAAAAGGTGTTGCATTTGTATCTTTCTTGATTTGAACTTTATTCAGTGTGTAGACTGTAGTACTTACAGCTTCTCTCTAGTACTTTAGTGCAACATTTTTCTCCATCATTAAGGTTCTAGCACAATCAATCACTAACCTTGGTGCTAATGTTTTCCTTTTGATGCCTTTATCATTGCAAAATATTTCAAACTCTTTTGATGTGAACTCACCTTCTTTATTTGACCTTAGACATTTCAGGTTCTTTCTTATTTCCTTCTCAACTTTAGCCAAATACCACTTAAACATTTGAAATTCATCAATTTTTTTCATTAAAAACATAGTATTCATCATCTTGGAATAATCATCTACAAATAGCATTATGTATCTATCTCCTAGGTAGCTTTGCACTTCTATTGGACCACATAAGTATGTATGGACTAACTCTAGTACTTCCTTGGAAGTGTATGTTTTTCTTTTGAAACTAGACTTAGTCATCTTCTCTAATTGACATTTTTTGCACATTATGTTTTCAAGCTTCTTCAATTTGGGCAACCCTCTAAACTTCTTGCTGTTGTTGATGCTAATCAGATTATCAAAGTTAACATGACACAACCTTTTATGCATCAACCACACGTCATCAAGTTTAACAACAAGACAAGTTGCATCATCCATATCTAGGTAAAATAGATTACTCCTAGCTTATTCACCCTTTCCTATCAAATTTCCATCAGTGTCATAGATCTTGGCAGTTGAGTTTCCAAATTCAACTTTGCAACCTACATTGCCTAACTATGATACACTCAACAAGTTGTAGTTCAATCCTTCAACATAGTATGTAGAGGCTTTTCCTTTGATTTGACATGGAGTATCATTACCAAATCTAAAACTATTTCCATCATATTGAGTAAAGGTAATGAACTTACTTTTATCTCTTGTCATGTGATGTGAGCATCCACTATCTATGATCCACTTGTCATTCTTGTTCACATAGGGAACCGATGCTATTTCTTCATCTTCATCTTTATCTAATTCATCCTTCATGGCCACATAGACATGGAGGCTTTTCCTTTGATTTGACATGGAGTATCATTACCAAATCTAAAACTATTTCCATCATATTGAGTAAAGGTAATGAACTTACTTTTATCTCTTGTCATGTGATGTGAGCATCCACTATCTATGATCCACTTGTCATTCTTGTTCACATAGGGAACCGATGCTATTTCTTCATCTTCATCTTTATCTAATTCATCCTTCATGGCCACATAGACTACTTCATGATCATTCTCATTAGAATCTTCTTCAACAATGTAGCATCTCTTGCCTGTTTCCTTGTAGTATTTGCTATCATCTTCTTTCTTGTTTCTGAATTTGTTTCATTCTTTGTAGTTCTTCTTTTGTGTATATCTTGTAGCAATATGACCTACTTCATTGCAATTAAAACATATGATAGGGAGCTTACCTTTGAATTTTCCTTTGCCTCTTTGGAATCTCCTAGCTAGTAGTGCTTCTAATTGTTCCACATCTTCCTGATCTATGCTGCTATCATTGGATGCATTTTTTCCCTTTCATCTCTTCTTGCTTGATATCTCCTCCTTAGTGTCTTTTATTTTCATCTTGGCCTTGAAAGTAGATTCAAGGTTCTTAGGTCTATAGTTTTCAAAATTGGATAGCTCAAGTGCAGTAAGTCTTTCCACTATTCCTTCAAAGGTTAGTGTATTTCCTTGTACACACGTTAGCTCTTGGATGGCTAAAACTCTAATAGCATAAATAGGGAGTAGAGTTCTTAAGTATTTTCTGATGATAGTTTCTTCTTCCAATTGACCACCTAGACTTCTTATTTCACTTACCACTTCTTTTATTCTTGTAGCATATTGAGCAACATTTTCACCTTCCTCCATTTTCATGTCATCAAGCTTTCCTCTTAGGCTTTCTCTCTTTGCTCTCTAGACATTCTGATCTCCGCCATAGATATCTAATGAGGCTTCGCACATGAATGCAGTGTCACAATCTTTGATGTCATCATATTCTACATAATTAAGTGCAGAGGAAATCTCCAACATTGCTTGATTGTGCTCCTTTTTGTTCAAATCATCTACAGTAAGAAGTCTTGCTTGATTTACATGTTCTGTTCCAATTGAAGTTTGTGCATAGTCACCTATGGATCTAAGCTTCAATTTCATCAGACTCTACCATGCAACAAAGTTATCTTTGTTGAGCTTGGGAACTTCTCTCTTGGACATCTTGATCTTCCTACTTCTAGTACCTTGAAACTAAATTAGTAGATGACTTTGATACAAATTTTTAGAAATGCTTTAGAATAATTGAGAGTCGGGGGTGGGGGTGAATTTGTTATTCAAGGTCTAAATGTCATGTTCAAACTCATAGTGAGCCCATTCAAACATTAATTCATCCAAGCTGTAACTTTTCTAACCAACAAGTTACTGTAAATCAACATGCAAGCATAACACATAAGAAATTAAGACATAACACAATGATTTACATGGAAACCCAATTTGGATAAAACCACCAGTAACATGCTACTCCATTCTCACTATTCTAAAGTGATACCCTATGAAAGGGCTACCTTGTTAAAGGCTTACAACACACTATTAAATGTGACCTTATTAGAAGATTTAACTACCCTGTTAGGAGTGGGCCTAGTTAGAGGACTTTAAAACATTCACTTGGAATGCCACCCTATTAAAGGATTTACAAATTCTTTTTAGGCCAACCTAAGTCCATAGGATTTCCATATCTAATACAATTGCTAGAGATTATTAGAAAATATTTGACCTAATTACAACATACAACTTATCTTCAAGATCTCAAATCACTTCTCAACTCATACCCTTGCCTAGCCTTCAATCTCTGCATCTCTGACAACTTTCCCTACTTTCAGGCTTAGTATCCTTGAGTCTCCATGCTCAATCTACCAGTGCAATCATCTCTTCATGAGCATTTGTAGAAGAAAAGCCTCTATTCTCTTCCTTCTCCTAGATATCTCTTCCTTGACACCCTTCTAACTACTTCACAATTTGGCTCTTTAGCAACAATAGTATTAGCATCATTTTCTTCTTGGTCAATGACTTCTTAAATAGAAGTCTTGGAGTTCTTTTCCCACTCCATTCTTCCATTCCTTAATTTTAATTCACATGGATTAGGTAGGATTCATTGCATCTAACCCATATTTGTTTTCCTCTAGAAACTTCTTGAATAATCCTCTTGAATTTGTCCAAAAATGGTTTACATAGAATTTTTCGCCACCAGTTCATCATCCTTATCTTTCAACTTGTTCAAAAAATTCAAGACAACCACTTTGTCACATCAAATTTGGTGAATCTTCATCATTTAAAATAATTTAGTAGCTCAACACTATTGAAATACTAGTGCTCAACACATGCTATGTTACTCAGCATCAACTATATTTTTTCTTGATGCTTGGCACCTGATGATGCAGGAGCATCTAGAGGTATAAGGGCAATCCCGTGTCACCCAAAAAAAAATGTACTTAGACTTAGTTTATGTTTCATGTCTTTACATTTTTGGATACCCATTTGGCTCAAATAAAGGTTCCAACTCTCATAGTTCAACTATCAGTGCGTTTGAAAATCTTAAAAAAATAGGAGCATGTATTTGGGCCATCATTTCGGTAAACTAGAAGGTGTGAATTGGCCAAATGAATGTAATCATGATTTAGAGCATTCCAGAAAAAGAATAAGGTCAATAGGCCCCATGGTTTGAAAGTTATTGAAGTTTTTTGGGTTTTGGAGACCTCCTAAGAATGCTTCAAAGTCAGGTTTGGGGCATTAAATGACCTCAAAAAGGGTCAAAAAATGAGGGATGAGAAAACATTTTACATAGGGCTGTAGAGCGCTTTGAGAGCTTTTTGAAAATGTAAACAGTTTGTCAATCGGAGCTACGATTCAAAAGTTATGCCTCCCGAAAGTTCGATTACTGTTTTTGGATTCTTCTAGATTTGCATAGACTTCTAACGTAGCTTCCAAAACCTTCTATTTCGTCAGTGGATGCCTACTAGCACTTTCTAGAATGTACTCCTAGTCCTTAACCCTCCGGGGTCTATTTAAGGAGATTTTGGCATTGTAAAAGGCAGTTTGGAGTGGAGTTTGGGAGGAGGTGCTAAAAGGAGAAATATTCTCCAGATTTATGCTATTGTAAGCCCTTAGGGCATGTTCTGAAGTTTATTCTCTCTGTACTATTTGTACTAGCTTATTTTCTTAGTTAATATAATTTCCCTTTTCTGTTGTCTCCATTCTGTTCTTGGGTTGTGTCCCCATCAAGTGGTATCAGAGCAAGTTTTCCTGAGTGTGTAGACAGAGCACTGACTGTGAGGCAGTTTGCACCAGGACTGTGCGGTTGTGGGTTCAAGTTAGAAGATGCCTCCATGAAGAGAGCATGGCAGAAGGGCCAAAGCTATTGATCTTGAGGAGGTTAGAGCCCTCTAGAGGCAGGTACAAGCATTGCAAGAGGAGCTTCGTAGAGGAGCAAATGTTGCCGCAGGTGACAATAGTGAGGATGACAATGAAGAGGAAGTAATGGGACCAGAAGAGGAAGTTGACGGGGAAGTTCTGAATCTTGTAGAGGAAAGGCTTTTTTGGGCCATTACTAAGTTTGGGAAAAGACCTACAATTGAAGTGGGTATATTTTCAGGAAATCTGAAACCAGATGTGTTGATCGATTGGATCAATGAACTGGAAGAATACTTTGAGTATGAGGATATAAGGGACCCAGATTGGGTTAAGTTTGCAAAGGCCAAACTGAAAGGCCATGCCAAAATATGGTGGCAAGAAGTTCAACTGGAAAGACTTAGAAGAGGAAAGGAGAAGATCACAAGATGAGATCGCATGGTGGACAAATTGAAGAAGCAGTTCATTCCTATGGACTATGAGCTTGATCTATTTAAGGAGATGCATGGGTTAAAGCAAGCAGGAAGATCAGTCCAAGAATATACAGAGGATTTTTACCGACTCTTGATTAGAGCAGGACATGCAGAAGCAAATAAGGAGAAGGTTGCTCATTATATCAGTGGGTTGCGACCAAGCATCTAGGAGGAATTAAGTCTGGTAAGAATGACCAGCGTTGAAGAGGCATACCAGTTTTCCCTACGAGTTGAAGAGAAGTTGAATAAAAGGTTTGAAGGAAGACAAAGAGGGCATGGTCAAGGAGGAAGGGGAAGCGGTAGATCATCTGGAGGCCGCAATGAAACCCAAAAGAAAAATGAAGATGTGGGTGTAGACACCTAAATTTGATTACACTATTTTAGTAATCCTATTTAGTTAAAAAGGCATTATTAATTAAATTTCTATTTAATTAATCCTTTGTCATCCCCTAGTTGATTAATTTAATTAATCATCTATAGTCCTAATTGATAAATCAAATAATCTATTATTTATCAATTAAATCCTATTCTTCTATCTAATTCCAAAAATCCCCATTTATTAAATAAATCTATTTGATAAATGAAATCCTCAAATTCAAAAACCCCTAACCTATTTCTAATCCTCCATTTAGCCTAATCCACCCCATCCACCCATACTAACCAAGCTTAGCCACTAACTCACCCACCCTCATTAATGCCATCCACTTGCACATCTCTAACATCCCTAATCTAATCCTAAACCCAAGCCTAATCCACCCCCTAATGTTGTCACATTCCTTAAAAAAGTTTAAGACTTTCCTAATCCAAACCAAAGTCTCCCCTCAAAAAAACCCAACCACTAAGTCATGAGTGCTCTTACAAAACATAAAGACTCTTACAAGCCCACTCATGACTCTTACATCCATCTTACACACTCTTCCCTCTTCCACAGTCATTCCTCTTACATCCCTCTTACATACTCAACCCCACTCATCATGACTTTAACCAACCCTTAACCCTACCCTCTCACACTCCTCCTCCTTGTGACAAGTGTCACCTTCCCATTGGTGCTAAACAAGCACAATCCATGTGCTCCCCTTTGAGTGCATCTTAGCCCTCCTTAAGCCTTCATCCATCCTTGCATCTAAGCCCTCCATCCCTCTACCCCTTAGCCTATAAATTGAATCCCATCGCAAGCCATTTCATCAAAAATCTTTGAGCTAAAGTTACCATGCTATTTTGAGAACCAAAGCCATCAACCATACCCTTATAATGCCAAATTGAGAGCTCACAAAGCTACCAATTTGCCATTACGCATCTCCATTGAAGCAGCTTTTGAGCATCTCGAGCATACATCCACAACAAAAGGAAACATCTACAGAATCAAGAAAGCATGGAGTGTTTTCTCTTGTGAGGTTTGCACTTCTTATTTTCTTTCTTAGTCTAAGCATATATGTGAATTTAGTTTTTGGTTTGTGAATGTTTACTTCATTTGTTAATATTCTTTGCATACTGATTCTGGTTCTACATTTTGGCACGCCCGGTGGGACCCCACTATGGGTCATTTAATCATCTATTTTCATCTATATGTCATTTTTCTAACCATCTAATGTTTGTTGTTGTTTGAGTGTGTTGTGAGGGTGTTTTGCTTATTTTTGTAGGTTAAAGAACGCACTTAGGAAGAAGAAATACCATCTAAAAAAAAAAAAAAAAAAAATTTGCATTTTTCAGCATTTTTTGGCGCGGTTTTGGCGTCTGCAACCTGTTCTGTCTGCGAAAATCGACTTCTGCGAAAATCCGCGTCTACGCAAATCAACATCTGCGAAAATCCACGTCTGTGAAAATCGACGTCTGCGAAAATCTGCGTCTGTGAAAATCGACATCTCTGCTTGTCACTTGGGTTCTGTGCTGCAAATCTATTTTGTCCTCTTCATATTTTGGCGCCTCTGTAGTTCAGCATCTTCGTATTTTGGCAGACTGTGTTCTTTGCTTGCTTATGTTCCATTTCTGCTTTACTATTTCTGCACTTTGTAGCATTTAGACCGTTTTAAGCATTTTTACGCATAGAAAAAACAACAAAAAAAGTTAAATTTTTTTTTCCCATAGTTAAGCTCTCATTTTTGAAGATTTTGGCTAACTAACTAAATTGCTTTTTTTTTTTTGTCTCATTGCAGGTTGGAGCACATATGGAACTACTAACCATGCTTCTTGCAGGTTTTCATTTTGCTAAAAAAATGAACTTGAATGTTTAACCATTTGTCTTTGAATGCATGTTGCTAAAAAAGAAATGAACTTGAATGGTTAAACACATTTTTCATTGAATGAGTGTTGCTCAAAAACACACTTTTGAATGTCATGGATTAAAATCAACTTTCTTTGGAATGCATGCTTAAAACAAAAAAATTCAATCTTGAATGCCAAGGTAAAGTTGGATTTTTGGACATTTAAGAAACTTTGTTAAGTTAAAATACAAATTTACAAAAATCAATTTGAGTAGTTCCTTGGACTCACCTCTTTTCTAATCACCCATCAAATATTAACCATTGGTTGCAATCTCAGCGCCATTTATGGGGATGGGTCTACTTGAAAAAGGTGTTAAATGTTCCACAATCTAACTCACTCACTTGGTCTTTGAACGTTTGCTTTAACTTTATCAAAATTCTTAAATGGTCAAAACTCTAGATTAAATCAATCACACTTTGAGTTTGGGCACTAAAATTGAACAACAACTGACGTGGAGAGCCTCTGGGTGCGCGCTTGAAATCGAATCTCACACACTTTTGTTTTGGGCTTAAAACAAACTCACACTCAATCTTGAATGCCTTAAAGAAAATTAATCGATACTTGACGTGGAGGGCCTCCGGGCGCGCGAGTTTGCTTTTGTTGACCCTAACTCTTCTTATTGTGTGCATTCTTCAATCGATTTACTTTTGTTGGCGCTTCAAGTTGGAATTGAACATTGTCTCTTAAACATGAGTGCTTGCAAAGTCTAGATTAGCACACATAAGAGTCAGTTGGTAAAAGAACAAGCGTGTTTTTTAGCCCAAGGTCATCCGAGTCTTCTCTCCCCTTGTCGTCTTTCGAGGCCATTTTGGGTGCATAAGATTAGGATCCAAAACCTTGTTACTTTTTTAGGAGGCCTTCTTGGGGATTTCATCACCCCTTGGACGACCTCAACTCTAGCGTTCCGGCGGAGTATAAGAATCGGGAGGTGAATCGAAAGACACCTCTCTTGGGATCAAGATTTTGTCATTCGGGCTAAGCCTCAAGGAACTTTATACCCTTGAGAAGTGAAAGAGGAGAAGTGGGTTACCGCTCCTCTCGGCTATGTGACATCCTTTTGGTATCATCTATGGATTTGGGCCTCACGTACCTTGCGTATATCGAGGACTCCCTAGCTAAACCAATTGTCTGCCTTGCAGAAAACCATCTAGGATGTTAATGTGTTTGGAGTGACTGATCGAAACATTTGTAGAACATACACACTCCTTGGCGCAAGTACCACATTCTGAGAACCACAAACTTCTATCTGGGTGTTCCTATCTATTGCTTGTTTTTATTTTACTTGTTGAATGAATGTTTGCCAAACTTGGTCAATCCTAGCTTAGGGCACACTTAGCGTAGTCACTGCCTATTTTGGAAGTTGAACAAGTTGAAGCAAAACAACTGAGATTTTTCCCAAAGCCAAGCAGATTCAGGAATTTATGTTGGAACAACCCAAAACCAAACAGAAGTTTCACAAGGTCAAACTCAAGCCATCTCTAGCATACCAAGAACTTTCAGCCAAGAGAAAAGCAATAACACCAAGCCCACGAATTTCCAAACTCCACAAAGTAGAGGACAAAACTACCGACGAAGCACTTCAAGACGCCTGGTTAGAGCGCACCATCAAATTTAGCCAACATCCAGGAGTTAATCCTGCTTATGCCTTACCAACTAGGCATGATTTCTATGATTAGACACCCTTGTTTCTCCACATCTTCTTGGATAAGCTTCACTCTAGAGTCATCTTTGTAGAAAAGCCAGCCATCTTAGCTTATCCCCTTAAGCATTATTAGCTCATCCATCTCATTTAGAATCATACCATCTAGCCAGCAATCCAAAATCTGCACATCTAAGCTTTCAAAATTGTTGTCACCTTGCTAAAAGTTTGCCATTCCTAAAATCTTCCAAATCCACCAATCTCACCAAGGTTATCCCTTTGACAGAGCTTTGTCTAGGGTAATCTAGCTTTGTCACTTGTTATCCCTCATCACCTTGAGCTAAAGGTTGGGATCCACAAGTGGTCAATCTCATGTTCTTCCTAAAGGATCATCAGTCTATCCTTAAGTTGACACAATCACCACCAAGCTTGCACATAGGAAAGCAGACCTTTTGTACTTTGACAACATATCTTTGAAGTTAGAATCCCCAACCCAATCCTCCTTAGGTTTTTTCATATAGCTTTGCCTCAACCTAGGAAATCATTTGCATAGAAAAGCCTTCCCCCTTTTGCATCCATCAGCATTATTGCATCTCATCCCTAGGAGCATTTTTCATGCCACCCGTCACTCGCTTAGCCAAGAAGAAAGAAACAATGGAGCCCTATCATTTGGATCGAACAGCCTCACCCCCCTTGAGCACTCAGCCATCCTTCAACCTAGAGCCAGCTATGCCATCACCTACTGACATTGAAGCTTTCATGAACCAACCAGGAAATGCAGTATTGGTAAACGCCATTATAGACAAAAACAAAGAGACAATCATGGCTAATTTTCGAAGGGACAATGTAGGAACCTTTGACTTTGGAAGACCCCCTCCATTATCAGATCCATCTCACCCATTTTTTGGGCAGCTGCCACCACCCATAGGCTCTTATGATCCAAATTATCCTCAATTTATTCCAAAAGAAGAGCCTCCAGCCAATCCATATGACCCAACAGACCCAAACATACCATCATCCACCCAAGTTGAAATCTCCATGCCGCAAGCCAACCCAGCCACCACCACTCCATCCTTGGTTCATACCTCTCCACTCCAAACCCCAAAACACCTCACCATTCACCCCCTTCACTATTGCTGCTGCTCCCCAACCTAGCCTTCCCAATCCACCCATCTCCCAAATCAGTGCTAGCATCTTTGGCCAACCTCAACAATATACAATAGGGATGCCACCCATGGGGCCAAGTAATCAACCTTTCATCACCCCCAGCTTGTTCACCACAGCCCAAAGCACAATCCCATCATTTCCATTAGGTCTTGGGAGCTCAATACCACCATCCACAAATCCACAAGCTACTACCTTCACTCCACAAAGCTATCAAATCTCACAAGCTACTGCCAATCTTCTACCAAGCTCCCAAGTGACCCCAGCTCCCGCCACCACTATACCAAGCTTCCAAATCCAGCCACCAAGCTATCAAACCCCATCAATTCCATTCCCAAGCTTTCAATTCCCACAACCTCCACCACCAACTAATCCATTACCTCCACTTACCAACTACTTTTCAATGCCACTTCCAGGAGGTAATCCACCACCCCAGCCAACCACCAATTATTTGCAGATGCCATCCCAAATGGGGGCACAACCCACATATATTGGTCAAACCCCACAAGCCTTCCGATCCTTTCCCCAAGCCTCACAACCATCTTATACCTTACCTCCACAAAGCAATCCATTTACCCCATAGCCATCTTATGTTCCTCAATCCCAACCTCAAATCCCATATCAATAGCAAGCCTCGCAGCACATGCAGCAATATGCGCCACCTCCCCCTCAACAACCTGTCATCCACCATGCAGCTACCCAAACAATGTACAATCCCTATCAGAAAATCCCTCATAACCATCCATATTCAATGGCCCCATCCAGCACATACCTACCTCAAGGCACTCCTACATTGGGGGCACCCCAACCATCACCTATCAATTCAGAGTGGGAGCAAATGAAGACAGCTCTGAAAGCCATCCAAGAAGGGAATGATCCAAAGACATTCAAGTTTGAGAATGTGTGTCCTTACCCATTTGACAGAGCCATTACCATGACACCATTTCCCAAACACTTTGAGGTACCTAAATTTGACAAATTCAGAGGAAAAGGAGACCCTGTCACACATATCAAAGAATTTTACATGCATTGCCAGGACGTGGCATACAATGATGTCTTCCTCTTGCACCTTTTTCCCAAAAGCTTGGCTGGACCAGCTCTTGAATGGTTGTATATAATCCCCTATGGCACAATTAAAAACTTTGCTGAATTATCTGAGGCATTTGTAGCCCAATATGGCCATCTTGTTGAAACAGAGCTATCAATAGTTGATCTTGTCCACACCAAGCAAAAAGGTGGAGAAAGCCTTGCCGAATACCTGCAAAGATGGCAAACCCTTACCACCCTCATATCCTGCACCTTGCCAGAATGCCATGTGGTGAAAATGTTTATTGATAATGCACATCCCAGCTTGGCTCACCACATGACCATGAACTGTTTGCAGACCTATAAGGATATCAAAGAGAAAGGAATGATCCTTGAGCAAGGACTCATAAAAGATGGTGTGGTAAAGATTTACAAAGAGGCCAACCAAAATCAATCACATTCCAATGACAAGTCTAGGTATTGGAACAAAAACAAGCATGTTGCAACAGATGGGGTTACTGACACCAGACATGTGAATATCGTTGGTCCTTCTCAAAACCAGTCTAACCCACCATATCAAACAAACAACCAACAAGCTACCAATTACCAACAACGAAATAACCAAAGCTATCAAAACCACAATACAAGACCCAACTTTCAAGGGTCTAACAATCAAGCTAATGCCATCAATGTAGCTGCAGGGCAAAAGCCCAGATTCCAACCTGCACCTAGAAACTATACACCCCTTGGTGAGCCATTGGATGTTATTTTTGAGAAATTAGCTAAGGAAAACCTCATCAAATTTCCTCCTACCCAGCAAATTGATCCAAGCCAATCCAAAGCTGCATGGTACAAGGACAATGAGTATTGCAAATTCCATAGGGTAAACGGTCACACCACCCTCAGATGCATGAAACTGAAAGACTATGTGCAAGACCTCATTGATCGGAAAGAAATCACTGTTGGTGCCCAAACCTCTCCCAATGCAGGCTTACAGATTTATCAAAATGTTTTTCCTCCACACAACAACCAAAATCCTGGAAAAGCACCTATCCAAAACAACACCAACAACCGCCAGCCAAACCAACAGCATGGGAAGAACAATGACCACACTTCATCCTATATAGACTATGGTAGCCTTATAGGTTGTATATCTAAGAAAGAGCCTTCTGTCAATGTTATCAATATCCGAGGACCAGACAATGAGTGTGCAGTCACCACGCGAAGAGCGCGATTTAACATCGCAGGCCCACTAGTTTCATCAACACCATCAGCTCCATCAAAAAGCCAGTACAATATCTTGGAACACCTTGGGAACATGCCAGCCCAAATATCCATTTTAGACCTTCTCCGCACTAGTCCTGTGTACAAAGACATCCTTGACAGTGCTCTCATAGAATCCCGTGTCCCTTCTGATATCAATGCTACTGATTTTCGTAATCTTGTTGGACACCTTTCATCCTCATGTGCCCTATCCTTCAAACCCACCAACATACCCGCGGTTGAGCCAGATCACACCCTTCCGCTTCGCATAGCCATCATGGTATCCAATTTTGCCGTGAAAAGAGTAATGATAGATAATGGATCAGCCTTGAACATTTGCACCCTAAAATTCATAAAACAAGCTGGGTATACTGAGGCAGATATGATCAGTGAGGTTATCACCATCAAAGCTTATGACAACTTGGAAAGGACCACAGAAGGGACTATTTTGCTACCAATCAAGGTTGGGCCAGTCATTCAAGAGGTAGTTTGCCATGTTGTTGATCTAAACCTACCATTTAACATCCTCCTCGGTCGCCCATGGATTCATGCTATGAAGGCTGTTCCATCCACCTACCATCAGTGCATCAAATTTCTGCATCAAGGCACTGAGGTAACCATCCATGCCGATCCAGAACCCTTTGCTTACTGCAATGCGGTTGAAGCTTCATATACAAACCATTGCCCTGGAATAGACATTGGCACAGCCATCGCCAGCTCATCCCACACTTGTAATGATGCAGAAACCATCCTTGCCTCCACCCTATCTACTGTAAAGATCAACAACAAAGGATGTGGGGAATATAGTCTATCAGATGCATTTTCTGTCGGAGCAATCTCACTTGATCCACATACCCATGGACGACCAACATATCACAAAGCTAAGGAGATTCCACCTCCTCTATACAAAAAGTTTGGCCCAACCACCTTTGTGTCCTCAAAAACCCCTCCTCATGAGGAGCTCACTCCAGATATCAACAATTGGCTACATAAGGATGCACCTCCGAGAAATCAAGCACGCCTTGATCACTTCAGCCAGAAGTATCCCCAACAACATAAGCTCGTCACTAAAAAATGGAACTAGCAAGGAGGTGGACTAGGACCAGAAGAAAGGGGCATGCAATGTCCCATCGAAGCACATGATTGGGAAATGAAGTCAGGTCTTGGCTTTGGCATACCCACAACTGGGGGCACCAACGAGAATGGTCACGCTTTTTCGAACATCCACCGCGACCTTGTCGAAATCGAAGACATTCTTGAGGAAGTTGAAAAGAGAGCCTACGACGATATCCCAGACCAAATCTTCCTAGGAGACTCTGTTCTCCGAGAACTATCCATCCATCTCATTGACCTACCACTTGCTCATCCACAACTCATAGATTGGGACCAACCAAGTGTCATACATATTGATGAGTTCGCATCAGAGGAAGCACTTCTAAGATTCATGGGAGCTGAAACTCCTCATAAGAAGACAAATCCAGATTCTGCCTACATCTACAAGCTAGATCCCAAGGGGTATTTTGGAGAAAATCCCCAACCTAGTTTCGATACACCCAAAACTAGAACTAAGGTAAAATCGGGACTAGCTAAGGCAGCAAAGAGAACCCCTCAGCAAGAAAATCCAGAGCCACAAGCAGAACATGAGGATTTAGTATTGCCTCCTCAAGATAATCGACCAGAGGTGTCTTCTATTCTAATAGAGGATACTAGAGAAGTCAACATTGGTTCTTCAGAGATCCCTAGAATTGTTCACATTGCTGCATCCCTATCACAAGACCAAGCTGACCTCCTCTTTGAGGTTTTATGAGAGAACATTGGCTGATTTGCATGGTCATATCAGGACATGCCAGGACTTGATCCAAAGCTTGTAGTTCATCATCTTGCAGTCGATCCAAAGATCAAGCCCGTCAGACAAAAGCTTAGAAAAATGCACCCCAAGGTGGCATTACTAGTCAAAGTTGAACTAGAAAGAATGTTAGCTGCTAAGGTTATCCGACCTATCGACTACTCAGAATGGATCTCCAACATGGTCCCTGTCACTAAGCCTTCTGGTGACATCAGAATCTGTACTGATTTTAGAGATCTTAACAAAGCTTGTCCAAAGGATGATTTTCCCTTGCCCAACATAGATATGATTGTAGATCTTAACGCTGGACATGAAATCCTGTCCCTTATGGATGGATTTTTTGGGTATAATCAGATCAAGATTGCAGAAGAGGACCAGCATAAGACAACATTCACTACCCCTTGGGGAACCTTTTGCTACACCATGATGCCTTTTGGCCTAAAGAATGCTGGGGCTACCTATCAAAGAGCTATGACAGCCATTTTCCATGATCTTATCCATAGCATTTTGGAAGATTATGTGGACGATATCCTAGTCAAATCTCACACCTTCATGGATCATCTTGCTGACCTGGAAAAAGTCTTTGATAGGTTGGCCCAATATTATCTCATGCTAAATCCCAAGAAGTGTGTCTTTGGGGTCACATCTGGCAAGCTTCTAGGCTTCATAGTTTCTAAACGGGGTATAGAGATCGACCCCAAAAAGGTCAAGGCTATCTTAGACATGCCTCCTCCCCAGACACTGCGACAGCTTCGCTCTCTTCAGGGAAAACTTCAATCTGTCCGGCGCTTCATCTCCCAACTTGCAGATAAGTGTACACCATTTTCACACTTGCTAAAGAAGAATGAGAACTTCAAGTGGGATCTTTTATGTCAGCGCAGCTTCGATCAGCTCAAGCAGTATCTCACCAATCCCCCTATCTTGGTTCCACCAGTTCCTGGTTGTCCCTTGATCTTGTATATATCAGCAACACCTACTACTCTAGGGGCACTTCTAGCACAACATGATGATTATAGCAGAGAGAGAGCCATCTACTATATCAGTAGAACCCTAGTTGGTTATGAACTCAATTACACTCCTATGGAAAAAGCTTGTTTGGCAGTTGTTTTCTCAACTCAAAAGCTTCGCCACTACATGCTAAGTCATACCATCCAACTAGTCTCCAAGATTGACCCTCTCAAGTATATGCTCTCCAAAACAACACTTACAGGCCGTTTGGCCAAATGGGTTATGCTACTAAGTGAGTTTGACATCCAGTATGTGGACAAAAAGGCAATCAAAGGGTAAGCTATAGCAGATCACCTAGCTGATGCACCTCTATTAGATGCATATCCTTTGCTCACAGAATTTCCAGATGAGCATATCTGCCTAATTGAAGAACAACCCCCATGGAAGCTTTATTTTGATGGCTCATACACCTCTCATGGATCAGGGGCAGGAATATTATTAGTTACACCTCAAGGAGATTACATTCCAAAAGCCTTCAAGCTACAATTCCCTAGCACCAACAATATAGCAGAATATGAAGCTCTTGTAGCAGGATTAAAGATAGCTGCAGAATGGAATTTCACTGAGCTACAAGTCTTTGGTGATTCCCAACTCATCATCAAACAAGTCTTAAATGAATATCAAACCAAAGATGAAAAGCTATTACCCTACAAAGAGCTAGTTGATCAGCTGACCCAGCATTTTACAAAGCTTCAGTTTACACAAGTGCCTCGAATGCAGAACAGGGTAGCAGATGCCATGGCCACCATCGGCTCGCTCTTGGAAATTCCCCAAGAAGCTACGCAGTATGAGTTTTTAGTTGAGTAGCTCCTCACACCTGCCTATGCGAATGAGGATTCAAACCGTGTTTGTATCTTGGTTGGTCCCCAATCCCCTTGGTACCATGAAATTCACTCTTACCTTAACGATGGTATCATATCCCCTCACCTCACACGTACCCAATGCCAGAACCTCATCCAAAAATCATCCCGCTATGTTATCATAGCCAATACCCTATATCGTCAGGGTTATCACGATACTCTCTCTCGATGTTTAGATGAAAATGAGGCTGCGATGGCATTAAAAGAAGTACATTCTGGACTTTGCGGTGCCCACACGAGTGGTATTGTCCTAGCATGACAAATCCTTAGAGCAGGCTACTATTGGCCTACTATTGAAGAAGACTCTTGTGACTTTGTCAGAAAGTGTCTCCCATGTCAGCAGCACGCAAATCTTGTGCACGCTCCAGCACAGGATCTACAGCCTATTGCACCACCTTGGCCTTTCGCTTGTTGGGGCCTTGATCTAGTTGGAACTATCACCCCTCTCTCATCTGATGGACATAAATGGATAATAACAACTACAGACTATTTCACTAAGTGGGTGGAAGCAGTCCCCCTAGTCTCAGCTACAGGAGTTCAAGTCTCCAAGTTCATCTTGTACCACATTGTTTGCCGCTTCGGCATCCCATCCACCATTTTCACTGACCACGGAGGTAATTTTGAAAATCTCAACATGGAAGAATTATGCACTTCCCTCCGCATCCATCATCGCTTTTCTAGCCCATATTTCCCACAAGGTAACGGCCAGGCAGAGGCAACTAATAAAACCCTCCTCAAAATCCTAAAGAAAGTTGTCAATGATTCCGGCCGTGTTTGGCACCTTCAAATAAACCCAGCTCTATGGGCCTATCGAACTTCCTTCTGTACATCCACAGGCATAACTCCATACTCCCTAGTCTATGGTGCCAAAGCGGTATTACCTATAGAAGTTGAACTTCCCTCACTACGCATATCTTTGCGAAGGCAAATCTCAAATGAAGAATACAGAGTAGCTCAACTCACCCAACTAGATCTCTTAGACGAGAAGAGACAACAAGCCTATGACCATCTCACAGTCTATCAAACTCGTCTCAAAAGGAGTTTCAACAAGAAGGTGCTCCCACGACACTTTCAGCCAGGTGACATGGTCCTCAAAGAAAATATGAAAGTCCAAGTAGATTGAGAAAAGAAAGGCAAGTTTGAACCTACATGGCTTGGTCCCTATGTGGTTACTGCCTCCTTTGGCTCCGGAGCCTATCTATTATCTACACCAGAAGGAGAACTCTTGAATGATCCCACTAACATCATTCATCTCAAGAAGTTTTATGCTTGAAGATCCTTGGTATACCCAGCTTTTGAAAAAATACAAAAAAAAAAGTAGTAAAGAGAAATAAGCATCCAATGGTGAAAACTTGGCAATTCAAGCGCCTTGGATAGGTACCTTGGTGAAAACCTGGTAATTCAGGCGCCTTGTGTGCTAAAGACTAATCCATTATCTATCACTATCCTATCCCTCATCCATCCACCCACCATCCCATAAAACACCTGCTTGTTCCCTTGGTGTTCCAATCAAATATCCAAAATCTGATGGAGCTTGTCAATACCTCCTGTACAGCTTGTAAATCTTGTACCAAAGCTTGTATTATACCTTGTAAATCTTGTACCATACCTTGTATATATCCAAATCTTGTCCAAAGCTTGTACCATATTCCATCTTGTAAATGATCTTGTATCCTAGCTTGTATCCTATCACATGCACACACAGAATCCCATTTTCCTTAAGCTTTTCACAAACCATCTACCTATCCACCTATCAACTATTATAGACACCCCATCCTTCACAAACATTTCCATCTCACAAAAAACCAAAACATAAACAAACTTGTACATTTGTAACATATTTTGGTGTTTCCGCTTGTACATCCTCTTTAGCTTAGTATCATATTATCTATCCAGCTTTTGTGTTAGTTCATCCATGGTCAACATTTTGCACACATTGCACACCTTGGTTAGATATTCCAATGCATCCTTTAGCTAGATCTCCTATCACAAAAGTGTTATCCTTCTTAGTTCAGCTTGCCAGACGCATCACTCATCCAGATCCATCAGCTTAGGTGCTCTCTGATAGATTTTTGCAGGATATAGCTTTCCTTATGTCTGATCTTGGTCCGTTAGTACCTCGTCCTACCCATCTCGTTGGAAAATAGTTCTCTTTTGGATTTTCACTTTCTTTTGATTTGGGATCTTCCCTTTTGGGTCTTGAAATATCTTTTCCAAGCAATCTCCTTGTTCCCTCCTCAAGGTTTCCATGATCTTCCATATCATGGTATGCTGCGAATGGGGCAATTAGAGCGTAAGGTCTTGATCAGGTCTTTTGCTTATTTTCTTTTTCTGCTTGTGGGTTACCTAGTGTCATTTCCATGCTGCTTCCTCTGGGATTCATGTGTGATACTGGGGCAATCCTTGTGTGTTTGTTTTGAGTCAGTTCGTCAGTCCTCTGGACGGTTGGTGAAAAGGCCTTGATGTTCTTGGTAACCTTGGCAATTAACCAACAGTCCTATAGCAAATCTAGTGCTCAACTACATGGTGGTACTTCTCTTTGAAGTATCCCCCCGCTCAAAAAGCTTCAATGGATTCCTTTTATAGCGCTCTGCTCCTCCATCTCCCCCCCCAATCCTGGAAAGTCTTAAGCTTGCTTTACTATTGTGCCTCTGATTTTCCTTTATCATTCTCCCGTAGTGAGAGTTTGAGCTAATTCAGCCCCTTCTCTTCGCCAACCTGCGTCTTAGCTCGTCTCAATTTCTTGTACTTTTCAAGAAGTCATCGAGCCTCATTTCTCTCCCCGCCGCCTTCTTGAGGGGGCATCATCTAAGTCTAGTCTCTCCTCTTCTTATCCGAGACCGGGGCAACCTTGTTGCTAAAACATCTTCTTCATGTCGTCTTCATTCGAACTTCTTTGAAATAGTGTTGTCTCAACACTATGTCAAAGAGGGGCAAAATGTAGACACCTAAATTTGATTACACTATTTTAGTAATCCTATTTAGTTAAAAAGGCATTATTAATTAAATTTCTATTTAATTAATCCTTTGTCATCCCCTAGTTGATTAATTTAATTAATCATCTATAGTCCTAATTGATAAATCAAATAATCTATTATTTATCAATTAAATCCTATTCTTCTATCTAATTCCAAAAATCCCCATTTATTAAATAAATCTATTTGATAAATGAAATCCTCAAATTCAAAAACCCCTAACCTATTTCTAATCCTCCATTTAGCCTAATCCACCCCATCCACCCATACTAACCAAGCTTAGCAACTAACTCACCCACCCTCATTAATGCCATCCACTTGCACATCTCTAACATCCCTAATCTAATCCTAAACCCTAGCCTAATCCACCCCCTAATGTTGTCACATTCCTTAAAAAAGTTTAAGACTTTCCTAATCCAAACCAAAGTCTCCCCTCAAAAAAACCCAACCACTAAGTCATGAGTTCTCTTACAAAACATAAAGACTCTTACAAGCCCACTCATGACTCTTACATCCATCTTACACACTCTTCCCTCTTCCACACTCATTCCTCTTACATCCCTCGTACATACTCAACCCCACTCATCATGACTTTAACCAACCCTTAACCCTACCCTCTCACACTCCTCCTCCTTGTGACAAGTGTCACCTTCCCATTGGTGCTAAACAAGCACAATCCATGTGCTCCCCTTTGAGTGCATCTTAGCCCTCCTTAAGCCTTCATCCATCCTTGCATCTAAGCCCTCCATCCCTCTACCCCTTAGCCTATAAATTGAATCCCCATCCCAAGCCATTTCATCAACAATCTTTGAGCTAAAGTTACCATGCTATTTTGAGAACCAAAGCCATCAACCATACGCTTATAATGCCAAATTGAGAGCTCACAAAGCTACCAATTTGACATTACCCATCTCCATTGAAGCAGCTTTTGAGCATCTTGAGCATACATCCACAACAAAAGGACACATCTACAGAATCAAGAAAGCATGGAGTGTTTTCTCTTGTGAGGTTTGCACTTCTTATTTTCTTTCTTAGTCTAAGCATATATGTGAATTTAGTTTTTGGTTTGTGAATGTTTACTTCATTTGTTAATGTTCTTTACATACTGATTCTGGTTCTACAGTGGGTACTAGCAAAAACCATAGGAATGAGGGTTTCAACTGCTCCCATGATCAAGACTTTGAAAATCAAAGAGGAAGAGGTAGAGGACATGGAAAAGGAAGAGGAGATTTCTGTGGTACCTACTTCTATTGCAATGAAGAAGTTCATCGTGCCTTTGAATGCCCTCAATGACAAGGAAGGACAGATAGGAGAGCTGAGGGCCAAGCTAGGGTTGCTCATGTGGATGAGGATGCACAATCATCACATTCAGAGGATGTAGAAAGAGGAGAGACCTTGGTAAATGAAAGAGTCCTACTAAGTGGTGAGAATGAACCAGGACAACGAAGGACTTTGTTTCATACCAGATGCAAGTGTGAGGATAAATGTTGTGACATGATCATTGATGGTGGTAGCACTGATAACCTGGTATCAGAAGAGATGGTCTCTAAGCTAAAGCTCAAGAGGGAGAAACATTTCCAACCCTATCAGATTTCTTGGGTAAAAGATGATCATAAGGTCCTGGTAAGTGAACAATGTTTAGTAAAATTCAAAGTTGGGAGTTACCATGATGAAGTTCTCTGTTATGTTATTTTGATGGATGTTTGCCATCTATTGTTGGGTAGACCATGGCAGTTTGATAGACATGCAATACATGATGGACATGCAAACACATACTCTTTGACAAAGGATGGAGTTCGCCACAAATTGAAGCCCATGAAAAAGGAAGGTGAAAAGGTATGTAGCAGTGCTAGGATTTGTCTTGTTGATGGAAGGAAGTTTTTAGATGGCATGAAACATCAGCATATGTGCTATGGTTTGATTCCTAGGAAAGATAAAGAAGGTAGTATTGAAATATCATTTGAAGTTTTAGATTTACTAGGGGAATTTGGAGATATTATCTCTGATAATGTTCCAGATGGATTGCCACCAGTAAGGCAAATCAGTCATCAAATAGATTTGATTCTAGGAGCTAGTTTGCCTAACAAGGCTACTCATAGGATGACTCCTACTGAAACAGAGGAGCTAAATAGACAGGATCAGGAGTTGCTGAGGAAGGGCTTGATTTGAGAGAGCCTGAGTCCATGTGCAGTACCTACAGTACTTGCACCAAAGAAGGATGGAGAGTGGAGGATGTGTACAGATTCTCAAGCTATAAATAGGATAACCATCAAGTATCGATTTCCTTTACCAAGGATGGATGATCTTATGGACTACTTGAGTGGAGCTCAATACTTCACAAAGATAGATCTGAAGAGTGGCTATCATCAGATATGGATTCGAGAAAGAGATGAGTGGAAAATAGCCTACAAGACCAAGGAGGGTCTTTATGAGTGGTTAGTCATGCCCTTTGGATTGACGAACGCCCCAAGCACCTTCATGCGGCTCATGAATGAGGTACTTAAGAAGTTCTTGGGAAAATTTGTTATTGTCTATTTGGATGATATTTTAATTTTCAGCAAGACTTTGGAAGAACATTTACTGCATATTCGTAGTGTCCTTGAAAGGCTAAGGGAAGAGAAACTGTTGATTAATCTAAAGAAGTGTGTCTTTGCAAAAAGGGAGTTAGTCTATTTGGGATTTGTTATATCACCTAAAGGTCTCAAAATGGATCCAGAGAAGGTAAAAGCCATCTTGGAATGGCCTACTCCAAGGTCTGCTACTGAGGTAAGATCATTTCATGGTCTGGTTAGTTTTTACAGGAAGTTTATTAAGAGTTTCAATGGCATATGTGTACCCCTAACTGATACAAGAAGAGGGGATAGAAAAGAGTTCAAATGGACTGCAGCAGCTGCGAGAAGTTTTTAATTGATGAAGAAGAAGGTGACTGAACAGCCTATGTTGGCACCTCCAAATTTTAGAAAAGTATTCCAAGTGGATTGTGGTGCTAGTGGTAGTGCTATTGGGGCTGTATTAAGCCAAGAAGGTAAGCCTATTGCATATTTTAGTGAAAAATTGAATGATGCAAAGAAGAAGTATTTTGTTTATGATCAAGAGTTCAATGCAATAGTTCAGGCCATAAAGAAATGGAGGCATTATTTATTGCCAAAGGAATTTGTTTTGTATACTAATCATCAGGCATTATAGTACCTAAATAGCCAAGGTAAATTGAATCAGAGGCATATGAAGTGGGTAGAATTCTTGTAGAGTTATACATTTGTGTTGAAGCATAGAAGTGGAAAATCTAACAAGGTTGCAGATGCACTAAGTAGGAGATAGTTGTTGCTTACAAAAATGCAGGCTGAAGTAGTTGGGTTTGATGAACTCAAGAATTTGTACCCCGAGGATCTTGATTTTGCTGAAGCATGGAAAGCTTGTAAAGAACCTGTTGCTGTAGATAAAACCAAGTGGTTAGACTATTTGATTCAGGATGGCATGTTGTTCAAAGGTAGTCAATTGTGCATTCCAAGGAGTTCCATGAGGGAAAATTTGATTAAGGAGAAACATAGTGGAGGGATGGCAGGACATTTTGGTTGGGATAAGACCATTGCCATTCTTAGAGAACATTATTTTTGGCCTCAAATTATGCAGGATGTGAAGAAGTTTGTACAGAGTTGCCAGGTTTGTCAAGTTGCCAAGGGGTTTAGTCAAAATACTGGCCTATATCAACCATTGCCTGTTCCATCAAAGCCATGGGAGGACATAAGTATGGATTTTGTTCTTGGATTGCCAAGGACAGAAAGGGGTAATGAATCAGTATTCATGGTGGTTGATAGGTTCTCCAAAATGGCACATTTCATTCCATGCCACAAAACTCATGATGTTGTCCATATTGCAGACTTATTTTTCAAAGAGGTGGTAAGACTACATGGTCTTCCAAGGAGTATAGTTTTTGACAGAGATACTAAATTTGTGGGGTATTTCTAGAGGACATTGTGGAAGAAGTTGAGAACAGACTTGAAATTCAGTTCCACGCATCACCCATAGACTAATGGCCAAATAGAAGTGGTAAGTAGAAGTCTGGGCAATTTGCTAAGATGTTTAGTTGGAGATAAGCCCAAGGGATGGGATTTGATTCTACCACAGGCAGAGTTTGCTTATAATAACTTTGTAAATAGGAGTACTGTAAAATCACCATTTCAAATTGTATATGGGAATAGCCCAAGGACTGCACCAGAATTGAGGAAGATAGAACAAGGGGAGAGGACAAGTGTTGAAGCTGAGGAATTTGCTGAACACATCAAGTGTCTACATGAGGAGGTTCAAGCACACATTATCAAGATGAATCAAGAGTATAAAGCTAGGGTTGATCAAAGGAGAAGACATAAGGAATTCCAAGTAGGGGATCTAGTCAAGGTGCACTTACAAAAAAAAAGATTTCCAGTTGGTACTTACAACAAGCTGAAAATGAAGAAATTTGGCCCCTGCAAAGTTTTGAAGAAACATAACTCAAGAAATGCATATGAGGTGGAGCTGCCAGATGGTATTCACATTTCTCCCATTTTCAACATTGTAGATTTAATAGAGTATCATGATGATGGTGCAGATGAGGAGCTGGTTTTAGAGCCATGTCCAATTTTTGCTTCTAAGAAGGAGGAGATAGAAGACATTCTAGATCATCATGTGGGTAGGAGTACCAGAAACAGGTAGTATGAAGAGTATTTGGTCAAATGGAAAGGACGATCGATCGAGGACTCAACTTGGATTTTAGCAGCTGAGGTTTCCCATTTGGGATTTCCTCTACCATCCATAAAGTAACAGGGTCACTTTTCAATCTACCCTGGGTGTCTGATGCAGGAGCATCCAGAGGTATAAGGGCAATCCTGTGTCACCCAAAAAACCATGTACTTAGACTTAGTTTCTGTTTCATGTCTCTACACTTTTGGATACCCATTTGGCTCAAATAAAGGTTCCAACTCTCATAGTTCAACTATCAATGTGTTTGAAAATCCCAAAAAAATAGGAGCATGTATTTGGGCCATCATTTTGGTAAACTAGAAGCTTTGAATTGGCTAGATGAATGTAATCATGATTTAGAGCATTGCAAAAAAAAAAAGAGGTCAATAGGCCCCATGATTTGAAAGTTATTGATGTTTTTTGGGTTTTGGAGACCTCCTAAGAATGCTTCAAAGTCAGGTTTGGGGCATTAAATGACCTCGAAAAGGGTCAAAAAATGGGCGACGAGCAAAGCTTGTACATAGGGCTATAGAGCGCTTTCCAAAAATGGAAATGGTTTGTCAATCGGAGCAACGGTTCAAAAGTTATGCCTCCCAAAAATTCAGTTACCGTTTCTGGATTCTTCTAGATTTGCACCGACTTCTAATGCAGCTTCCAGAACCTTCTATTTCATCGGTGGATGCCTACTAGCACTTTCTAGAATTTACTCCTAGTCCTTAACCCTCCGGGGTCTATTTAAGGAGATTTCTGGCATTGTAAAAGGCAATTCGGAGTGGAGTTTGGGAGGAGGTGCTAAAAGGAGAAATATTCTCCAGATTTATGCTATTGTAAGCCCTTAGGGCATGTTCTGAAGTTTATTTTCTCTGTACTATTTGTACTAGCTTATTTTCTCAGTTAATATAATTTCCCTTTCCTGTTGTGTCCATTCTGTTCTTGGGTTGTAATGCTTTAAAGTTAGGTTTGGGGCATTAAATGACCTCGAAAAGGGTCAAAAAATGGGGGACGAGCAAAGCTTGTCCATAGGGCTATAGAGCGCTTTGAGAGCTTTCCGAAAATGTAAACGATTTGTCAATTGGAGCTACGGTTCAAAAGTTATGCCTCCCAGAAGTTTGGTTACCATTTCTGGATTCTTCTAGGTTTGCACCGACTTCTAATGCAGCTTTCGAAACCTTGTATTTCGTCAGTGGATGCCTACTAGCACTTTCTAGAATGTAATCCTAGTCCTTAACCCTCCGGGGTCTATTTAAGGAGATTTTTGGCATTGTAAAAGGCAGTTCAGAGTGGAGTTTGGGAGGAGGTGCTAAAAGGAGAAATATTCTCCATATTTATGCTATTGTAAGCCTTTCGGGCATGTTCTGAAGTTTATTTTCTCTGTACTATTTGTACTAGCTTATTTTCTCAGTTAATATAATTTCCCTTTTCTATTGTGTCCATTCTGTTCTTGGGTTGTAATGCTTCAAAGTCAGTTTTGGGGCGTTAAATGACCTCGAAAAGGGTTGAAAAATGGGGGTCGAGTGAACCTTGTCCATAGGGCTATAGAGCACTTTGAGAGCTTTATGAAAATGTAAACAGTTCATCAATTGGAGCTACGGTTCAAAAGTTATGCCTCCCAGAAGTTCGGTTACCATTTCTGGATTCTTCTAGATTTGCACCAACTTCTAATGTAGCTTCCAGAACCTTCTATTTCATCGGTGGATGCCTACTAGCACTTTTTAGAATGTACTCCTAGTCCTTAACCCTCTGAGGTCTATTTAATGAGATTTCTAGCATTGTAAAAGGCAGTTTGGAGTGGAGTTTGGGAGGAGGTGCTAAAAGGAGAAATATTCTCCAGATTTATGCTATTGTAAGCCCTTAGGGCATGTTCTGAAGTTTATTTTCTCTGTTCTATTTGTACTAACTTATTTTCTCAGTTTATATAATTTCCCTTTTTTGTTGTGTCCATTCCGTTCTTGGGTTGTAATGGTTCAAAGTCAGGTTTGGGGCATTAAATGAGCTCAAAAAGGGTCAAAAAATGGGGGATGAGTGAAGCTTGTCCATAGGGCTATAGAGCACTTCTAGAGCTTTCCGAAAAATGTAAACGGTTCGTCAATCAGAGCTATGGTTCAAAAGTTATGCCTCTCGAAAGTTCAGTTACCATTTTTGGATTCTTCTAGATTTGCACCGACTTCTAACGCAACTTTCAGAACCTTCTATTTCGTCGGTGGATGCCTACTAGCACTTTCTAGAATGTAATCCTAGTCCTTAACCCTCCGGGGTCTATTTAAGGAGATTTCTGGCATTGTAAAAGGCAGTTCAGAGTGGAGTTTGGGAGGAGGTGCTAAAAGGAGAAATATTCTCCAAATTTATGCTATTGTAAGCCCTTAGGGCATGTTCTGAAGTTTATTTTCTCAGTTAATATAATTTCCCTTTCCTATTGTGTCCATTCTGTTCTTGTGTTGTAATGCTTCAAAGTTAGGTTTGGGGCATTAAATGACCTTGAAAAGGGTCAAAAAATGGGGGATGAGAAAAGCTTGTCCATAGGGCTATAGAGTGCCTCGAGAGTTTTCTGAAAATGTAAACAGTTCATCAATCAGAGCTACGGTTCAAAAGTTATGCCTCCCGAAAGTTCGGTTACCGTTTTTGGATTCTTCTAGATTTGCACCGACTTTTAACGTAGCTTCCGGAACCTTCTATTTCTTTGGTGGATGCCTACTAGCACTTTCTAGAATGTACTCCTAGTCCTTAACCCTCCGAGGTCTATTTAAGGAGATTTTTGGCATTGTAAAAGGCAGTTCAGAGTGGAGTTTGGGAGGAGGTGCTAAAAGGAGAAATATTCTCCAGATTTATGCTATTGTAAGCACATAGGGCATGTTCTAAAGTTTATTTTCTCTGTACTATTTGTACTAGCTTATTTTCTCAGTTAATATAATTTCCCTTTTCTGTTGTGTCCATTCTGTTCTTGGGTTTTAATGCTTCAAAGTCAGGTTTGGGACATTAAATGACCTCAAAAAGGGTCAAAAAATGGGTGACGAGTGAAGCTTGTCCACAGGGCTGTAGAGCGCTTCTAGAGCTTTCCAAAAATGTAAATGGTTCGTCAATCAGAGCTACGGTTCAAAAGTTATGCCTCCTGAAAGTTCAGTTACCATTTTTGGATTCTTCTAGATTTGCACCGACTTCTAACGTAGCTTTCAGAATGTTCTATTTCGTCGGTGGATGCCTACTAGCACTTTCTAGAATCTAATCCTAGTCCTTAACTCTCCGGGGTCTATTTAAGGAGATTTTTGGCATTGTAAAAGGCAGTTCGGAGTGGAGTTTGGGACGAGGTGCTAAAAGGAGAAATATTCTCCAAATTTATGCTATTGTAAGCCCTTAGGGCATGTTCTGAAGTTTATTTTCTCTGTACTATTTGTACTAGCTTATTTTCTCAGTTAATATAATTTCCCTTTCCTGTTGTGTCCATTCTATTCTTGGGTTGTAATGCTTCAAAGTTAGGTTTAGGGCATTAAATGACGTCAAAAAGGGTCGAAAAATGGGGGACGAGAAAAGCTTGTCCATAGGGCTATAAAGCGCTTCAAAAGCTTTCTGAAAATATAAACGGTTCATCAATCGGAGCTATGGTTCAAAAGTTATGCCTCCCAAAAGTTCAATTACCATTTTTGGATTCTTCTAGATTTGCACTGACTTCTAACACAGCTTTCGGAACCTTCGATTTCATCGGTGGATGCCTACTAGCACTTTCTAGAATGTACTCCTAGTCCTTAACCCTTCGAGGTCTATTTAAGGAGATTTCTGGCATTGTAAAAGGCAGTTCGAAGTGGAGTTTGGGAGGAGGTGCTAAAAGGAGAAATATTCTCCAGATTTATGCTATTATAAGCCCTTAGGGCATGTTCTGAAGTTTATTTTCTCTATACTATTTGTACTAGCTTATTTTCTCAGTTAATATAATTTCCCTTTTCTATTGTGTCCATTCTGTTCTTGGGTTGTGTCCCCATCACCTGAAGATCACTTGACACCAACTAAGATTTTTTGATGCTCAACACCTGATCTTTACTCGACACCTAAAGATTAGTTAGCACAAACTAGAATTTCTTGTTACTTGGCTCCTACTGAGGATTTTCTCAGTTTCAACTAACTTGCTCAGCACCCACTACTGATCTTAGTTTAAGCTTTGCAATCAACCTTGTTTAACTTATTCCTCCAATGTTTCTTAGTGTGACCAACCTTTGTATCTTTGAGTATGTTATCAATACATCATTTAACCATTGACTTAGCTGATCCTTGCACTTTGTTACAACATCATAACTCAACCTTTCTCTTAGGTTATCTTGTTACATCTTGTTGATCAAATCCTCTTCATCAATCAACTAAGTGATAGTACTTGGATCTTATAGGTAAATATCATCCCTACGAATAGCAGGTTTGACATCAATGACAAAACAATGATTGAAAACAACAATCTTCTTTCTTTGCAACAATCTCCCTCTTTGATCTTCAACAATGAGCTTTTCAATCATATTTTCGACCAAAGCACAAAGTTTGCGAGTTGTGGGATTTCTTAAAGAGTTGATAAGAAGATCTAATTTATGAGAATGATGGAATCTAGTCAATGAACTAGGATTAAGCCAAATGGAGATTTGAATTTTCAAAGTGAGTTGTATTTTATCAAATCAAACTTAGTTATTACTTTCTAACCATTGTGGCAGTAGAGAAAACCTTTTATTAAGGCTGAACCAATAATCATTTTTAAATATTTTAACTAGGTGACATTATAAGGGGATGTTCAAAATCCTCTAACAAGACCAATCCTAACATGGTGATCAAATACTTTAATAGGGTCACACCTGACAGTGTGTTTTGTAACCTTTAATAGGGTTGGCTCCTAACAAAGCTCACTTCAAAAGAGTGAAAACATGGTAGCATGTTCTTGGTGGTTTTTCCCAAAATGAGTTTTCGAGTTAAATCCTAGTTTCAAACATTTTTGTGGATGTTATTTTATGTATTTATGATACTTATTATTTGAAGTTTATTGTTAAGTGTGATAAGTTTTTGATAGTCGACACACACAGAACATAAAGATAAAATGGAATGAATAAGTTGAATGGTGATGAGCAATTTTATTTGGTGATTTTTTTTTGAGTTTTTTGAAGTTGTTAACAGTTGGATTTATACATTTGGACCTAAGGATAACTAATTCACCTCTAGGTATTTTATATATTCTAACAATACCAAATATTTCTAGATTCTAAACTCCATACAATGAATCTAGATACTTGAAAAATAAAACTTTCATTATAAATTTTTGGTCATCCTTATCCTTCTTAAATCTCATCAAATCTTCACTCAATTTTGCCAGTTGTAGATCTTGCAACAAACTTTGACTTTAACCTTTGAACATCTTGAACATTCTTAATTTCCATCATCTGTTGGCCTTGGATTCCAATTTTCCAAACTTGTTATTCCAACTATTACTCATTCAACATAACATTTCACTCAAGTTATAAATCACTCATGTTGGATATATTTGATTAATTGTGTATTGTATTTAATGTTACACAAATACCATATCAATTTTAGTCAGTGTATGCCAAGCTCACTCGGGGAGTGAAGATAGTTTTCTGTGTCTATCGATCATTCTTATGTTTTCTTAGTTGAGAAGTTAGTGTCTACCAAGTTCACTCGGGCGTCAAAGGAAAGTATGCTAAAGATGAGTGTTGACCAAGATCACTCAGTTAATGAAGGAAAGTTGGATGGAACTAGTGTTAACCAAGCTCACTTAGTTACCAAAGGTATCTATGAGAATATGTAATTTTAACCAAACTTTTGTTGATTAACATAGGAAATTGTTTCTGATTTAGTGTCTACCGAGTTGGGTCAGCTAACAAAGGATTTTCTTGTTTTGGAATATTAATATTAATTGATTTATCTATTGGTTCTAGCTGACTAAGATGATGAATATTAATTATTCTAAGTTGTATTTTAGCTAACTTGACAATATGGATTATATATGTATAAGGTCAAGTTGAGGATGTGAAATATGGAAGTAATGAGAATACATTGAAGATTTTGATAATGAGTAGAGTAAGAAAATTTGAAGGATAAGTAGAATATCCTTGTGGAGCAGAAAAGATATATTCAATCAAGAAGAATCAAGTACAAGCCAAAATCAAGATCTATCATCAGCAATTTAGTTGTATTCAAATCAATTAATCTCATTGTTACTCTCTAACATTGTAACAGTGATCTAAATCTCTTAATAAAGTTGGCTTAACAGCTATTTGTAAATCCTCTAACAATGTGGCAATTTTATTGAATTGTCTCAAGACCTCTGACAAGGCCAGTCCTAGTAGGGTGATTAAATCTTCTAATAGGGTCACACCTAGTATTGTTTTTTGTAACCTTTAATAGGGTTGGCTCCTAATAGGGCTCACTTTAGAGGAGTGAAAATAGTAACTAGTTGCAATTGGTGGTTTTCCCAATTTGGGTTTCCACATTAAATCTTGGTGTGAAATATGTTTATGCTATTTCTTTATGTGTTTTGAAATTAAGTTAAAGTAATGGAAATCATAGATAATATCTAATGTTCTGCATGTTAATTGTTACTAAGCAATCATAGTGTTTATCGAGTTATAACATTTCCTTGTTTGTCGAGCATCAACAGTATTCTATTTTTAGAGTTTGTTTTTGTACTAACATCTAATGGATCTAGGATTTATTTTAGTGATAACTAATTCACCCCTCCCCTCTCAATTAATCCTCTTATATTTTCAACAATTGGTATCAAAGATTTTGGTGCCTATAGAGAAGGTTTCAAGGACCTAAGCTAAAGATCAGGATATCTTATAGAAGAGAGATTCCCAAGATGAACAGAGGCAATTTTGTAGCATGGAAAACACTCATGAGACTACATTTGGCTACTAGCAATGATTCAAGATGCAAATATCTTGATTCTAAATATAAGACTCTCTCTGGAACATTATCAGTTGAAGATATTGTAGAGAAGAAGAACCATAACATCATGATGATTGATATTGCATATGCTCTTAGTTATGCTAAATTTGATGAAGTTAAAGATTGTAGAACAACTCATACAATGTGGATCAAACTAAAATATATCTATGGAGGAGATAAAAATGTAAGAAGAGCTAAGGCTGAAAGTCTTAGAGGTTATTTTGATTAGATGAAGATGAGAGAAGATGAATACATTGCAAAATGTGTGGAAAGAATCAAAGCAAGTGTGAGTGTAATCAAAGCATTTGGAGGAGACATTGAAGAGAAAATAATTGTAAGCAAGGTACTTAGAACTCTTCTTCTTATTTATTCAATTAGAGTGTCTTCTATTCAAGAGATGAGATGTGATCCAAATAATAAAATATCTTTGGATGCTCTAGTTGGAAGATTGATAGCTTTTGAGTTAGATAATTTTGATAACTATGCTCCTAGTTCAAGAGTTATTGAGTCTTCGTTTGAAGCTAAACTCTCTCTCAAGAAAAAGGATAAGAAATCAAAGTCCATTCAATCAGGAAGTGAAGAAGAAGAATTAGAAGAAAGTTCAGATAGTGATCTTGAAGTTGTTGAAGCTCTACTTGCAAGGAAGTATTCCAAAGGTAGAGGAAAGTACAAAGGTAAAGTTCCTCTAATCTATTTTTCTTGTGAAGAAGTTGGTCACATTGCTACAAGGTGTCCAAATAGAGAAAACAAAGATGAGAAGAAAAGTAATGATTTCAAAGGTAAAAAGGATTTCAAGAGCTACAAGAACTACATGGACAAAGGTAAGAAATCTTGTTTTATGGCTAAAGATTTTGATAACTGCTTGAAAAGATGAATTTGATGATGAAGGAGATAAGATGTCACTTATCTCTCATGTTAGAAAAAACTATACATGGATTATTGAAAATAGTTGTTCACATCATATGATTGGAGATAAAACAAAATTTGAGAATATGGAACCTTGTGATGGAGGTAGTGTGAGATTTAGAAACAATGAACCTTTTTGTATAAAAGGAAAGGGTATTATCTCACTAACCAATGAACTTATATGTGACAATGCTTATTGGGTTGAAGGAGTAAAGCATAATCTACTGAGTGTGGCATATTTTAATAAAATTGGATTCATGGTAGAATTCATGAATGGAAAGGTCAAATTGCTAGATGGTAAAGGATATCTAGTTGGATCTAGCAAGCAAATAAAAGGTAATCTATTTTATCTTGATCTTAGTGAAAGTTCATGTTTTATTTCTTAAGTAGAAGAAAGCTAGTTATAGTACAAAGGATTATGTCATGTAAACTTTGATAATCTGGTTAAGATAAGAAAGCATAAAAGAATAAGAGGTCTTCCTAGTTTGAAGAAACCTGACATGGGTCTATGAAAGAAATGTCAAATTGGTAAAATGGGAACTACAAGTTTCAAAAGATAAAACTATCAGTCAGAAGAAGTCTTAGAAATTTTGCATACTACCTTATGTGGACCTATTGGAATAGAGAGTTACAATGGAGAAAAGTTTTTCATTCTTTTTGTTGATGATTATATCTAGAATGAATACTTTAATGTACTTGAAAGAAAAATCTAAAGATTTTCAAAAGTTTAAGTAATATCTAGAAGGAGTAGAAAAACAAATTGGAAAGAAGTTAAAATGTTTGAGATTAGGAAGAGGTGGTGAATAAATCTCCAATGAATTTAATAATTTTTACATTGAAAGAGGAATCAAAAGATAGGTATCAGCCCCTAGTATACCTTAACAGAATGGTATAGTTGAAAGAAGGAATAGATCCATCATGGATTGTACAAGAAAATTGATGATGGAAAAGAATGTTGCTATCAAATACTAGAAGGAAGCTATCAACACTGTAGTTCACATCTTGAATAGAGTATAGTTAAAGAAAGACTCAAATCAAACTCCTTATGAACTATGGTATGGCTACAAACCTAATGTAAGTTATTTGAATGCATTTGGTTGCAAATGTTATATCTTGAAAGAATCTAGAAAAAGGAAAATTTGATATAAAAGGTGATGAAGGCATATGTCTAGGATATTCCTACAGAAGGAAAGCATAAAAATGTTTGAATCTATCTACTCATAAAATCATAGAAAGTGCACATGTTAGAATTGATGAGTTTGCAAAAAAGAGTGAAGAAGAAAACAATAAAGAGCCAGAGGATTACAAAATATTTTTTTACTATTAACCTAATACATTTAAAACCATAGTTGAAGGAAATGAGCCTTCACCTCTTGAGTCCCCAAAAACTCCAACAACTACTGAGTTGCACATAGTGCAACTTGAGTCACAGTCTTAAGTACCCAACTCACCATTAGAGGCTACCAAGCTAGTTTAAATTAAGTTTGATGGACCTGAGTCATAGATAGTGGGAACTGAGCCTAACATTGAAGTTCATGATGAAATTAGTGAAAGTCATTCATTATCCAAAGTGCTTATGTTAGCAAGACATGTCAGAGGGCATCATGCACCTGATCAGAGCATTGGAGACAAATCTGATGGAACAATGACAAGAAGGAAATGAAAGGTACATGTTAACTTGCTAAATTTGAACCTAGAAATGTTAAAGATGCATTGGATAATGAAAGTTGGGTTGAGGCAATGAATGAAGAAATAGAACAGATTGAGAAGAACAAAACATGGACTCTTGTTCCTAGACCTAAGGACAAAAATGTAATTGGCACAAAATGGGTGTTTAGAAATAAGTTGAATGAAGATGGAGAAGTTTCTAGAAACAAAGCAAGATTGGTATGTAAAGGCTATTCTAAAGAGAAAGGTATTGATTATGGTGAAACTTTTTCTCTTTTTGCAAAATTAGAAGGTGTTATAACTTTACTAGCATATGCAACACATAGAGGATTTAAAGTGTAGCAAATGGATGTTAAATCTACATTGTTGAATGGAATTCTTGATGAGGAAGTCTACATTGAGCAACCAAAAGATTTTGTAGATCCTAACAAGAGAGACATGGTTTGTAAACTACACAAAGCACTATATGGTCTCAAGCAAGCTCCCAGAGCTTGGTATGAAAGATTACATAACTACTTGGTACAGATTGGTTTTCAAAGAACAAATGATAATAGTAGCTTGTATATCAAAGAAGGACCAAACAAGAAGATTGTATTAGAAAAAATATTTTTTGATGATACTATAGTCATAGGAAATGATGATTATGCAAGGCATTTTTAGAATAAATGAGTAAAGAATTTGAAATGTCTATTTTTGGTGAGATAAAAAAAATTGTTGGGTTATAGATACAACAAAACAAAGATGGTATCTACATCACTTAATCTAAGTATATCAAGGAGATACTAAAGAAATTTGGAATGGAAGATTCAAAACCTATTGGAAGCCCTATGCTACTAGACATAAGCTTTTCAAAAATAATGATTCCAAGGTAGTAGATTAGACCACATATAGATCAATGATTGGAAAATTGCAATATGTAGTGCATATAAGACCTAATATTGCATTAGCAGTTGGTATGGTGGCAAGATTCTCAGCAAATGCCATAGAAAATCACATGATAGAAATCAAGAGAATCATGAGATATCTGAAAGGTACTGAAGAGTATGGCTTATGGTATAAACTTGGAGGCAATTTGGACTTAAAGGTGTTCAGTAATGCTGATTGGGTAGGAAGTATTGATGACAGAAAAAGCACTAGTGGTGAAGCATTCTTTCTTGGTAAAATACTAGTGTCTTGGACAAGTAAGAAGCAAAATTGTACATCTCAATCCATAGCTAAGGTAGAATATGTGGCAGCAATAGTTAATTTTTCAAACATTGTTTGGTTCAAACAACTATTGGCAGGTATGAATCAAGGATCTAGTTACTATATACTATAATAACACCAGTGCAATCAATATATCAAAGAACCCTATGATGCATTCCAAAAAAAATCACATTGCTATAAAATATCACTTCTTAAGAGAATTGGTGCAAGATAAAGAGGTCAGATTGGAATATGTTAATACAAAAGAATAGATTGCAAACATATTCACAAGGCAATTACCTAAGGATGCATTTCTATATCTAAGAAGTAAGCTAGGGGTCACTCCCCTATCTGAAGCTCACTAAATAAAGTTTAGTGATGTATCAGCCAGAGCATGTTGAAGATCATCAGGTGATGTAGAATTGTCAAGGGCATATTGCAAATGAATTAGTACTTGAGGTACATTGATATTAATAGAGTTTTTGTCTTTGGCATGTGTTTTCAAAGAGGGAGAGGTTATACTATCATATCTCATAAGAAGTTTCTCTAAGAGGGAGAACTTTGTTGTAAGAGGGAGAAGTATAAAGAAGTTTTCTTACAGAGGGAGAAATATGAAGGCAAGAAAGAGTTCACACTGACAGAGAGAGTTCTCATGAATGAGAAATAGAATAAAACTAAGGATATGCTCCTTACTTTATTCTTGCTCTAAAATTTCATTGTGCTATGACATGTTGTGTTTCCATCAATGCCAATGAGGAAGATTGTTAGATATAATTGATTAATTGTGTATTTTCTTTGATGTTACAAAAATGTCATATCAGTTTCAGTCAGTGTATGCTAAGATCACTCAGGTAGTGAAGAAAATATCGAGTGTTCTTATATTTTCCTAGTTTAGAAGGCAGTGTCTACCAAGTTCACTCGAGCATTGAAGGAAAGTCTATTGAATATGAGTGCTAACCAAGCTCACTTGGTTAATGAAGGAAAGTTGGATGGAACTAGTGTTAACTGAGCTCACTTGATTAGCAAAGGATCTATGAGAATATGCAGTCTTAACCAAACTTCTATTAGTTAACACAGGAAATTGTTTCTGAGTTATTGTCTACTATGTTGGGTTGGCTAATGAAGGATTTTCTTGTTTTGGCATATTAAGCTTAATTGATTTATCTATTGGTTCTAGCTAACTAAGATGTTGAATATTAATTATTCTAAGTTGTATTTTAGCTGACTTGACAATATGGATGATATATGTATAAGGTCAAGTTGAGAATGTGAAATATGGAAGTAATGAGAATACATTGAAGATTTTGATAATGAGAAGAGGAAGAAAATTTGAAGAATAAGCAGAATATCCTTGTGGAGCAGAAAATATATATTTGATCAGAAAGGATTAAGTACAAGCCAAAATTGAGATCTATAATCAGCAATTCAGTTGCATTCAAATCAACTCATCTTATTATTACTCTATAACCATTGTAGCAATGATCTAAATCTCTTAATAGAGTTGGCTTAACAACTATTTGTAAATCCTTTAACAAGGTGGCAGTTCTATTGAATTGTCTCAAGATCTTTGACAAGACCACTCATGGAAGGGTGATTAAATCCTCTAATAGGGTCACACCTAACAGTGTGTTTTGTAACCTTTAATAGGGTTAGCTCCTAATAGGGCTCACTTCAGAAGAGTGAAAACAATAACTAGTTGCAATTGGTGGTTTTCCCAAATTGGATTTCCATGTTAAATCTTGGTGTCAAATGAGTTCATGCTATTTATTTATGTGTTTTGAAACTAAGTTAAAGTAATGGTAATCACAAATAATATCTAATGTTCTACATGTTAATGTTTACTGAGCAATCATAGTGTTTACTAAGTTACAACATTTCCTTGTTTGCCGAGCATCAACAGTATTCAATTTTCAAAGTTTTTTTTTGTATTGACATCTAAGGGATCTAGGATTTATTTTAGTGGTAACTAATTCACCCTTCCCCTCTTAGTTACTCTTCTTATATTTCCAACAACTTGGTCAATACTAACTTTCTCAAGAAACATTGAACTTTAACTACTCTTTTCCAACTTTCTCAGTGACAACTATAGTCACTTGATGTAGCTATGAATAGCTCTTTTCATTACAAGATTGTAAATTAATCAATCCAACATTACATTATCACTATCCATCTCATTCAAGTATGCATCGACTAAGTTACATATCAATTTTCTAACTCAACAACACACTTTCTTCAAATCATCTGCATCAATCAAATGATATGATACTTTATTGAATGATCACAATGTCTAATCAATTAAGCCTTGATATTAATGACAACATAACAACTGATATGACTCTTTTATGTTACATTCATAACATTATTAGTTAGGGTTAACACACTCCAAGTTCACCCTATAATTTTTTTCTACTTTTTTCCTTTTGTTTTTGGGCCCTTATAAATAGTGTGGTTGGGTCTTAGTTTTGGTTTTTGTCTTGGTTTTCATTTTGGTCTTTCTTTGTATTTTAGTCTTTTTCGAGGGATTAGTTTCTTGTTCCTCATGATAGGTAGGTGTTCTTTGCATGATACTATGTAGCTAAATGGAAAATTATTTAATGGCATTTAAGTACCCTTTATGTACCTTGTGAACTCCCTCTCATCCTATTTTTGTAAAATAAGAACTACAGGTATGAACTCAAGGAATGACCAACCTTCATCAAACCCAAATAAATCTTCTCCTTCTGCAAGCTAATTCAATGACGAACTAGGTTTACAAGATAAAGGGAAGATAATAATCATGACAAGAACAAAAAAAATAGATCAACCATGCTCAAACTTTTAAAAATTTAACGCTAAGTAATATCTTAGGAAACAAGTATCTTTTCCCCTCTAAGAAAAAAAAATGCATAAGGATGGGATGCTAAAAGGAGTTCTCCTACATGAACAAATTAAATTAGCTAATTCGAGGTAGAGAAGTACTACCTCCTATGCCTTGAAAAGATACAATAATAAATGGTGGAGAGAGATCCATGGTTCTCAAAATTACATGATATCCAATGTAAGTGGACAAAGAAAATTATGAGCAAGATTGGTTTCTCTATTTTCTTAGGCAATTAAATGATATACCCTCTTTCAAAGAACACACTTCACAACTTGGCATCAATAAGCTCATGGATTATGAAGAGTTAGCATGTGCAAACCCAAAATTCATGCTTAAAGGGATTTTCTTCACAAAGATAAGGTATTGGCATGATGAACTAATAAGTTTTGGAGTTCTCAAATATAAGAAATTTTCCTAGTCAAGCAACTATTTGTTATGTCCTACATACCTATCCCTACTTTTTGTGAGAAAAAATTGGGTCCCCTCTTTTCTCTTTTAGTTTTGTCTTATCTTGTTTGAGACAATTCATTTATGGTTCTTTCAATTATTAGTTTTCATGTTCCTACATGTCTGTCTACGTTGTTGATCCCTCTTGTGTGGGGTAAGAAAGTTAAGATCCCCGATAACGTGCCAAGTTTCTATGATCAATGAGAAAAGTAATTTTTGGACTTGTTAGGAACCCTTTACCTCATGTCTTTTGTGATAGGAAAAATATCTTGTTGTCTTAGGTTGGACATGTGGAAAGGTTTATTTATGGAGAACAAGTAAAATTTATGTACCCTTTAATGACTATGATTGATAGGTTATTTAAGATGCCTAAAGGGGTTAATTATGACTTTATTTATTAATCACAACAATGCTCTTCAAGAATTTTTTTTTGGGTTGCCACCTTGCCTTTGAGTGATCATCTCTTAAGTCTTCTAGAGCTTTGGTGGGTTGGGCTAGTTTTGGTTTAGGTTCAGATAAAGATGGTTCCTAGCACTAGGGTACCTTTGAAAGTTAGGGTTCTAGGTTTGTGTTTTTCCCTTAGCTTTTATTTTCACTTTTTATTCTATAATTTTCTCAAGTTCTTTATTATCTATCCTTTTCATTCTTTATCCCTTTGGTGTCCTTTTTGTTTGCCTATTTCACCTCCTTAGGTGTTATTTCACTAGTCACTATGCATCTTTTCCCTTTAATTATTTTGTTTCTATTGGTTCTTCATAGTTGGGTGGAATTTCTTTAGCTCCACCCTCATCATGTGTAGGAGAAGTTAACATTTCTTCCATTGAATGTTCTTTGTATCTTGAATTTTAGTTACTAGTTGGTAGTTTGAATTTATGGTACACAATGCACTCCATCATAGGAAGGTTTTCTTTGTTCTATTTTTTTATATTCTAGGTTGTGTGGTTTGGTGGTGCAAGTTCACTTCTTTCAATTCTTTTAGGTATTGTCCTTGGAAAGAGGATATTTTTCACCATAGGCTCCTTTTAATTCCTTTCCTTAGTTATATGTGGGGTTGGATCCCATAGGCTGAGTTGGTCTTTATGGCTTGACTAGAAGGTTGAAGGGATGCCTTCATGGGTGCCTAGTTGTTGGCTTCAACTTTAAAAGTTAGTGTGTGATATGTTGTCACTATTAAAAGTACACATGTGACCTTAGTCTTAGTAGGTTAGTGGTGGCTGTTACAATATATAGTCCACTGATGTAACTGAGAGGGGGGGTGAATCAATTATCCAACTATTATCATAAACATCAACCTTAAGAAAACTTAACCATATGAGTAATATAAAATGAAACCACAACAAGATACTCATACACAATTAACATTAGATATGTTAACTAAGGAAACCCTTGATTAGATGGAAAACCTTGGTGGGGATGGTACTTGCAAGATGATGTACTAATATAAATATTCCTTGTTAGAGGATAGACCTTGTTAGGAGACTTTGAATCCCTGTTAGAAGATTCCAACCCTATTAGGA
Source organism: Cupressus sempervirens (assembly GCA_028749045.1). Lineage (NCBI taxonomy): Eukaryota > Viridiplantae > Streptophyta > Pinopsida > Cupressales > Cupressaceae > Cupressus > Cupressus sempervirens. Next base: position 194,716,874 of record CM053786.1, read on the forward strand.
GTTATGCCAACCCTGTTAGGAGTTATGGAAGACATCTGGACCCACTACCAAAATAGCTTCAAGGTTAAGACTAATGAACCCACTGTCTAAGTGATTTCTATATTATTCCTTGTAGAATAATAGAACCAAATTACCTTCCTTCCTCTATCTCTATCGTGTCAACCGAACTTCTACTCCTTTAGATCTTGTAACTAGATCTCACATCGAATAATCCCTTGGATTGCTTACTCACATTCAAAAAGCATTCTTCTCCTTTTCAAACTTCACATCCAACTTGATACCAGTACATATCATGCATTATAAATAAGGAAAACAACTTTCCTTTATACCATATCTTTATAATAATTCCTTGAGTTAGCCTTGAGGCTTTCCCAATTAATTATAATAAGATAATTAATTAAATTACAATTACAATAGCATTGTCAGCTCACAATCTATACAAAACTTCATATGTGCAATACCAGTGCTTGCACACTCATTGACATCACCACACAAGTATTCTTTGTCAGTGTGTGACTACACACTTCTTCATTACATGTCAGATGAAAGATAAAAATCAAATATCAAAACATTGTTCTCTAGTACTCTGTTTCTATACTACTCTCAATAAATCAGGTTCAATTTCCTTACACCATTGACTTAGACTCTATGCACTTAACCACGTCATTAAAATATAGTCTAGAACATGTCCTTAACTACACATTGTCGTACAATCAACCATTGTCCATACTATTAAGATCTATGACTTCTGTTCTCCTAGTATTTATAGAAACCATGCTATGTTGAAATCAATGATAAACACAACCATGAATGCAACATATCAATATTCTCCAATGCTTAGGATACTTCCCCAATCAAGTATCATAAGAATTCACACTAATAGTCTCCCCCATTGGCATTGATGGCAACATAGATGAAAAACATCTAATCTCCAAGAATAACAAACTGTACTCTCCTACTACTACTACTGCTATCATCTCAAATCCTCTTCATCAATATGAAATCCTTTTGATGCGAGAACTAGAATTAGATATTCACATGCTAAAAGATCTCAACACAATAGATCCAAATCATATTTTTTGATAGACATAAATTATTCACTTGTCACTAAAAAATTCATAATACATCAGATGTAGATCACGTGCATACTCCTACTTATTTACATGAATCTTTCTAAATCTCCCTAAGGAGATATCTCTTCCTCATACATACTTATAAGCTCTTCTCCCCCATAGCTTAGGAGATTATTTTCATGCAAATTCTCTTCCCCACTAACATCAATGTCAAAGGCCTCAACCAAATACAAAAATACCAATTGTTACAACTACTTCTTCAACTCTTCAATTAGCTCAAGTGTCCAAAGACACTGTTCAATACCAAATACCAAATACCAAGAGTCATCAATGACTCAGTACATACAAGATGCTCCCCCATGCATGAAGCATCAACATTCAGTCTAGTCTAACCATAGTGCTCTATACCATTGGACTGATGCACTCTCTACATTATCTAGTTAGAAGTAGGTAGGGGTATAACCCCAAGCATACCTCTTAGGTACTCAAAAGTATCTTTAGGCAAAGGCTTCATAAAGATATTTTCAATTTGATCTTTAATACTTACATACTCCAATCTAATCTCCTTTTCTACTGCCTTCTCTCTCAAAACATGATACTTGATAGATATATGCTTTGTCTTAGAATGCAATACAAGATTCTTAGACATACTCATTATACTTGTATTATCACACTAAATGATAACATACTCTATAAATTCAATCTCAATATCCTTCAACATTTGCTTCATCCACATAACTCAATTATAGTTATTTGTTGTTGCAAATATTTGGCCTCGACTATACTTTGATCAATACAATCATGTTTTTTCCTCAGCCAAGAAACTAATCTTCCTCCAAGGAAGAATGCTCCACTAGTGATGCTCTTTTTATCATCCATATTGCCTTCCCAATCTGCATCAGTATATGTACACAAAGTAAAATCAATTGATTTGTCATACCAAATCCCATGATCAGATGTTCCTTTAAAATATCTAAATATCCTCTTCATTTTTACATAATGATACTCTTTAGGATCTACTTGAAATCTAGCTATAATCCCAACTGCACTTGCTATATCTAGTCTGGTGTGAGTCAGATATTACAATCCTCCAATCATAGATCTATACTTCTTCTGCTCAACTGTAGATGTCTCATCTTTGCTAGATAACTTATTACTAGTTATCATGGGTGTACCAACAAGTTTGTAACTCTGTAATCCAAATATTCTTAATAAGTCTTTCAAATACTTGGCTTATGAAATGAATATCCCATCACTATTCTGCACAATCTAGAATCCTCAAAAAAAATTCATCTCTCCTATCATGCTCATTTCAAACTCATTTTTCATCTCTTTAGAAAACTTTTCACTTTCTTTATCTTTTCCTCCAAATATTATGTTATCCACAAATATTACAATGATAAATAAACCATTATCAACTTTTCTCAAATAAAAATTACCATCTGTTGTACCTTTAACAAATCCAAGCTTAGTCAAATAAGAATCTAGCCTTGCATACAAAGTTCTAGGTGCTTGCTTTAGACCATACAATGCTTTCTTCAATCTGCATACCATCTCTTTTTCTTTTGTTAGAGGGAATCCATCAGGCTACTCAATGTAGACTTCTTCTTCAATTTCTCCATTTAGAAATGCTAACTTGACATAAATTTGATGAACCTTGAAATTCTTACTCACTACATAAGCCAAGAACATCCTCACTGCTTCCATTTTGGCTATAGGTGCATATGTTTCCTCATAATCTATGCCTTCTTGTTGTGAGTAACCTTTGCAAACAAGTATGGCCTTGTTTCTTACAACTTCTCCTTGTTCATTCATTTTATTCCTGAATACCCACTTGGTTCCTATCACATTATTGTCTTTAGGTCTAGGAACTAACTCCCATGTCTCATTCTTTTCAATCAGATCCAATTTTTCTTTTATTGCTTGAATCCAATGATCATCCTTACAAGCATCATTTGTGCTTTTAGTTTCCACTTGAGAAATTACACACAGTTCCTCATTCACTATGTTCCTTGTCATCACACATTTATCTTTGCTCCCAATTATCTACTTTGTAGGGTGATTCTTTGTCATATTTCTATTGGAGGTAGGAGTTGACATCTCAACTCTTACCTCATCTCTAGTTTTAGGCCTCTACTCTTCTCTATTCTCAATCGATAGCACATCATTTTGCAAGTCATTATTAGTTTCAATAAAAACTTCAACATTCTGTCTAACAATTCCAGAATTATCCTCTTCTTCATCAGAGTTATAATCTACCATCTTTTCTTTAGTACCACAATTTTCATCAATTCTTACATTTGCACGTTCAACTATTGTCTAAGTTCTATAATTGAAACATCTATATGTCTTTCTCTTTAATTATTAACCAATAAGCATACCTTCATTGCTTCTAGGATCAAACTTACCAATTTCATCATCTCTCTTAATGTAACATTTGCTCTCAAATATTCTAAAATATTTGAGTGATGGTGAATGACCAAACTATAATTCATAAGGTGTATTGCTCATACCTTGTCTGATCTCCACTATATTTAGAGTGTACATTATTGTATTAACTGCTTCTCTCAGAAACATATTTGAGACATCATTCTCAAATAACATTGCTCTAGCTACTTCTGCTGCTGATTTATTTCTCCTTTTAACAATCCCATTTTGCTCAAGTGTTCTAGGTGTAGATAGTTGTCTTTTGATTCCATTCTCTTCGCAAAAGATGTTAAATTCTCTAGAGGTAAATTCTCCTCCTCTATCTATTCTCAAACACTTTAACCTAGCACCATATTCATTCTCAACTCTATTCTTAAATATTTGAAACTTCTCAAAAACTTCAAATTTCTCTTTAAGAAATACTACCCACATCATTCTAGCAAAATCATTAGTGAAAATCATAAAATACCTTTCACCATAGAATACTCTTGTTCTTGAAGGACAACTCAGATCTATGTGAACAATCTCCAACTTCTCTATGGTAGTGAACTTCTTGCTAACTTCTTCCTAGGAAAACACACTTTCTTCTTCTTAGCCAAACTACATTCTTTGCACACAACATTAGTAGGCTTTTTTATCTTAGGAAAGTCTCTAATTGCAAACATGCTATTGGAAATACAATAGGGAAGTAAACTTTGAGGGGGGCGGGGGGGGGGGGGTGTGAATCAACACTTTAAACTTTCAACCTCTAAAACTATTCACCACACATCCATCTCACAATCTATGCATATAAATTGAAATACCAAATTAAGCATATACATCCATATCATGAAAGTAAAATATTCAACACATGTATGACACATGATATTTAGTCACCTAGAAACCCTCCAAGGAGAAGGTAAAATTGGGGTGGGGATGATACCCACAAATCTTCACTACTTCGGTAATAAAGTGTATCCAATGAAGGTTACAATGTTTGACCATGAAACATGATCTACCCTATGAAAGGTTTGCCTTGTTAAAGGCTTACAAGATTGTTAGATCTTATCCTGTTAAAGGATTTAAACACCCTTCTAAAAGTCTGTCTAGTAAGAGGACTTTGACTTACAATGAAGTAAGCACCATGTTAAAGGATTTACAACAACCTATTAAGACTACTTTGTTAAGAGATACAACTAATTCACCCATTATAATGTTTCAACAATGATCCTTTGATTAGCACTTTATTGCTTGATGTTAGATCACCTCTATACTGATGTGTACTTGATCCTTTCTGATCAAATGTACCTTTTCTTTCCTCTAGTTCCTTTCTTATGTTCTCCTATAACTGATTCTACAATGTAACTCAATTCATAACACCTTAATCACCATGAATTCTCTATTTGTGCATGCAAACTCTCTTCAATTCTCCTTAGCATTCATTAGAGAGTTTAAAGTTTGTCTTCCTTAAGAAGACCTAGGTGACTTAGGGTTAGGTATGAATCAATGGTAGTGATTCACCCATATTTCTGCTTAAACCTTCTCTTTTTCTAATTGGATGCATGTAATGCATAGGGATTCTCTATTAATATTCATCCTAAAAAACAAATATTGTAAAACAATCCTTTAGTTAGCTCAAAAATGGTTTACATAGTAGTTTGTGCCAATACAAAAAACTATGTCAAAACTGTATTACTTAGCATCTGAAGTCCCTGGTGATCGACACTAACTATAACTTCAATGTTGTCACTTAGCATTTGAATGACTTGGCATCCACTATTTTCTCAACACTTGAATCACTTGGCACATACTATCTACTCGACATCTGAGTGACTTGGTGTTGACATTACAGTCATGTTTGTTATTAGTGACACACACTTATCCACACAGATAGTATCTACTAAGCTCATTGTACAATTAATAGTGTTAACCAACCATTTTAGGCTTTATCGAGTTCTATAGTTGCTACTGAGTTATTTAGTTTACATCGAGTAGTTTCTACCATGATGGTGATCAACAGTGTAAATTGAGCTTCATAAGATTTATCAAGTTCCCTGTGCAAATTGAGTTTATAGTGATGTGAATCTAGTGTTGACCAAGCTACTCAGTGTCAACCGAGTGATTCAGTTTATCTCGAGCTCATAGTGATAACATTGATCAAGCTATGAAGTGTGAATCAAGTGATTCAATTTATATGTTGAGTTTCATAGTATTCACTGAGTCAGCAATGCAAACCAAGTTTTAGACTACTTATAAGTGATTAGTATGGACTGAGCTTCTATATCTATCAATTGCATGATGATGTTGAGTGTTGACAATGTATGCCAAGTATCAAAACCTCATCGAGCTAGTCTTCAAAACTTGAGTTCTTTTAGTTGGGCTACCTTTGTCTATTTTGTGTAAATTTGTATTGTAGCTAACATTATTGATTTGTAAATTAGATTGGTATATATGTAATGAATTGTATCTCATCAAAGATATGTAAGATGTAATGTAATAAGAAAAGAAGAGAAGAAGTGTGAAGTACAAAGGCTAAAATAGTATAAGGAGCAGCAAAGATTTATCTATCACAACAACGCAATCATTACACTCAAAGGAATCTCATTCAAAAAACCAAGTTGTAGATCAGAGATCAATAACTATTTCATCCTATTAGGTGGATCAGTTAAATCCTTTCACAAGGTAGACTTGACATTCTTTTATAAATCTCTTTATCAAGTGCATACTTCATTGTATGTTTGTAAATCCTTTTGCAAGGTGGACCTATCGGTCATTATTGCTCCTAACAAGGAAAATCATTAGAAGTGATCATTGGAAGCCTTAATAGGCCAAATTTATACTGTAGTACTAAAGCTTGTGGGTATCATCCCCACCCTAGTTTTGCTTCCTATTTGGAAGGTTTCTGGGTCAACACATTGTGTGTCAAAGTGTTATCAATGTTTTAATTGTTTTAGTTTTTCATGCATTCAATTAGATCAGAATATACACAAAAGATTAATTGGTGAAATAAGATTAAGTTTTATTGGTTACTGATTCACCCCTCCCCTCTCAGTAAACTATCCTATCATATATATTTTCAACAATTGGTATCATAGATTTGTGGTTCTTAGAGAAAAGTTTAACAGCTTGAGCAAAGATCGAAGGCTATGGAGGTATTCAAACTTGACAAGGCTATTGATAATGAAAAGATGGATTTGGAATTGGCTATTGGCAAACTTAAGAAAGCAAAGGAGAAACTCTTTCAATCCTTGAAAATAAGAAAAGGTATTTCAATTTAGATTAATGACCATCTCTACATTGAAGAAAGAATTGAAGACATTCATTTAGAGAGCAATTAGAGAAATGTTAGGAAAGAATGGCACAATCCAAGAAGAAGTTAGGAAACTAAAAAGAGAACAAGAAATTTAGCCAGTAAGATTATGTGAAGTCATAGAATAGAAAAATAGGATAAAAGAAGAGATAGAAGAAAAGAAAAATGAAATTCATCGCCTATCCCTTTAGCAGGAAGACTTCATTAATCAGCTCTCCAATGCAAATGAAGAAATCATGAATCTAAGATTAGAAAATGAAAGATTGTAGAATGATCTAAACACTGAAAAGAAAACCAATGAGAGGATGAAAAAATCTCAAGAAAATATGGATCAACTAAATGGGCAAATCGAATATAGACAAAATGGAAAAGCAAGAATTGGATATACAGAAGAAGGTGAATCATCCAAGCAAGGAGCTCAAAAGAATAAAAGACCTACTTGTAGTCATTGTGGTAAGATAGGTCATACATTAAACAAATTTTGGAGCAATCAAGAAGATTAATTCAATGGAAAGTGCTACAATTGTAATCAACATGGTCATAGGGCTAATAAATACAAAGAGAAACCTAAGTTTGAAGGCAAATGTCACAAATGTAAGAAGCATGGGCACAAATCTTTAGAATGCAAAACTAATATATTAAACCTAGCATAATAGATTGTAAAAGCTATATTTGGTTGGGATTATAACACTTGGTGTAGATGCCATTACTATGGAGAATTTCGACACATTGGAATAAATTGTATAAAATATCACATGAGGACAAGAGACAACACTAGAAGATGTTTTATTTGTAGAGAACTTGGTCATTCTACCAAGAACTCTATGAATACTGGAAGAATTGAAGATGAAAAGAAAGCTAAGGTTGATAACATCAAAAAGCAGATGAGATAGTAATGGATTTCAAAATCTTCTAAGAATACAAGACTAGGAAATGAAGCAATTGTCACTCAAGATTTGGGTGACTCAAACGTTTCCACTTGATCTCTCACAAGGAGAACTAGAACTAGTATTCTGAAGAAAATATCTCCCATAAGTTCCAGTCTGTAGAATGAAAGATCCATATTAACATTCAAGATGCAAAGGGAACATCAAGCATTCAAGAAGATGCCAGTCATTACTGAGCGAAGTCAGGTTGCAAGACCCTACTGAGAAAGGTCAAGAGTAACCTGTTATAGTGTGGAAACCAAGTCATGGATGTTCCCCCTAAGCATTTAATTCAAGATGAGTGGAAGATAGTCTGTCATTTGAGCGAATGCTCATACCAAGCATTTATGCCAATCAAAAGGTGATATTTGATAAAATAGAAAAATCAAATTAATTTGTTAGGATAAATTTTTTGGAAGTATTTGTGTAGAGATATTTTAGTTCATCTGAGTGATTTGTGTGAATTACTATTGAATATTTTTGTGTTTTCTCAAACCCTACTGAGAAATGGCATCCACTAGTAGAAAATCTAAGAAAGGGTCAAAGATGTTGGTTTGAGGAGTGTAATGGAAGGCACTAGACTTCAAGCTCAGTTTGACAATTGTTGAAACCCTAGATCTAACTAGAGCATAATTTCAAATTCCATCAAAATTACTATTGATAAATGATATTCGTATGCATTTTCAATGTGCTATTTAAGATATTGGAACCCTAGAAATGGATGAATCCTTGAAAGTGCTATGTGTGAATGCTGTACTAAAACCAGAAAATCAACACCTTGAAGTGAAAGGTTTAATGCATATTCTTCACATGCCATGAGACTTTTAGATTAAATGGATGAGATTTATTGTCAGTCATGTGCATAATGGTTAGTTGTGGTTGGAGTAACCTGTTGTGATAACAAAGAAGATGATCCATAGGATCACTTGTCTTCCAGTGTTGGCAAAAGCTAAAATGACCAAAACCCTAAGTCAAGTTGAGCTAGAAAAGAAAACCCTAGCCGAGTAGGATGGAAGGGGAATGAAGATCAATTGTGTCATAGATATTGAACTAAAGTTCATGATACATGTCATTGTGCACAAAATATATAGCTCGAGAAAACTCAGTAGTGTATCATGTAAAGCTATGGATCTCGCATACAAAGTGGTCAAGAATAAAATTTCACTTGACTTTATTGAGTTGATGCTAAATTAGTTCAACAAATATATGGAGAGTATAAGAACTTCAAAGAAAAATCCTTGTAAGTTTGGTTCACTCTTAACTTGTCTATTTCTCTATGTGCAAAAATTTTTCCCATAAAAAAGAAAAGTTGTATGGAGGAAGGATGTACTTGTTCTTTACCAAATTAATGCATATATATGTAAAATGGGAGAAAACTGTGTTAATATTATTGATAACTACTTTGATGCATTTAAGGACAAGATGAATAATAGATTTAGGATACCTAAGAAACTTGTTGATGATTACAAAGATGATATTTATTTCATGGTTGATTGTTGATAAAGTGTATATACAAGAAGTAAGATAGAGAATTGTATGGGTCAAGCCTCTAGAATATGAGGTTAATATTGATGAAACTAAAGACATTATTGAAGCACTATTAAATGAGCTTTTTGACCTAAAAGCTATATACTTTGGCACCTATGATGAAGCAAAGGAAAGAATAGAACTTGAAATAAAACCCCCATAGGTGGTCAACGAAGGGAAGAAGAGGATTGCAAAATTGAAAACTAACTCCACTCTTCTATTGACTGAAGGTAAAGGTGATGACATTAAGGAAGATGAAGCAGAAGATGAAGAGAAGTCAGAGGAAGAAGAGCCAGTAAAGAAGAAAGGTAAGGTTATAATAACAAAACTAGAAAAACTATCTATTGTAGTGTTCATAAGGAAAGCATCAAGGAAGAAACAAGGTGGTGATATAATCTTCAAAAAGCTACCACCCTCATTCCAAGAAAAGTTGAAAAAATTAACACTAAAGCTAGTATAGAGAACTTCAAATCACTAAGGTATGAAATAAGAACTATAGAGGAGGAGAAGAAAATTGAAGACATGGTTATGTCTAAAATGGGCAAATGGAAATATTCTCCAAACAAACATGTACAACAAATTTTGAGTGATTTAATGGAAAAGATTAAGCCAAGATGGGAATATGCTATGAAAACTACTAAAGATATATATGAGAAGACCTTGAGGAAACTCATGTAGAGCTTGAATGACAAAGAAGTGAAAGATTCTATCAAGAAAAATGAAGAGAAACTTACCTTGAAGTTTAACACTTGTTTGATATTAATCAATAACATTGAACATGTAGTTAAGAATTCTACCGACCTTTGGAAAAACATTTTAAAACTTCATAAGCAAAGTGATTTTGTTGTTAATGTCAGTGACAAGGATGATGATGATGATGACAAGGAAAAGGAAATAATGATGAAGAAGAAAAAAATAATGACAATATAGACGATGAGGAACAAGAACAAGAAGCTACCAAGGAAGATCTACCTGAAGTTCAGAACACTGAGGAGACTGACCCAAAAAAGATTGCAGCAGTAGTCATAGCCTTACTTCCTCATTCTCTAAGCAACATCAAAAACATCAAGCTTAAAGAAAGCTACTACATAATTTATTGTGTCAAACATTGCAAGTACAAGCACTCAATCAATTTTTGCACCTATTCAGCTCAGTATTTCATTGACAAAAGTGATAGACACTTCATCTACTGAGTAGACAACACTTCCTCCTCCATCAAATTTGGTTACACTAGGTATTCCTTCAATAAGTGTAATATCTACTTTTTCTGCCAATCCTACTATTTCTATAATTGTTTCTATACCTAGCATGAAATTAATAAGTACAAGGACAGTTGAGATCAACCCTCAACTGAGTACAAAAGTTTTGAGTAAAGGCAAAGAAAAGGAAGAAGAAATTGATCATGATGAGGAGATAGTCATCTCGAGTTTGGATATCTCCAATCTTAATCTTGATAAAATGCATAACATTGGAGAACTTCTTTAGAAGAAAGCTAAGAAACATAGGCTTATAGAAGAAAGGAATACAAAATTTTAAGTGCTTGAAGATGCAAATAATATTCTAGCAGAGGCAGTCGTCATAGAGGTTGATTCTTCTCAACCAATTTTGGCTCAATTAGTAGATGTAGTCCAAAAATTCAATGAAGATTTGAACGAAAATGAGAAATTGTTGTAGAGAGCTAAGAAGAAATTTGAGAATAAAGTTTTGGAGATAATTGCACAAAAGATTGCAATTCATCAAGTAGATTTATCTACTATTCTAGGCTCATTGGAGACCCCTTGCAACAATGTGACTTCATTATTCGATATACTTTAATACTTCAAATTTAACCAAGGCAATTAAAGATAAACTTTCTAAGATTGATGTAGATCTAAAGGAAAATGCAAATCAATTGCAACTTGACCCGAGTTACAACTCTGCCCATTATACTAAGATCAGATTCTTAACTGATATGCAAGCAAAATTTCTAAAAGAAGAAGCTAGGATAAGAGCTACGTTGGTATACATATAGGGAATGATTCTCCCAAACATGGATGCATTTCAAAAACACATTGCATATGCTAAAATGCCCATCCATGATAACAACTTCTCTATTGTAGACCACATGATAGAACTTTTAGTAGAAGTTCAAGTTGCATTACACACATGCAAGGTGTTGCAAGAGAATTGGGACAAGACATTGGCTCTAATTCTAAAGGTACATTTAGATTTCTTGTCACATTCTGGCATTACTATATAGTATGTATAGTAAACCTTTGGCATTAATGTCAAAATGGGGAAGAAGATGTAAATATATATATAGCATATAAAGTATATTGTACATAGGGGGAGAAGATGAGAAAATGAGAAAATGTGATGTATAAAGGGGAAGAAGATGTGAGAAGATGTAAAGTATATTGTATATATATGTATGGGGGAGCATTATCATACTATACATATGTACAGATACTTAGAGAAACATCTCTTACAAAAGAAATTTTGAAAAATATCAAAAATAGAGTATGCTATCGAGTTGAAGACACCAAGTGAAAATAAAAGGTGTTCTTGAACTTTTTAAGAATTTAGTTTTGACTGATAAGTGTTTTTCTTTTATCACTACTGCCAAAGGGGGAGATTGTTGACATTATAGTCATGTTTGTTATTAGTGACACACATTTATCTAGATAGATAGTATCTACGATCTTATTGTACGGTTAATAGTGTTAACCAAGTATTTTAGGCTTTATTGAGTTCTATAATTGCTACAAAGTTCAGGGAACAATATTCAATTTGTGCTAAGCAGTTTCTACCATGATGGTGATCAACAATGTAAACTAAGCTTCATAAGTTTTATCAAGTTCCTCAGTGCAAACTCAGTTATGTAGTGCTTACCAAGTTTTTAGTTATAGTGTTGCGAATCTAGTGTTGACCAAGCCACTCAATGTGAATTGAGTGATTCAGTTTATACCAAGCTTGTAGTGATATCATTGAACGAGCTATGTAGTGTGAATCAAGTGATTTAGTTTATATGCCAAGTTTCACAGTATTCACTAAGTCACTAGTGCAAACCAATTTTCAAACTACTTAGAAGTGATTAGTATGGACCAAGATTCTACTTTTTCCAAGTGCATGACGATGCCAAGTATCAAAACCTCACTGAGCTAGTCTTTAGAACTCGAGTTCCTATGGTTGGACCGACTTTGTGTATTTTGTGTAAACTTGTATTGTAGCTAATTTTGTTGATTTGTAAATTGGATTGGTATATATGTAATGAATTGTATATAATCAAAGATATGTAAGATGTAATGTAACAAGTAGAGAAGAGAAGAAGTGTGAAGTACAAAGGCTACAATAGTACAAGGGGCAGCAAAGATTTATTTATCACAATAAGGTGATCATTACACTCAAAGGAATCTCATTCAAAAAATCAAGTTGTAGATTAGAGATCAATAAATATTTCATCCTAATAGATGGATCAATTAAATCCTTTCACAAGGTAGACTTAATGGTCTTTTGTAAATCTCTTTACCGAGTGCATACTTCATTGTATGTTTGTAAATACTTTTGCAAGGTGGATCTAGCAGTCCTTATTGCTCCTAATAGGGTAGATCATTAGAAGTGATCATTGTAAGCCTTAACTAGCCAACTTTATAGTGCAGTACTAAAGTTTGTGCGTATCATCCCCACCCTAGTTTTACTTTCTATTTGGAAGGTTTTTGGGTCACTAGATTGCATGTCAAAGTGTTATGAATGTTTTAATGTTTTTAGTTTTTCATGCATGCAATTAGATTAGAATATACACAATAAGGTAAACTTTAAGAAAGTTGCCTCCAAAAAAGATATAAAATATTGGCGAATCTTTCATTATTTAAAAAAAAAAAAATTATTTCTATTAGCAAATATCTCAATTTTTTATTCTAAATATGATTAATATTGGTAATTATTTTCGACTCATAATTTTTTTGCATAAAATATTGACGAATCTCAATAATAATAGGAAGTTAATTAATCACCATGGAATATTGCAAATCAAAATTGAACATTCATGCAGTATTATGAGGATCGTTACATATACTTTAAATCAATAGTGAAAACTAAATATTGGTGATATATCCCTAATGTAACTAATAATTATGATAATTATTGGTTAGTTAAGTATAATTTCTCCAATAATATATTATCTTTAGGTGACTAAAATCTAATCATGTAACGAATATTGTGGCAAATATTTGAGTTTAAATTTTTCAATAAAAGAAATTATTGAGCGATTTTAAATATTCTATAACTAAATTTTATAAAACTATGACGATTTAGGTTGTATCAAATCTTAAATTATTAGCCAAATTACTAGCCAAAAAATTCTAAAATTAGAAAATTTATGAATATTAGCAACTAAAATATACCTTGATACACAAAGGATTAGTTGGTGAAATAAGATTAAGTTTTATTGGTTATTGATTTACCCCTCCCCTCTCAGTAACTTAGCCTATCATATATATTTCCAATAATTGGCACTTGATTGGATTGAGACTCACTGTGTACTCGAGATGCTCTATCTTATATGTTATGCTTAACATATGTTACTTGTTCAACATGAACTAATTAAATGACTTAAGTATATAGACACTCATTTGTCAAAACCAATTTGAGATCAACAATCTCCCCCTTTGACATGAGTGTCAAAAACACTTGGTCATGCATTAATGATCTTATCCTTATGAGCATAACTTATATATCTAGTATCTATTTAGCTTCTCTAAAAAATTTCAAAATATCAAAATTTTGCAAAACATGACTTATCATTCATAGCTTAAAATTTCATAACTCCCCTCAAGTTGGTTATTCTGTTCTATACTCTGTATCTAAACAAAAGTCTTTATCCTACTGAGTAGACTTTGATAAGCTGAGTTGATACTCTATTTGTCTCTATCTCTATATCCCCCATACTATTTCTCATTACTTTTTCTCTTGCTCCCCCTTTTTTCTTACTCCTTTTTCCTTACTCCCCCTTTTGACACTTATGTCAATGGGTTATACACTCATAGTGTGTTTATCCAAAAATGGTTTGTGGATCTCTAGTATAATCTTTAGAGTTGCATCCAATGACTTAATTTGAATGGCCAAATTGGCAACAAGGTGTACTAAGCCTTCATGTGTAGAAACATGAGAATCTTTCTTCATAAGAGTTTTAGCATAGGCTAGTTCCTTGTGCAATATCTCCATGTGTGGAGTTAGTGTAGACTAGATGCATATCAGTTTTGCCTAGATGTTGGCTTCATCTGCATGTAATGTTGCTAACTAACTTTGGGATTGTAGGAGGGTGCTGAAGTGTTTCTCACTTTGGGCTAGAGGCTTTGGTAAAGTTAAGCCAGATGTTTACATAATGCTCTCCAAGTTTAGGATATGATTCCTAACTTCCTTTGTGAAGAGTGTAGTATTATTCAATTTTGTATATGAAGAGAAAATATTTTCTAGTATCTTCTTCACACTCTCTATTTTGGTGGCTAATTCAACCTGTGTCAGTGAAATAGCACTTGATATATTTTAATATAGTTTATTCTAAAACTTTCTCTCAGACCATTCAAGTAATTTGACATTTGTTTCTAGGTCTATGTCATTAACTGTCTCCACTACACTTGTTAATTATTCAATTATTGGCTTGTTTTCCTCTGGAGCTAGTAGACTGAATGCATTGAGAAAAATCTCTTTGATATAAATCAAGGCTTGCTTCTACCTATGCTCCTGTTTGAGTAGTTCTTGATTCTTCTTCTTAGCTAGAGCTTCTTGGAGTATACCCATCTGCTCAATAGTAATAGTTGCATAATCAAACTTTGGCAACTCAATTGCTTCATCCAGATTCACATCAACAAATGATGTTACTTCAACTTCCTTGGATGTGCTTGGACTCGACCTTGAGGATTGTAATGGTGTAGCTTCTATGCTTTCCTTTGAAGAGCATGACTATGAGGAGTAGTAGATTCTAGTAATGTTACCAGTGTTTGTATTACTAATTGCTCCTCTAGCTTTTTTGTCAAACTTGACTCTTTAGTTGTGTCCTTCTCTTTCTCTGTATTTATAGTAACACCTTGATTCTATGTTGTAGGTGTAGGAGTGACATCCTGACCTATTTGAACTTGTGTTCCTTTAGTCTTCTCTGCTTCATCTTTCTTCTCTCCAATTGTCTCACCCTTGTCATGTTCACTTTCCTCTATATTGACTAAAACTGGAGTACTTTGTGCCAATGTACTGATGGTAGAAGTAGCTATCTCCTTCCTTTAATATATCACAAGGGGTAATATAGGTTGTATCATGGTGGATTAAGGAGGGGTTGAGGGTGTAATTTGTTGCTATACTTCCTCCCCTGCAGATACCTTATCTTCCTTCTCAATCTCATCAACACTCACTAATATAGGATTCTCACAAAGTTTTTCCTGGGTCGTGGATTCCACCAATATCTTCTTCAAGTCATCCTCTATGAGGGGATTGATGTTCTAAGTGGTAGTATTAGAAACATCCTTTATCTTTACAGTATCATCTTCTGTGTTCACCTCATGTGGAGGGCTGGCACTCAACACTAGTGTATTTAGTACACTCTATTTTGTTTGATGTTCATACACAACTGGTGCCTATGTGTCTATGTTCATTTTCGTGCCTCCCTCAACTATATCTTGTTTAGTGCCTTCTTTTTTTCCTTCTTTTTCCTCACCTACCTCAATAGGTGCCTGTAATATTACCTGGGGTGTTGTCAACCAATATAGTGATTTCTAAATCAAAGTAGTCTTTTGTACAACATCCTTAATGTTATTCTACAACATACTGAATGCCTTGTATTTTGGTACAAATTTTCCAATATGTTTCTTAATGACTTTTTCCATTGTGCCCTTACTCAGTTCTAGCATTTCTTGTGCAAGTGTTGTCTCTTTTATTTTCTTTTCAGTATTCAAACAATAGTGCCACTTTTTCTCAACTCTCTCATGCAAACTTTTGGGTTTGGAGTTGGCAAGTTCAAGAGGAACCTTTTTAAGTATTTCCATCATAGCATATACTACCTCTTCAACTTGATTCTTTTCAATCTTGTCAAGATTGTAAAACTCAATGTGAGAGAATCTAGATAAATCAACACTATTTCTAATATTATCACATAGATTTTCTAAATTTGAAGAAGAACATTGACTTACCACTTCAAACTAGTTGTTGTCATCATATTTAATCTTCTCCTAATTAGATTTATTTGGGGCAACATATTTTCTCCTCAATCTCTTCTGAGACTCTTCACCCTTGCTAGCTTGAATAGCTCTCTTTTCATTTGGCTTGACTACTTCCTTAGCCTTTTTTGCAGTGGCTCGTGTGGTAGCCCTTGTTGTAGGTACTATAGGTTAAGTAGGTTTTGTAACCTTCTTTGGTTTTCTCACTACTGGTTCTTTAGCTTTTCTTTTCTTCTTTTCAGTAGCTGTAGGTGCTTCACTGGCTTTTTGTCCCTTGACACATTCCATAATTTCTGCTTCCTCTTCCTATTGGTCCTCTCCTTGACCTTGGGTGATGGCAAGTGGTGCTTGGATAGGTGCATTCTCTTCATCATCATCATCTTCTTCTTCTTTTTCTTCTGCCCCTTCACCAAATTTCTCTATTAATTTCTTTACCATCTTATTCTTCTTCCTAATGACTGATGTAGTCTTCAAATCCATGGTAATTTTTGACTTAGCCACATCATAGTTCCCAAAAGTTGTAGCCTCCTTGTCAATTTCTTCTGCAAGTAATGTTGTAATTGTTACAAAGGCTTCATCAATATTTATTTCATATCCCAATGGTCTTAGCCATCTAACTCTAGGAACTTCTACCTTGACATATGTAAAGTCAATGTCATGTAGAAAGAAAACATCATCAAAATGCTTCTCCACTAGTGAAACGAGTATTCTCATTCTTTTCTTCATTGTCTTCTTGAAGTCTTTGAAGTAGCTTGTTATAATTGACTCAAAATTATCACCCAGTTGCTCAACGAATTCACCTATTTGCACTATAATAGGTCTATTTACCTTCCATGCAACTTTACCAAAAGTAGGAAATGTACTCTGTACATAAAAGAATATACATACAAGAATAGATCAAAATTTTCATTGTGCACTTTTGGTCTTCCTTATGGCTCTCAAATTTTCAATCAATTGTTGCAACTACAACTCAACAAGATCATAAGTATGATCTTTCTTCACTATCTTGTATCTCGCGTCCACCGTAATACATGGAACACTATTGAGCCTACTAGATTGATAGAACTTATATGGTATAGTACTCACTGCAAAATAAATTAAGGGATTTTTCATTGTATCTATTTTCATCCCTCATTTATTCCATAAAGTTCCTATTTTCCTTTTTATTACCTCTTTTTCTTCACTTCTCATTATCTTTGGCCGATCTAGGGTTGGATACCCTATAACTGTATGCACAATCTTCTTGGTGATTTTCACCAATCCATTTTCTAACCATACAAAATTTTCATATATCTTGCTTAAAACTATCTTTATCCATTCTGTCTTGAAGACATTGAAGAAATCTAGGGCACAAGTTGACCCTTTCTTCTCAACAATTTTGAATTCCTCCTTCAACACTCTATTTTCACACAATTTCCCATATGTCTCCCTAATATCCATGTCTCCTATGCTTCCAACCTTACATGTATAGCAGCATCTAACATCTTGAATCATTAAAACTTGTCGTGGTATCATTGACAATGCCCTAGATTGATCTTGTTTATAAGCTATGTCTGGAATAGCTCTAAAATTAGGTTTTTAAATCTCATTTCTTATCAATTGCACTTTCAAAACTTCCTTTCCCTTTGCAACCTTGGCTACTGAAGAACTAGACACCATTTCATAAAACTAGGTTTTGCAAAACTTAAACTACATAGCTCAGCACATGATAAATACCTTTTCAATCCTGTTGAGATGGTGTCAAACAACTATTAAATCTATTTGGAAACATTCAGTTCTCCAGTTTTCCTTTAGCTCTTCATGCTCTTCTTCAAATCTGAATTATCTAAAATGAGTAGAAGTTGATCATATAGACCTCAAAACCTTGCAATTGATGCTTAGTGCTTGCACATCTATAAGCTCGACTTCAATAAAGATTTTGACTTGCTCATATTCCATGAAGTTTCCTCTCAGTGACCACTACAAACTCAGTCAACACTAACAATTTTGATAGCTCAACATCAACTAACATTTCACTCAGCAACCATAGTGAAACTTTTCATCCTCAGTAGTAACATGAATACTAACAAAACTTAAATATTTCTTCAAGATTCTTAACAACACTTTGCATCTTTCTTCATGCATATGTAATCTTTTGAAAACTAAATCCTTGGAACTAATGTATAGTATATCTTTTAAATATCAGTTCCACTTACCTCTTGATTTCTTAATTGGAGGAGGTGTGATCAACTAACCCATTTGGTGAAGTGATCCCATATACACTTGATGTGCTACCTTCCTTTCTCTTCCATGCCTTGTTCATCTCATCTCTGACATTCTCAACATTTGCCTTTCCTTTTCCTATGTTGAACTCACTATTTGGTGCCTTTGACCTTGTTGAAAAATTTCTACTTATGTGACTAGTCTTCAAATAGCTAAGACAAGTGGTTTGATTCAACCATCTACTATAGTCACCTATGAAATGTGTTCTTATGCAATTTTTAGAAAGATGTTCATACTCTTGACAGTAGTGACAACTATACCTTGTATTATAATCCCAATTATAAGAGTTTCCATTGTTCTTTACCTTTGTCTTCTTGTTTGATGACCATTTAGGCTTGGATTTGTACTCATATGCTCTATGTCCATCCTTCTGACAGTTATAGTAGTATCCTTTAAATCTTTTTGTGCTTATGGTCTTGGTTCTTCATTCATGTACCTAATGTCCTTGTTTGTTGCATTTATGGAAATGACCCATGAACTTCTTCTTTGGATCCTAATTTGCAATCTTGCTCCTTCAAACATTAGTAGTATGCCTTATCTTACCATAATTATGACAAGTAGGTTTGGAGTTCTTACCTTTGTTACTTCTTTCTTCACCATTTTTGGACGATTCTCCTTCTTCAGTACTAGTGTAACCCAACCCAAAAGTGTCACTGTTGGACCTAGGGGATCTCATCAATTTTTCAAAGTATTTGATGACTTCACTACGTTTGTTGAAACTATTAGCAAACTCCTTTTCTCTTTTTAGATCATTTCTTAGTTGTTCATTCTATAACTTCAATGTTGTGATCTCAATATCCTTTGCATTTAGTTCATGATTTGCAATCATCATTTGACTCAAAGTTTCCAATTGCATGTTAGCAATCCTAGTTACCTCTAATGTTTTCTCTTCCAATTTGTTGGTCAAAATCCTTTTGTCATCTTCAATTATGACTTTTTCTTCTTCAACTTTCTTTTTCTTATCAGTCACCTCACATAGAAATATTGATTGGACTTCTTGTTCTCTCTTTAGATTTCTAACTTCTTCAATTAGGATTCCATTCTTTTCCATTAGATCTGTAACTACTACATCAAATTCATTGGATTTTCCATTTGCAAAAGATTTAGTAGTGTCAAACTCTTAGTATTGTGTGCCATCCTCTTCAATAGAAATTTCCTTTCTTCTTTTTAATTATCTCTTTAACTCATCTCTTGCTTCATTTAGCTAATGTAGGGCAAGTTGTATTTGAATCATCTGGTTCTCAATAGTCTTTCCCAATTTGTAGACTTCCACCTTCAAGATCTTTCCTCAAAGTTGCAAACCTTTTCATTTAGAGAACTATTCTTTGATACCAATTTTTGGAAATACAAAATGGAAGCAAACTCTAAGAGCAGGGGTAGTGAATTAACACTTTAAACTTCCAACCTCTAAAACTATTCACCACACATCCATCTCACAATATATGCATATAAACTAAAATACCAAATTAAGCATATATATCCATGGCATGAAAGTAAAATATTCAACACATGTATGACATAAGATATTTGGTTACCCAGAAACCCTCCAAGGAGAAGGTAAAATCGGGGTGCTGATGACACCCACAAATCTTCACTTTCTATAGTAATAAAGTTTATCTAATGAAGGTAACAATGTTTGACCATGAAACATGATCTACCCTATGAAAGGTATACCTTGTTAAAGGCTTACAAGATTATTAGATCTTACCCTATTAATGGATTTAAACACCCTGATAAAAGTGTTCCTGGTAAGAGGACTTTAACTTAGAATGAAGTAAGCACCTTGTTAAGACTACTTTGTTCAAAGATTTAACTGATTCGCATATTAAAATGTCTTAGCAATGATTCTTTGGTTAGAACTCTATTGCATGATGTCAGATCACCTCTATACAGAAGTATACTTGATCCTTTCTAATCAGATGTACCAATGTTGTCCTCTATTTCTTTTCTTTTGTTCTCCTTTAACTGATTTTGCAATGTAACTCACTTCAAAACACCTTAATCACCATGAATGCTTAGTTTGTGCATGCAAACTCTCTTCAATTCTCCTCAGCATTCGTTAGAGAGTTTAGGGTTTATCTTCCTTAAGAAGACCTAGGTAACTTAGGGTTAGGTATAAATCAATGGTAGTGATTCACCCACATTTCCACTTAAACCTTACCTTTTGCTAATTGGATGCATGTAATGCATAGGAATTCACAATTAATATTTGTCATTTTCAACAAAGATCGTAAAATAATCGTTAAGCTAGCTCAAAAATGGTTTACATAGTAGTTTGTGCCAATACAAACAACTATGTCAAAATTGTATTACTTGGCATCTGAAGTCCCTAGTGCTTGACACTAACTATAACTTCAATGATGTCACTCTGCATCTAAATGACTCAGCATGCACTACTTGCTTGACCCTTGTATTACTCAACACATACTATTTGCTCAAGATCTGAGTGGATTGGCACTCACTGTTTACTTGACATGCTCTATCTTATATGTTATGCCCAACATATGTTACTTGTTTGGCATGAACTAAGCAAATGACTTAAGTATATAGACACTCATTTGTCAAAACCAATATGAGATCAACACACGTTACTAACCTTTAGAATATTGTCAAAGTTTATATGACAAAATATCCTATGCCATAACCAACTGTTATCAACTTTTTCAACCAAACATGTTATTTCAGTAGGATTCAACTAAAATACATGACCTCTGGATCTAGTTCCAGTTAGAATCATCTTACCATCCTTATCCTTGATAATGCAAGTATTCTCTATGAACTACAATTGATATCCCTTGTCCACCAACTGTCCAACACTCATAAAATTATGTTTCAAACCATTAACAAAATAAACATTATCAATGTTAGTCCATCCATCTAAAGTAATGGATCCAATCCCTATAATATGACAGGTTGCATTGGTACCAACCATAAAAATACTTCCATCATAGTTTTTAAACTTAACAAATTTATTCATATCACTAGTCATGTGATGTGAACAACCATTGTCAATTATCCAATATGACTTCTTTTCAACGTGGGAGACTAAAGCTCTTTCTTCTCTAATTTCTCTATCTAGATCATCTTCCTTGATATCAAAAAATCCTAATTCATCATCACTTTCACTTTCACCTATTTCCTTAGATTCTTCATCCTCATTAGTATACAAACAATTTCTATCTCTATCTCTTCTAGGCTTAAACTTTCTATTATACTTTTTCTCTCTTTTAGGACATTTAGATGCATAATGACTAAATTCATCACAAGTCCAACATTTAAAGATTTTCTTACCATCTTTCTCTCTTCTCACAAGAAGGAATATACCATCCTCAATCTTCTTGTCTTCATCAGATCTAATGCTACCATCAAAATCTCCTCTTGTGCTTGCACTCCTTGACAAATTAGGTCAAATGTTTAGGTCACTAAAAGTTGTCTCAACTCTAGCTAGTTATCCAAAATATCTCAGTTCTACCTATTCAAACTCTAATCTTCCAAACAACATTTCCTTTGTGAAATATTTGGTGTAGGGCATTACTAGCTGAACCATCTAAGCTATTTTCTTGAATGGAGGTGTCAAGCTTTTAAAGATCTTTCATATAACTTCATCACTTGCTTTAGTTCCACCAAGAGATTGAATTCTTACAATAATTTATTATATTCTACCAATATAACCTCGCATAGATTCATCTTCCATCATCTTAGCATCTTGAAATGCACAAATCCAATTTTTTAATCTAATTCTTTTTGCATGATCATCACCTTCAAAAGTAACTTCTAATGCTTTCCAAATTTCATGAGATGTTTGAAGTGATTTTACCTGATTGTATTCATTCTCTAGAAGACCTAATAGTATGGTTTCTCTAGCTCTCATGTTACACATGAATAAATCTCTTTCTCTCTCACTACATTCCTCGAGCTTTCCTTCATCGACAATTGTCTTGTTAGCTTTTGTCAAAAGCCAATATCTTGGACCCATGCACAATAGATGAGTCCTCATCTATCCCTTCCAACTATCATAGTTCGCACAATCAAATCTTGGACTACCCTTCCTAAACATATTTTCCATCAATCTCCTAAAGTTGTTAAGTTTATCCTTCAAGGACCAGATGCCTGATACTAATTGCTAGAATATATAGTCCACTGATATAACTAAGAGGGGTTTGGGGGGGGGGGGGGGGGGTGTGTGTGTGTTGGGGTTTGGGGTGAATCAATTATCCAACTATTATGAAAAACATCAACCTTAAACAAACTTAACCATATGAGTAATATAAACTTAAACCACAACAAGATACTTATAAACAATTAACACCATATATGTTAACTAGGGAAACCCTTGATCAAAGAGAAAACCCTAGTGGGGATGGTACCCACAAGAAGATGTACAAATATAAATATTCCTTGTTAGAGGATAGACCCTATTAGGAGTCTATTACAACATTCAATACATATGAGTCCCTATTAGGAGACTATGAATCCTTGTTAGGAGATTCAAACCCTATTAAGAGTTGTGCCAACCTTGTTAGGAGTTGTGGAAGACAACTAGACAAACTACCCAAACAACTTCAAGGTTAATACCAATGAACCCACTATCCAAATGATCTCTATATTATTCCTTGCAAAATAATAGAACTAAATTGTACTTCCTTCCTCTATCTCTATCCTATAAACCAAACTTCTTCTCCTTCATATCTTATAACTGGATCTCACATCCAATAATACCTTAGATCACTTACTTGCATTCAGTAAGCATTTTGCTCCTTTTCAAACTTCGCATCCAACTTGATACCAGCACATATCATGCATTACAAATAAGGAAAAAAAAATTCCTTTATACCATATCTTCATAATAATTCCTTGAGTCAACCTTGAGGCTTTCCAAATTATTTATAATATGATAATTGATTAAATTACAATTACAATAGCACTATCAGCTCCCAGTCTATACAAAACTTCACATGTATGATACTAGGGCTTGCCCACTCACTGGAATCACCACACAACTATTCTCTATCACTGTGTTACTATGCACTTCTTCATTACATCTTAGATGAAAGATAACAATCAAACATCAGAACAATGTTCTCTAGTACTCTATTTTTGTACTGCTCTCAGTAAATTAGGTACAACTTCCTTATGTTATTGACTTAAACTCTATGCACTTGACCACATTATCAAGACATAGTCTAGAATATGTCCTTAACTGCACATTACCAAAAAATCAAACCATTGTCCATAATATTAATTTCTATGATTTTTGTTCTCCCACACTTTATAGAAACCATGCTATGTTGACATCAATGAAAAACATAGTAATGAATGCAACATATCAATATTCTCCAATTCTCTTAGGATACTCCCCCAATGTAGTATCATCAACATTCATGCTAATAGTGGCTTGTTGGTGTTGTGCTAGTAGCCCTTTTTGTGGTCTTGGGTTGATTATAAGAGGTGATTTTTTCTTTTGATCATTCACTAATATGCATCACCTATCTTCAGGATGAGTGTCTTGCATCATTTTCAACAAGTTGGTTAGTATTTCAAATAAAAATATGTGTCACATCCAAAGTATGCAACATTTATTTGTCACATGTGTCACACAAGTGAATATTGAATAATAGTCTTACTAATAGCATAAGGACAACTCAACATTGTAAGCCATTTTGCTAGAGTTTTTGTCCAAGTAACACAATTTTAGATTCTAGCAAAGAATAAGTAATGAATATCTTACAGGTTTGAGACTATCTACTTTGTGCTCACAAGTTCAAATGTTGAGGGTTCTAGATTTATCTTTTATCTTTTACCAAAAATTAATTTACTTTTTTTTGGCTTCTAGATTTTGTGTTCTCTCCCATAAATCTCATTCATCTTAAAAAAAAGGGACAGGAGGGAAACAAGTCCCAAGAACCATAAATCTTGAGTCTGGTAAAAATAATGTATTTCAAAAGGTTTTTGGTATTAATTTATTAATGGTCCTCATAGGTACTAGTGGATACTAGCTTCAGAGGATCAACAAAATTGTTCAAGTATTGGGACAAGATAATAATAGATATAAATTCCAAAAGATGGTTGTTTCCTTATAAAATAGGCATCTTTGAGAAAAGATAGGAAGACAATTCCTCAAGGATTCTAGGGCATCCATGTTCTGAGATCCTAGTCATGGAAGAACTAATTACCAACACAGGACAAGATGTGTCCAAGAAAGGGAAGCCAAAGAAGAAATGAGGTAAAAAATAGAACGGGGCTCATATGTTAAATACCCTAATAGGGAGTCTAAAACATTTATCTTATGACATCAATGAGGCTTCCCCTTCTATGTCTAATACACCTTGTATCTCGACATAGAATGATGCATGACAAGGACCCTACTACATGTAATTATTTTTGCATAAGGGAATCCTCTTGGTTTGATTCAATACCTACTTAGAAGGAGATTCACTTTCTTTCAAAATCATCGCAACTCTACAAGGTAAAGTTCTTGGTCTAGGATTCATTCTTCCCTATGAATTGGTCAGGCAAACTTGCATTTTGTGGTATCTAACACTCAGTGTTATGAACTCAGAAGTCTTGAAACTCAAGTCCTTCCATGACATGATTCGATGTGTTGGGATTCCTTCTGAAGTTGACCATCTACTGCCATTTTCAGATGATAGACTTATTCGTGAATCACTAAGAAGATAATGATGGCAAATAAATCCCATTTTCAACTACACTTATCCTTGCCTACCTGAAGTATTTAAGGTTGTCAGAGACATGAAGTTCTCTTATCAATTAGTGGGCATATCAAGGAGATGTCTCATAGAGATTTCATAGAAAATGTGTGTAAAGATGACCATTTAGATTGTATTTCCCTCTTTTTGTTCCGCACTTCTTTCCACCCCTTTTATGGCTATGATTTAAGTTATGTTATTCTATGGGTGTTCCTACATGAAGGTGGTAGGTGAGTTAGTTAGGGTTATAAGTTATTTTCCCACCTAAAATATAAATGACAATCTATAAATAAGAGAAATACCAATTTTTCTAGGGTTGGTAAAGTTGATGACTTTATCATCCATACTATTGTAACACCCTACTTCATGAGCAAAATAAATACCATCTTTTTCTAGAAAATCTTTTTTTTCATCTAGTGCTTGTTGATATTTATAAGTTGTGTTTAGAGTAAAGGGATCTTTGAGTTCTTTCTATTGGACTCATTTACCTTCAAAAACTATAAGATGTTTCTATTTTTTTACTAATATCTTCCTTGGCTTGGATAAAACTTAAATGACTTTGCTTACTTCTATACCACTTTCATTTATAACACTTAAAAGATTGATTCACCAATCATAGGTTTAAGTAATCTTACCATTCAAGAATGTATTGTTGATAATAAAAGTGCTAAAGCTGACTATATATAGATTAAATTTTAACTCTATAGGCTCTTTAGTTTTTATTATTTTCTTTCCTTTCTTTCATTGGTTATGTCATGAGATATTTGCACAACCTTGTTTAGTGCTCCATTGCCTAAACCAAAAAAGGGAAAATGATGAAGCTTCAGCTTTCCTTATTATAAGTTAGTCACCCCCTCATATGAATTTTCATATTCTTGCATGACCGAGACCCAGTCTATAGGGAGCTTAGCAGTGGACAGTTTTTTCTTCCCATTCTTTAAGAAAACATTGGCTAAACATTTCGATCCTCTGAAAATTGTTACTTTGTTGGTTGGATTCAAAAAGAAGGCCCATCAACATATAGGAGTCAGTATTATAATAGAGTTGTAAGTGCATTGAGTAGGAGAGAAGATTTTTTTTGAATGAAAAGAGAGTGAGCATGCTTGGGTCTGATGATTTGAAGAACTTGTGTGAAACTAATCTGGACATTATAGAACCTTGGTCAAGGTCAATAATCAAGGTCAATGGGTCAATTATCTCTGTCAATAAGGTATTTTATTTAAGGGTATTTATATGTGTATACCTATATTCTCAATTGGGGAGAATATAATCAAGGAAAAATATTGTGGTGGGTGTTTTCAATGCTTTGGTAAATTGATAAGATTGTGAGTTTGGTTAGTGAGAAGCTTTTGGCCTCTAATCTCTAAGAATTTTTATAAATATGTTAAAAGTTGTATAGTTTTTTAGGTGGCTAAAGGAGTTATTCAAACTATGGGATTGTATAAGCCATTACATATACCTCATAGACCTTGTGAAGATATTAGCATGGACTTTGATCTTGGGTTACCTAAGACTCAAATAGGTAATAGTTCTTTTTTTTTAAAAATATTGTAGATAGATTTTCTAAGATGAATCATTTCATTCCTTTAATGTAGGAGCATATTGGGTTCTTGGCAATCCTACATTGTCTTAATGAAATATTTGTTTGGTCTAATAAACTTCCTTATTTTGGGTAGATCTTAGTGATTCTATGTGTAATTGATCTATGAGAATTTGTAGCATTCTCAATGAAAAGGTTTTATTCATTTGTGTTCAAGGAGGATATACTTATGATTGTGTCTCTTTAGGTGATGTAGCTTGTGATATCGGGTGTGTTTTTATATCATTGGTTCATTTGTATTCATCATCTTTACTAGTTGTGTTCTCACTAGTTTTGTTGTATTTATTTTTTGAGTGCTGGTTCTCTCATTAGTTCAACTATATTCACTAATTTGACTAGTGTGTTCATCATATCACTAATTTTATCATGTTAACTAGTTTGTCAATAATGACTATGGTGCAAGTTTCCAATCATTGAGGCTAAATGGAATGAATCCGAGGAGGACCAATGTTAGAAAACTTAGTGGTTGGATCACTCTTGGTGAATGATGAGTCTAAAAAATGCCTTTATTTTATTATGTTTAAGATACTTTATGATACTTTGTTCATCCTTGTTTTAACACTTATAAGCTTATGTTTGATAAACCTTTGATGATTTATGGGGTAGAAAAACTATGTCATCCTTTGCCTAAATTATATCTAATATGCAGTATTTCATATAAATATCCAAATGTGCGTTCTTATGCTTGAATTTAGTTTGATGCATGTTTATTTGAAAATATGTTTTATATCATAACTAACCTGATGATAAGGATTAAAGGATGAGCAGAAGAATCCAGAAGTCGGTTGCCGACGGCATTCAAGGAGAAACAAGCATTAAGGAACAACCACGAAAAGGAAGTTATAACCACTCCAGGAAACATGGCAGAAAATAAGGAGTTTTTACGAGCCATTACCTTCTCTGCATTTATGTTGTAACAAGTGGATGCCATGACTTCATTGCTCCCTCCTCAATTCCATTATCCTTCCTTTCCACTTTCAGTTGTTCTCCTATATTCTCTCCTGCGGACTTAACTTAGGATAGTTATACAGTTTGTTGCAGTTGTGTTTTACAATTTTGAATTATGTAATGACAGATTAATAAAATGAATTAGTTCTCTTTAGTTTCTATCCGGCATTGGTATATTAGAGAAGCCAACCAAGGGGGCCCACTTGGAAGGTGGATTAGATTAGAATAGAATAGATTTTTTTTACTAGCATTAGCAGCATTTTAAATAAGACATAGCTAGTTAATTCCTTCATGTAGCATCACACTTCATGAATGTTCCTGCAACATCTGCGAGAATAGTCTAATGGATGAGTCAAGATGGAATCTCTATTATCTTGTCATTGTGTTTTCAACATTCATAGATTTAGTAATTTCCTTTCTACAGCAGTAGTGTAGTTTCCTTCCTTTGCATTTTTTTTTTCTTGCAGCACAAGCATAATTACTCATCAAGGTACCTAGTGCACATACTGTGCCGACCATTTCAAGTATATGTCCCTGGGTTGACAATCTAAATGCACCTCATGGTAGGGGAAAAGTAGTCCTTAGCTTGAATAGATTATTCCTAAGCCAAGCCTAGCACATGACTATGGAACACCTATTGTGAGGCGGTTCATTTTTGGCACCATTACCGGGGATAGTGTCAAGCTAGGAGCATTTTTGAGTTATAGTTTTTAGATTAAGTTCTTTTAACCAGTGTGAAAATTTTAGTTGCATGCATCGAAGAGGAAGAAGACGAGATGGATATGGAAAATTTCTTCCACAGGGATCTGATAATTTGAATGAAGCAGTTGAAGAAGAAGTTGAGTTGCCCTTTTAAGATGCAAGTCCTGCTTTCCCCACAGTATCATCATCAAGAGCTAAATCCCTAGATATATCTGGTCTCCAGCCCTTCACTGAAATATTGACCAGTTTTCTTGATAACACTACCTCAAATCCACCAGTTGTTAATCACCCTGTGCCTAACCTTCCTTTTCAGCAGCACCCTCATAATCCAATTCCACCAGTCATGGCGCAACCCACTTTTCCATTTCCACTTCCAAGTCTCATAACCAATGCCAATCTCAAGAATATACCTCCCACTGCTCTTTCGAAGTTCTATGGCCTTGCAACTGAAGACCCCAATACCTTCTTGTTTGAGTTCAACATCCTTTGTCATAGTTTTGACTACAACACTGATGCCCATAAGCTTAAATTATTTCTAGCCACATTGAAAGAATCAGCTTTATGATGGTTCATGGGCTTAGGAGCCAATGCAGCTATAAATTGGGCTTAAATGAAAGCCTTGTTTTTGGAAAAATATAAAGAATATTGCAAAGCATCTGGCACAAGAGGAGATGATATCTTTAGGATATCACAGAAGGAGGAAGAGACATTAGAAGACTATGTTTCTCAATTTTTATATACACTACAAAAGAATCCTC
This sequence comes from Cupressus sempervirens, assembly GCA_028749045.1. NCBI lineage: Eukaryota > Viridiplantae > Streptophyta > Pinopsida > Cupressales > Cupressaceae > Cupressus > Cupressus sempervirens. The sequence continues at coordinate 194,746,277 of CM053786.1, forward strand.
AGCACACATTGTTTGAAGATTCCCAAAAACTAGTCTCTCTAAGAGGAGTGAATGAAGACTGTTTGGAAGCATTGGACCTGATGGCTGGTGGAGATGTATATCAAGCTCAATGGGATGACCTCAAAAAGATATGTCAGAACTACTCAAGGTCAACAATGAAGAAAGGTCGAGGACCCCATTCTATGGTTACAAAAGGAGTTAGTCAAGGCATTTCAAAACTTGAAATATCCAATTTGTTGTCAGATTTCAAACAAGACATCAATAATGATGTCACTACATAGTTGGATACAATGACTGCAAAGAAGAAGCAAGCAGAGGCTGAGTTACAACTAGCTGAGTACTATCCTCATTCCTGAAAGCAAAAGAAAGATTGCCACTGTAAATTGGTTGCAAGCATGGAGAACCAACATCTTCCAACTGATTATGTAAAGATAGATGGGGATGATGAGAAAGTATTCTTTGTTACTCAATGCCGACCATGGGCTCAACGTCAAGGTATGCCTCAAGACCCCTGCAAAATTCAAATTTATATGGTAATCAATGGAAAAAATGCAAAACCCAAGGTCCTCCACAAAACCAACCCAATTGGAATAATGCTGGGAAAAATAACCCACAACAGTCTCAATGGTCTCAAAATTTCCAACAACCTTGGCCTAACCAATAGAATAACCAATGGCCCCAGAACCAGCAGAACTAATGGCAACCACCCCAAGGGAATTGGCAATCTCTAAACCAATGGAAGGGATTTCAACAATGGCCTAACCAAAATACTGGTGTTCCACAATTACCCCCTCCAGCTCAACAACCTTCTTTAATGCCACCACCTGCAAATATTGGACCTCAAAAGCAAATACAGCTACTTGCACAGCCTCAGCCAAATCCAAATAGCAAACCACAATAGCTCATGTATAGTACTGATACCCAGCACTACCCTGCTTATGCCCTAGATGTTGTAGATATACATTTGAGATCTGGAATGACCTTACCAGCACTAAGGCCACCTCTTATAATAGAAGTATCAGACTCTCCTACAACATCAAAACCTTTGGTTGATGAACCTATTGACCCAACTAATGTTACCATACCAATACTAGACCAACTAGTAGTAGAGCCTCCTTTTCTAGACCAACTAATACAAAAGGAAAAAAGCAAGGAACAACCCTTTGACATTGTTAACCAGTTGAAGAATATGCATGTCTGAATACCTTTGTTTCAAGCTATTAAGGACATTCCTGCTTATGGAAAAGCTATAAGGGAAGCTTGTCTAAAGAAACCTGGAAGGAAGAAGAAGGATCCTACCACAGTTCATGTTGTTGGAAATTTAGTTGATATCATGTTAGGCAGACTGATTACACCAAAATATTCTGACCCAGGGAGTCCAGTAGTAAGTGTCAGCATCAATGGTCAATTTGTTAAAAATGCCTTAATAGATTTGGGAGCTGCTATAAATGTGATTACTAAAGAAACCATGAAGAAGTTACAAATAGAAGGATTAAGGCCCACACCAACTATTCTGCAGCTTGCAGATAGTTCCACTGTCACTCTTGATGGAATGATAGAAAATATTGCTGTGACCTTAGATTCCCTAGAATATCCTGCAGATTTCATGATTTTGTCCCCTAAAGTAAACCTATCTGGCTATCTTGTCATTCTAGGTAGACCATGGTTGGCCACAGTTGATGCAAATATAAATTGTAGATCAGGGAATATGACCATATCAAATGGCCAAGCAACCAAGCAATTTGATCCATATCCTCCTGCACAACCATTACCAGATTTGAGTACATCTTTTTGGCCAGATTTAGGAGATGAAGAAGAAGAGATAAATTCCATAGTACAACTTATGATGTTACATAGGCAATCTTTTCTAAAGTTGCAAGAAGAAGATTTAGTAATCCAGAGCATCCTTACCAACACCTGTGTGGTAGGAAATGATGTGTCTGAAAGCTCTGTATTACAATTGATTACATATGAGGAGTGTGATACAAGTTGTACTTTACTTAAGGAACCTGACAATCTTTGTTCATTACTTCCCTGTGAAGTAGAAGGAAGTCCAATCTCTGAAACTGCTATGGTAGAATCCACTATTCCTATTGAACTGAGTAAAGGCCATAAACTGCATGTTAACCCCAAATTGACATTTGTACAGATGGAACAATTAAAAGAATTTCTTCAGAAGCATGAGAAAACTTTTGCTTGGGATTATGATGATATAAAAGGATTAAGCCCTACACTGTGTACCCATAGGATATACATTAATGAAGGTTGTCTACCACTTCGTCAACCTCAGATGAGGATAAATCCAAGCCTCAGAGAAATAGTCAAATTAGAATTGCAGAAACTGCTTGATGCTGGCTTTATCTATCCTATATCTGATAGTAAATGGGTATCACCGCTAGTTATAGTACCTGAGAAAGGAGGAAAATGGAGAATTTGTGTAGATTATAGGGAGTTGAATAAGGATACTAAAAAGGATCATTTTCCTTTACCCTTCATAGATCAAGTTTTGGATACACTAGCTAGAAAAAAGTACTTCTCCTTTTTAGATGGATACAGTGGTTATAATCAAATCAGTATTGCTCTTGAAGAGCAAGACAAAACTACATTTACTTGTCCATGGGGTACTTTTGCATACTTTGTTTTACCATTTGGTCTTTGTAACGCTCCTGCAACATTTCAACGGGCTATAATTAGTATTTTTGCTGATATATCACATGATTGTATGGAAATCTATATGGATGAATTTACAACATTTGAAGTTACTTTTGAAGAAGCAATGATAAATCTTGAAAAAGTTTTGGTAAGATGTCAAGAACATAATTTGGCACTAAATAGTGAAAAGTTTTTCATGCTCATGCAAGAGGGTGTGGTACTCAGTCATTTCATATCTACAGCAGGTATACAAGTAGACCCAGCTAAAATTGAGGTAATTCAAACATTACCCATACCCACTAAATTAAAAGATGTCAGATCTTTTATGGGACATGCTGGATATTATAGGCATTTTATAAAAGATTTTAGTAAAATAGCCAGTCCCTTGTATAAGTTGCTTACAAAAGAAGCTAAATTCAAATGGACACTTGAGTGTGATAAAGCTTTCCTGCAGCTTAAGCAACTTTTGACCACAGCCTCAATTTTACAAGGCCCTAATTGGAACCTACATTTTCACATATATACAGATGCTTCTGATTATGTCATAGGAGTAGTTTTAGCACAGAAACACTCAAATCTTGAGAATGCCATTTATTATATTAGTAAGAGTCTTCATGGTCCATAACTAAATTACACAGCGACTGAAAAAGAATTGTTAGTAGTAGTCTATGCTCTAAATAAATTTCGGCATTACATCATAGGTTATCCTATCTATGTTCATACTGATCATACAATGATCAAGTATCTCATGAAAAAACTTGCTATAACTGGTAGGTTAGCAAGATGGTTACTCTTGTTACAAGAATTTGACATAACCATAGTAGATAACCCTAGAAAAACAAATGTCATAGCTGATTATTTTTCAAGAATCAATCATCATGATATTGACACTACTCTAGGAGATGATGCATTTCCAGATGAACATTTGTTTCATATTGCTGTTAAAGTTTTAGGTATGCAGATATTGCTAACTAGATTGTAACTAATAAGACACCAATGCATTTTTCTTATAAGGAAAGAAAGCTGCTCATATAGAAAAGCTTCCATTTCTCATGGATAGACAATTTTATGTTCTATACTAGACCTGATAAAGTTATGTGCAGATGTGTAAGAGAAGATGAGACATGATATTTTGCATGCATGTCATAATGAGCCCTGCGGAGGACATTTTGTAGCCAAAAGAACAGCTTTCAAAATTTTAGCCACTGGTTACTATTGGCCTACCCTTCATAAAGATGCAATCAATTATACAAGGAAGTGTGACCAATGCCAAAGAATGGGTTGCCCAACCAAAATAGATGAAATTCCTTTGAACCCTCAAATAGTGTTAACACCATTTGACAAATGGGGAATGGACTTCATCAGTCCTATTGATCCTCCATCCAATGGGAAGTCTTATATTCTAGTTTGTATTGACTACCTAACCAAATAGGTTGAGGTTAAGGCTATGAAACATGCCCATGATAAAAAATTTGCCGAATTCCTGTATGAAGAGATTTTTACACGTTATGGAGTTCTTAAAGAATTGGTTACTGATTAAGGCACACAGTTTACTTCTAACCTGATTTCAGAATTGATGAAACAGTATAACATCAGGCATCACAGATCTAGTCCTTATCATCCACAACCCAATGGACAAGAAAAAGTTACCAACCGTGAGCTAGAAAATATTCTAACTAAAATAGTCCATTTGCATCGTCTGGATTGGACCAACCAGTTACAAGAAGCTGTTTGGGCTTATAGAATAACTTGAAAAACCACTACCAGATTCACAACATTTGAGCTTTTGTATGGGAAAGTGGCAATGCTTCCAATTGAATTGGAACACAAGACTTTAAGAATAGCCTTGACCTTAGATATTGATCTTCCTGCAGCACAAAGAGAACGTCTCCTGCATCTTAATTCTTTGGATGAAATGTGCAAGACCGCTTTAGAACATACTAAACTAGTGAAAAAATAGAGAAAACAATGGCATGATTCTCATATCCTCAATAAACAGTTTAAAGCTGGTGACTGGGCATTATTGTATGATTGAAGCTGCAGACGCGATGGTTAGGACCATATAAAATCATCCATGTCTTTGACAATAGGATAGTTCAACTAACCACAATTGATGATATGCCTTTCAAAATGCTGATCAACGGTCATCGACTTAAACTTTACAAACAACCTCAAACAAAAGTCGAGTTCATGCAATAGTTCGAACAACCAAATCTAACAACAACTCAAGTATCTCTTCCTGTAGCCGAAGGTGAAAACATTCTGCCTGATCTTCTTCAACATTAATTCTAATTTGCATGTCCATAATAATAACTTTATGTTCGCATAAAGTCCATTTTCTTTTCATGATATTTCTTTCCATTCATATCTTAATCTTCCATCCACCCACCTCACTCCATTTCTTAATCTTCCATCCACTCACTTTCTACATACTTACATTTTTGTGTTTTCAATCAAATCTGCACATGTTAATGGATGCTACCATTTACATTATTTCCACCACCTTTATTTGGAGCACATGAAAATCCACTTGGTAGGTATAAATGTTTTCAAACTATTATTCATTTATAAGTTTGCAGATTTTATTAATTATATCTAATACTGCATATTCTTTATAATTATGGTGTATTCCAGTCCCTAACCCATACTAGTCTGACACATGAGGACACTTGTCATAAAATTAGCAGGGGGCAGGGGAGTGTCATACTATCCAATTACATGCCTGATTAACTATGATGATTTTTCAAAAATCTTGGCATTACCCTTTATTAATGAGAAATTTTTGCCATAAGTATGCCATGTCAAGTGTTGTACTCCCACTTTCTGAATGAATTTTTCTTTGTTCATGCCAAATTTTTTGTGCTAAGCTAAGCCATGATGTGACCTATTTTTTTTAAAATTTTGGCATTTGAACCATGTTTTTGGATGATTTCCATGCAAATTCATGATTTAATTTTACCTAAAGTTTAATTATGGAAAATAACAATTGGTTATGACAATTAATGTTCCCAAAAAGAAGCGGTGAAGCATCTAAGAAATAATGTAGAGTTGTGAAGTTTGCATTCAGAAAGGGAGAGGGAAATGGAGTAGTAGAAGTATCAAGAAATGGGAGGAGGTTTATAGAGAGAAGAGCCAGTCAAGCACATTTTGTTGCTCTCTGATGTAGAAGCAGTAAGAAGATTCAATGCATGCGGGTGGTTAGGTTATTGGTTGAATTTAACAGCATATGATGAAGAAGCAGCTATAGAATTCACCAGGACATTTGATGAAGGTGAAGCTTCTGTGTGGGGTTTGACAGTAATTGCAATAGAAGAACGAATTGTAGAAGTAACAAGGTTGCCTCCTATTGGAGAGCATTATCTGAGCTCGCATGACGCTAGGTCAGCAAGGGCCCAGTTTACTACCCCACATGACTCTCCATTGGATGTTACGAAGCAGGGGTGCAAGAGATTGTCTTTGCCACCTCCATACTCTGACCTAGATATGCATGTCATCAGGTATTTTACTTGTGAAGGCAGATTTTCTCACTTACATGGACACCATTTTAAGTTGCTTAGTTGTATAAGGCACAATATTTCCGTGAATCTCCCAAATTTTTTGTATAATATTCTCTGTATTAGTGTGGAAGAGACTCAAAAAGGGAAAGATAATTCTGTCACTCACCATGCTTTGATCAAGTTGTTAATAGAAAGGTCTCTTAGGGATGTATCCCCTTTGACATGGGATGACTTTGTGAAATTTAAAACCCTACAACCCCAAGTTGACCCTGGTGAACAGCAGGGTGAGGAAAACATAGTTTCTAGCAGTGAGCCTACACAACAAAATATTGAGGGAGCTGAAATAGAAAATGCACAAGGGAGTGAACCAGAAATTGCTTCCACTCAAGTGAATGTGCCTTCACCTAAACAGGAAATCCCTAAACTCACTACTAGTCAAGCTAAAAGGAAACGGAAGTCACCAGAAGAAACCATTGCTAAACAAAAACCTAGTCCTGCAATTCAGCAACAGAAGAAAACAAAGAAGGTTCTTGCAACAACTAATCCTACAATAGTGATACCGAAACAAAAAAGTAGACAAAAGAAAATAGTGCAAGAAGAGACTCCTTTGCAGAGAAGCCCTAGAATGAGAGGGAAGATTTTTTAAAATCCTATATTGTCTAAAGCATCTGCTCCAGAGTCTCCTGTGCAGATAATTTTTGACCATTCTCCCCTTCACACTGGGATGACAGAAGCTTCTGGTAGTCCTCCTGTAGCATGTGAGCAAGAAATTAATGAAACCTTAATGGATTTACCAGGTGTTTCAAGCCATGAGAATGAAGTAGTTCCTCAAAGTCATGATTTGAATACTACCTTAGTCCCCTATAAGTCAACATGGATAAATAGTTTGGCAAAACATCTATGGCGGGACCAAAAAAAGAAAAAGGATTATGAAAAGGATAACAGTGCCGTCACCTTGCAAAAAATAATTTTCTAATTATATGGAAAACATTTATTTGCTGAGGAACTATGGAAAGATGAGAAGAAAAGAATGAGAAATATCATAACATCACAAAATGAGGAGATTGAAGAATTGAAAGAACAGCTAGAAAGACAGAAACAACGCATGGAACATGCACTTAAATTAGCTGATCAAGCTCTTGCTTGCAGACCACCTCCTTGAGTATATGCTTTTTGTTTGGAAGAAAAATATCTTTTGTTTTAGTTGATGTTAACCCTCAAAAATGTAAATGCAAAATTCAAAACCACACAAGAGTTTTATGGGCTGTATCAAACCTTACCACCATGGCAGAAAAATCTATTATGTGAGTTGTGTATTCATAATTTTGTCATTCCTGTAGAAACTAAGTGGAATCCTTTGCTCTATATAGGAGATGTGCATCTGAAAGCTTTAATGTCATGGATGTCTAATGAGGCAAATTATGACAGACAACTGGTTAATTACAGAGATGAGGAGAGAACAAAACCTTTACCCTTGAGGGCCGAAAGTAAACAGCCAGAAGAAATGCTTCGAGACTGGTTCACATTAACCTATGGGAAGAGTAATCCAGACATTAGAAAGAAGGTATTTGCTACTAGAGCCAAAGTATATGCCGAATATGAAAACTTGCCCTACTTTGCGTTCCAAAGAGCGATGACCAGAGTAAGATGTAGATGAGCACGGTTACTTGATTCTCTTAAGAAATCAGAGCCACATAGTCCTATTAATTTGGAAGTAGCATTATATAGAGTTCCAAAATATTTAGAACTAGGAAAGCAACTAAGGCCAGAGCTATGGTGTCCTTTAACCATACAACCTCCAATGCTTTTATGGCCCTTGTATGATATTGATGTTGACAAACTTGATAAGTTGCAGGAAGACCACAGGCGAGAAGTATGGGAAAGGATCAGAGGATTCTATTACACCTTCAAGAGCAACAGAAAGGGAAAGACAGAAGTTGGGGAGCTTAGATCTTTGAGAAAGAAGTGTAATGCTTGAGGACAAGCATTAAGTTACTAGGGGGAAGATGATGAGTCTAAAAAATGCCTTTATTTTATTATGTTTAAGATACTTTATGATACTCTGTTCATCCTTTTTTTAACACTTATAAGCTTATGTTTGATAAACATTTGATGATTTATGGGGTAGAAAAACTATGTCATCCTTTGCCTAAATTATATCTAATATGCAGTATTTCATTGAAATATCCAAATGTGCATTCTTATGCTTGAATTTAGTTTGATGGATTTTTATTTGCAAACATGTTTTATATCATAACTAACCTGATGATAAGGATTAAAGGATGAGCGGAAGAATCCAGAAGTTGGTTGCTGACAGAATTCAAGGAGAAACAAGCATCAAGGAACAACCATGAAAAGGAAGTTATAACCACACTAGGAAACATGGCAGCGAATAAGGAGGAGTTTTTATGAGACATTACCTTCTCATCATTTACGTTGTAACAAGTGGATGCCGCGACTTCATTTCTCCCTCCTAAATTCCGTTATCCTTCCTTTCCTCTTTCAGTTGTTCTCCTATATTCTCTCCTACAGACTTAACTTAGGATAGTTTCTTTTCTTAGTTTTTAGTTTTTAGTTTTTGGTTTTTGATAAGGTTTATCGAGAGAACACTGATTCACAGTTTTTTGCAGTTGTGTTTTACAATTCTGAATTATGTAATGACAGATTAATAAAATGAATTAGTTCTCTTTAGTTTCTATCCTACGTTGGTAGATTAGAGAAGCCAACCAAGGGGGCCTACTTGGAAGGTGGATTAGATTAGAATAGAATAGATTCATTTTACTAGCATTAGTAGTATTTTAAATAAGACATAACTAGTTAATTCCTTCCTGTAGCATCACACTTCATGAACATTCCTGCAGCATCTGCAAGAACAGTCTAATGGATGAGTCAAGATGGAATCTTTGTTATCTTGTCATTGTGTTTTCAACATTCATAGATTTAGTAGTTTCCTTTCTACAGTAGTAGTGTAGTTTCCTTCCTTTGCATTTTTACTTTTCTGCAGCACGAGCATAATGACTCATCAAGGTACCTAGTGCACATACTGTGCCAACCATTTCAAGTATACGTCCCTGGGTTGACAATCTAAATGCACCTCATGGTAGGGGAAAAGTAGTCCTTAGCTTGAATAGATTATTCCTAAGCCAGGCCTAGCGCATGACTATGGAACACCTATTGTGAGGCGGTTCAGTGAATTAAGTAATTTTTGTGATAATTTAGAATCTAGGTTGAGTAGTCTAAGATGTTTGTCTTGGGATATATAATATTTTGATCAAGTCGACCTATAGTGTCTAATCTATATAAATTTAGGTTTGAAAATTGTGATTAGCCACCAGAGGGGAGATTTTTGAGAAGGAAATCATCCTTTTATAATCTTTATAGGATTTAGGAATTGGATAAATCTAGTATTGAATCTAAGCATGTAATCTTTGTAGTAGTTGTAATTGGGAAGGCCTTATAGCTTGACATGTATGAATGTTAATTTAAGAAATAAAGTTGTTTTTTTTCTTTATTTAAATTTATGTTTGTTGTCTTCACTATGTGCCTCTTATCCAAAGGGTTTGGACATACCCATTGGGATTCTCCACCCTTTAGATGCATTAGGTGGTATTAGAGCTCATTAACATAGTTGCTGATTTGTGTTTGCATTCTTGTGAGACTAGCTAGTTTTATGTGAGGTGAAAGATTACATATTTGGCTCACAAATAACTTGGGTTCATACAAGAAGGCCATATTTGGATTTGATGTAGAGGATTCCAATGAAGAGGTTTGATAGTAAAGCATTCAAGGGAACTTGTTTCAATTGTGGCAATGAGGGGCACCAAGATTTTGAATGTCATAGAAAATGGTTTGATAGGAAGAACCTAGTGGGACAAGAGTATCAATTTGTAAATGAATCTAAAGCTAGAATGGCTTCACAATAAATAGGAGAATCTCTTATTCTTAGAAGAACCATGTTGCCTAAGCATAAGCATAACTAGTTTAGAGGAGAATTGTTTAGAGTTGTTTTAAAGTGAGGAGGTAAATGTTGTAAAGTTATCATGGATGGTAATACCATTGCTAACCTTGTATTAGAAGAGATGGAAAAATATTGGGTTGGAGAGATTTGGACATCAATGTCCATATGGATAAGTTTGTTTTAGAAAAATCATTGGGTGGAAGTTAGAGATCAATGCTTAGTCAAATTTAGTATTGGACCTAACAAGGATTAGGTTATGTGTGATATGGTTAACATCAGTACTTGTCATCTTTTTCTTGGAAAACCTTGGTAATATAAAAGATGATCTATTCATGATTACAAGAAGAATATTTTCACTATTATAAAATGTGGTTGAATATTTACCATGATTCTTTAAGAGGGTGATATAGGTAGGAATGCAACCAACTTGAGTACTTTCAAGACCTATAGTCTAGATGTTGTTGAGCTTGTAGGAAAAATGATTATAGAGGAAGATGTAGAAGCTAATCATAATAGAAATGATAAGTTTAGTTAGAGAGGGTAAAACATGTGACATTCACCAAGGAAACGTAAAGGTCCTATACTAAAGAAGAGAGATAGGGTTAAGAAGATTATGAGTACTAGGCATTCTTGAATTTTGGGCAAAGCTAGGTTAATTATGTATGTTGTTTATAGCAATTGGATTAAATGCAATAATAACAGGGATGGATTTTTGTAGGGTAATGAGGTATTAGATGCTTAGGATATGCAAATTAAGAATGAGCATGGCATTTGTGTTCTATATCTTGAAAGATGTTCATAATCCCTTCTTATGGAGCATCTATTATTACTTGGGGTGTCTAATGAAATAGAATCTTGGGTTCTCAATGTTGGAAGTCTTAATTGTGAAACAAGATACTGAGGTGGGGGTGAATTGGGATATGCAAAAGTTTTATTCCTTAACACAAATAATAGTAATATTGTTGAGCAAGATACCATACCAAAATTCTGAGTGGTAGTAGAAGATAGTGGCATTATATCCCAAATTCCTTAGATGTTTTTAGATGATTCATCAGTAGCTTATTTAGAAGATATTGATTCATTTTTTCTTAGCCTAATTATAAAAGGGAAAACTCAAAAAAATTGCATGATAGATTTAGGAGCCTCAAATACTATTATGCATTTTAAGGTCATGGAAGCCTTAGGTTTGAAAGTAGACACCAAGCAAGGCAGATGTAGAGGTATGGATGCTAGGGAAGTGCCTGTTATAGGTACCATTAATGCATTACTTTTCAAATTGGCTACATACCCTGAGGTAGAGTTGACAATGCTAGTTCTTATATTTGATATTTGTAGTGCTTGTCCCTAGTTTACATTTCTATTATCATTACCAAACTCTTTTAGGCCAGTTTTATGCTTAATTATTAGTGGCATTGTTTTGAGATTATCGAATATTGTTTCACATTCAGTTGATTATATGATGAGATTACTTGGTACTCTATACTTCATGTATGCATGATGATTATTACAATGATTTTAGTTATTGATGATGATTAGTTAGATGGATTATCACATGTGTTTTCTTATGGATACTTACCCCATACTGCATGTGTACGGTGTGTGTGCATATTTTCTTTATGTATAGTGTTTTTGATGTGGTTAGGGAAGGGAGTCGTAGTCACCTTCTAGTAGAGATCTACACGATGCACCACTTCTTGCCATTGTTTATTTAGCTTAGCACATATGTGTTTATACATGCAAGGATATTATGTAGATTGTAGGTACCAGGTATTGACTTCCTTGAATTGCTAAGATGAGTGTACCCTATCACATTATCCCAATAGTAAGAGAGGGGAGATAAATTCTTAAGTCCAAATCTTGAACCTTTAAGCCATTTGTCCTAGAAAATTAGGACAAGTATATGAGTTACATTTACCTTCTGAATGTGTCGTATGATGTAAATTCATGATTTTATCCCTTTAGTTTGATCTTGAATGTGTTTTTCTATGATGGATTTTCATATTTTGTCCTATTAGTCTTTGGTAAATTTTCTATTAATTAAGTCAAATTAAATGATTTAATTTAATGGAAAATGGTTATGATATTTTTAATATTTAGATATATTTAATTAATTAAGAAATTAATTAAATATAAAGATAAAAGTTATAAGTTTAAATTTTAGAATGTGATAATATTTATTTAATTTAATAATATTATATTTAGAGTTCATTTTTAAATAAATGCTAATTATTATTATTATTTAAGTTAATAAATATTTTATCAATTAATGTTTCAAAAATAAAGCATGGAAAAGATATTAATTTATTAAAAGTTTTAAGATTGCATAATGTGTGCATGAGATTAAAATTCAATAAATTAATTAAAAAGAGAAGTCAAGTGAAATTAAATAAAGTTATTTAATAATTCAATAAATGTACATGGAAAAGATAAAGAAAAGATAATCAAGAGTTAGAGGGTTGTGAGCAAGGAGTCCTCTTGGGTGATCACACAATTAGTGCCCCAATTTTAGGAGAGAACTCCTTATCACCAAATGGAGGGTTCATTTTCAAAGGACAAAGTTTTTGGAAATGATTGGAAATATCTTTGAATGAAGAATGATAGAATTGGAAAAGAATGCTTTCAATCATTGTTTTGTCATTGATGTCAAACTTGCTAACTATAGGAATGACAATTTCTTAAGTGGTCCAAATACTATCACTTAGTTGATTGACAAGGAGGAGTTAATCAACAAGACGTAACTAGAACACCTAGAGAAAGGTTGAAGTTATGATGTTGTAATGAAGTATAAGGATCAGCTAAGACAATGATGAAATAATGTATTGATGACATACTCTAAGACTCAGGGAATGGACACACTCAGATACACTCAAGATGCAAGGTTTAACTAAGTCATTTGTAAAGCATAACTAAGTTCATTTGTGAGAGCCGAGCAAGCTAGTTAGTGCCGAGAAAATTCTCAGTTGGAGCCGAGCAAGTCCAACTTCAATGTGTGCTGAGCAATTCTTCAGGTGCCGAGTGATTCAAGAAAATAGTACAAGCTGAGCAATATAGGAAAGCTTCAAGTGTCGAGTAAAGAAAAAAACTATAGAGGATGCCAAGCATTAGTAAATGTAGTAGAAGCTAAGTAACACAGAAGGTGTCGAGCATCAGTAAAACAATGATGCTGAGTTGCTACATTATTTGTTAAGTCAAAAGATTCACTAGATTAGTAATGATAAGTTTGTTACATTGAATTTTGTGAATTAGTTGGATGATAAGGATAATGAGTAGATGCCACAAAATTTTATGTAAACCATGCAAACCAATTCAAGGCGAATACTAATGAAGTTTCTAGAAGAAAAAATTTGGAGGGAAAACAATATTTTTTTCTCAGATCAATTCAAATTGATGAGCTAGGAGACTTGAGCGGGAAATGAAGAATAGAACTTCTTTATAAGGAGTCACTAGTCAGAGATCAAAGCAAGAGCATAGAGAAGAGGTAGTTGGTCATAAGTATGGTCATGTGAAGAAGCCAAGAGAGGGCTAGTGTGAAGTGTCAAGAAGAGGACACAGTGAGGAGTAAGCACAGAGCATCAAGCCTCTAAGTTGATCAAGTGACCATAGAGTGAATTGGCATAACGAGTGAAAGAACTCAAGGAGACAGATCTTGAAGGGTGGACAAGTTTTCAGCACTGCAAGGAAGAAAAGCCAAGAAAAGAAAAAAACTAAAGAGTGATATGAAATCTGCACGATTAGAGTTGCAATCTTTATTAGATCAAAACCTTTCTAATACTTTCATACCATTGTATTAGACATTGAAATCCTACATTGCTAGGTTAGCTTAATAGCTAGGTGGATAAGCCTCAGGAAAAGGATAGAAGATCCCCAGGAGAAGGATAAGAGATCCTCAAGAGTAGGATAGGAGATCCTTAGAGAGGGATAAAAGATTCTTTTGAGAATGTGATTGTAAATCTCATGGACTTGGGTGGGCCTAATAGCTTTATGTAAATCCTTTAACAGGGTGACATTCTAAGTTGAATGTTCTTAAGTCCTCTAATAGGGTACACTCCTAATAGGGTGTAGAAATCCTTTAACAAAGTCACATTTGATAGTGTGTAAAGCCTTTAATAAGGCAGGCCTTTAAAAGGGCAAACCATTAGAAGTGGTTGAAATCAATTGTACAGTTATTTTGTGGGTGTCATCCCCACCCTAGTTTTACCTTCTTATTCCTAGAGGGTTTTTGGGTCACCAAAATCATTTGTGTTATGTGGTGATGTATGTTTACTTTAATGATTGTTTAATGTTTAATTGCATGCATGATAATTTCAATTATATGCCATTAAGGATTTGAGAAAAAAATTGTATTGGACATTATTGGACCTTGGATAATTGATTCACCCCCCCTCTTAGTTATTCTAAAATAATTCTAACATAATTTTTTGGGAAGGACTAGAAATTTTGAAGGAAGTAAGTTTCAGAAGAGAGAAGACTTTGAGAGAAGAAATTTCTCTCATAAATTTTTTTGGGCATAGCGATTTAGCATCAGAGTCTAGGTAGATTCTTGTGATAAATTTGCATAGTTATTTATGCTATTTCTTTTCCTGTCTTCTTCATGAGTCTAAATTGATTGTTTGTGTTTTACTACGATGAATCTTTCAATCTTGTAATTTGGAATTTTTTATATGCATGTTGTTTTTGTCTGTATATGAAAGATTAAAACATTAGAGCAATCCTCCTTCCATAGAATTAAAATTTGGGAGGGGTCTTGAAAGAAAATAAAAAATTTAATCAAAAATTCGAATAGTTAATCGTATCTTTCCTATCATACTAAGATTGAAAATGTTCAATATATATATATAATGGTATTGTTTGAAATTGATTTTATAAAATTTAAATAAATTTAAATTTAAAAAGAAATTATTGACTCTGCATGACTCTGTTTTAAAACTGGTAGGCTTTTCAAAAAAAATGCAAGTAGCTTTTTTATTATTGTTTTTAAAAGTTTACAACTTTTTAAATATTTTTATTCACTAATAAGTTTTAATATTATTTTCATTAATATTTAATAATATTTATTATTAAGTATTTTAATAATAAATGTATTATTATTTAATAATGTTTATTAATAAATTTCAATTATTAATTTAATTATTTAATAAAATGTATTGATATGTTATTAATTATTAATATTTAGTAATTAAAAAAAAATAGTGAAGATTTAGAATTTATTTACTTTTATTAATTAATCCCGATTTTAATATAATTGTAAATTATTTTATTTAAAATCAAAGAGTATTATCTTAATAAATTTAAATAAATAAATAATTACCCATTTTATTATTTTTAGGAAATTGACTTTAAATATATGGGGTAATTCTATAATTTATTCAAATAAATGAATGGGTTAACTAGTAGGGTAAACTAAGAATCTCTTTAATTGAAATGTATATTGAAATGAAAATTGAAACCTTACATTTAACTCAATTATGTGTTTTCAAATCAAACCAAACTATGAGACTATTCTATTTTTATGTGATGTCTATGTTTTGGGTTTTGGGGTTGTCTTAGCTTTGACCAGTCTTGGGATGTTACCAGAGGCTTGGGAGTTTTGTGACTATTGTATTATGTTGAATTGGTCTTGATATTTTTATCCAAAGCATGGTAATGTGTTTGGTATGCTCTATAATGAGTTTGAATCTATTGTTGATATTGCTTTCCAGTGTTCTTGTGTGAAATTGAGGTGAATGTTATGACCTAGTTGACTTATCCATTTTTGAGTCCTCGATCAGTTGTATTTGGATTTCTTTCTAATTTCTTGTTATAGGACTAAGGTGTTTGGTATGATACATTCTTGGTGATGTCATGTTATGACATATTTGACTTAACCATTTTGAGTCTTTGATCAATTAACTTTGGGATGCTTTCCAGTTGCTCATAGAGAATTGATATGTTTTTTATGAATTATCTTTTGATGCTTTCCAGTCACTTGTATAGGAATGAGGTGATTTTATATGTTTCTTTGATCTATAATTTTATGAGCCTAGGGTAGGTTATCTATATGTAATATGGGGAAGTGGCTTGCAATACAGGCCGGGGCCCTAAGTGGTTCCAAGGGTAACCCATTGTAAGTTGTTTAATAAGTGAAAATAGTACACTAAATTAGAGTAAAATGAACCTAATAAGAGTCTCTGTATGTTCTTGCCCATGCCTCAAGTGCTAGTATAGACTAGGATGGGAGTAGAGAGAATGCCTAGTTGTGACATTGCATCCGTAGTATGCTTTGTCAGTACAAGAGGATACTAGTGGCTGCATAGGGATCACTAGGGGGTCAAGGTCCTAAGAGATTGCCAGGGTAACTCTAGCATGATTTGTATAATGACACCTGCCCACTTGCATAGTAGATTCCCTATGTTTCCTTGTGTGCCTCTGGTTATAGATGTCATTTAATCTTAGACTTTGAGTTAGATTACTTTTAGGGTTTCCTAGACTTAGAGAGTTCTTTTGATATTTGGATTGATATCATCTTTGGGACTTGAGACTATCTCCTCAGCGTAGTGGGAGTGGGCCTTTTTGGGTTACCACATAATCGGGTGGTAGTGTTTTTTTACTCTTACAATTTAAATCCATCCATAGATGATGTGGCTAGAGTTTCCTTGTCTACATTTCTTTTCATTCTATCTTTGTGTATTATGATGGATGGTTGTATCTTTATGATGGATAGTTGTATCTTTATGATGGATGGTTTCACTTATTATATTGTACTTTGTTTCACGGATCTAAAAAAGATGTTGTAATCTATTTTTATAAATGTATATTCTTTCAGTCTTTAATACCCTATGACATGTAAAGTGGATGATTGGGCATTCTGAATTTTATTGGCAAGTGGCATTCAGAAAAAATGTATATTATTTAAATGGACTTTGGATGTGGTATTTATTAGACTTAGTATTAATTACAATTTTAATGTGACTCAATGTCTTGGGATCCTTATAGAATGTAATCTATTATGTTTTCTTATGTATGATTCTATGTTATTGCTTCCACTATGTTATGTTTGACATGTATGTTATTCTTTCTTTTTAAAAAAAAAATTTGGAAAACTTAGTAAAACTTTAGGTTAATTCTTTTGGATCCCTTGGTGGGGCATTACAATATTCCTTAACACTATGGAATGTTGCTATCTAGAAAATGAAGTGCTGCTATGGGATGTAGCCTACAATGTGACTTACCCTATGCCACATTTCACATAGGAGATAAGGTTGTTAGGGTAGACAGTGAGCCAAGGGTCAATCACATTCTTGGAGATGAAATTGATAAAGTTTCCACTTGTTTCTTAGACACTGGTGTGAATGCATTCAGGGCAAAACTAATTATTCAAGAAGTTGAGAAATTCCTACTATGATTGCACATAAGGTTGAATGTTCTGTGGACCATGTACTTTGAGGGGGCCAATTCTAAAGAAGGTTCAGGGGCAAGAGTAGTTTTTGTTTCCCCTGAAAAGAACACATTTAGATATTATTTCACATTGAATTTTTCATGCACCAATAATATAGCAAAATATCAGGCTCTTCTATTAGGATTGAGAGTTGTGAGACAACATGGAATCAATAAGTTGCATGTGATAGGTGATTCTAAATTAGTGGTGTCTCAAGTTAGGGAAACTTATGCTTCCAAGAACAAAAAATTAAAACAATATAGAAATGTTGTATGGGACTAGATTGAGTTATTTGATGCATTTGGTATTTCTTTGATGGAGAGGAGTCAAAATAAGATGACTGATCTATTGGAAAATGTAGCTATCAAGCCCAATGATGTATCATTTGCTGGAATTTCATAGCTTGAGCTTTAGAATTGACCTTCTACCTAACAATATTGAACATTAGCAAGTCTTTGAGGATGATCAAGATATTGTAAATTTCTTTTAAAGTGAAGATAAATACAATAGCCAATAATTAGATTGTAGTGATTTAATTGAAACCATAGATGGTAAGGAAACAATTTTTGGTCAAGAGATCATACAATTGAAGACTAATAAAGTACCTAGAGTGTTGGTTGTTTTAGAGAATATGTTTGATAATCAAGATAGAATAAAGCCTGGAATTAGAGATCATAAGCCTCAAGAACTAGAAGAAATAAACCTTGGAACTTCTAAAGCCCCAAAGAAGGTTTACATTGGTAAGAATTTATCAGCTGAAATTAGAAAGCCTTTGGTTGACTTGTTGAGAAAATATAGACAAGTCTTTGCATGGTCATATAATGATCTTAAGGCTTATACAGAAGACCTATTCTAGTATGTTATTCCACTCAAAGAAAATGTTAAACCTTTTAGGAAAAAGCAAAGAATTGTGAATCCCACCTTGGCCCCTAAAATGCAAGAAGAGTTAATGAAGCTGAGGGATGGAGAGATTATCAAACCAATTAGGCATTCTACTTGGGTATCAAATTTGGTCCCTATTAGAAAAAGAATGGAGATATAATGCTGGGTGTAGATTTCAAAAACTTGAATATTGCTTCCTTAAAGGAAAACTATGGATTACCAAACATGGAAGCCATGTTGCAATAAGTGAATAGCTTTGAATTGATGTCCATGATGGATGGATTCTCAGGGTATAATTAGATCCAACTCCATGAGGTACTTATGTGTATGTGAGGATGCCATTTAGACTAATTAATGTAGGGGCAACTTTTTAGAGTGCTATGGATGTAGCTTTCCATGATTATATTAACAAGTTTATGGTAGTGTACCAAGATGACTTCACATCATACTCCAAGAAGGCTAAGGACCATTGTAGACATCTAGAGAAGATTTTCATCAAATCCTTAAAGTATGGAGTATCTTTGAACCCAAAAAACTTTACCTTTGGAGTGACAAAAGGAAGGTTGTTGGGACATATAATGTCAAAGGATGGTGTGAAAATAGATCCTGAAAGAGTGGCTACCATTAATAAGGATCCCAAGCCAAAGAATGTGAAGGGAATACAATCAATCTTTGGGAAGTAAATTTTCTAAGGAGGTTACTTACAAATTTTGCTTAAATTAGTAGACCTATTTCCAAAATTCACAAGAAGGGAGCTATTATTAATTGGGATGGTGAACCTTCATAGGCCTTTCAAGATATCAAAACATCCATAAAAAATGCTCCAATCCTTAGGATCCTAGATTACACAAAGCCAATGCACATATTTTCTTTTGCATCCTTCCACACTGTGGTTGAAATTTTATTATAGAAGAACGAGGAGGGGTATGAGAAACCTATTGTATTCTTTAGAAAATCCCTGTAGCCTACTAAATTGAAATATGAGATTAAAGAGAAATAGGCTTATGCCTTCATAAAAGTTGTCAAAGCCTTTAGGTGTTATTTGGTAGGTGTCATTGTCATTGCGTTTGTACCTAGTGTAGTTGTTAAAGACATATTTTCTTAGTAGGAGGTGTTAGGTAGAAGGTGCAAATGGATCAATAGGATCCAGGAATTCAACATTAAAATACAGATCACAAAATTGGTAAGAGGTCAAGGGTTAGCAAAGCTTATGGCCTAATCAAATTTGGATGCTAATTAGATAAATTTGGTAGTAGATGACTTCAAATTAGACTCAAGTGATATGGATCAATGTGAATGGTACAAAAATGTCATATATTATTTGCAACATATGGATGCCTCATCCCATTTGATAGAAAATGAGAAAAGAAGCACAAAATTATAGGCCATTAGGTACATCATTGTTAGGAATACTTTATGGTGGAGAAACTTTGAGGGGGTGATACTAAAATGTGTTGATCAAGAGAAATCAAAATTGATATTGAATAAAATGCATGTTGGAGCCTATGAAGGACACTATATGGCTAAAACTACTACCCATAAAGTGATGAGAGCTAGATTCTGGTGGCCTTCCCTTTTCAAAGATGCTAAAGTATTGGTTAGAAAGTGTGATTCTTGCCAAATTTTTGTAGGTAAACTAAAATTTTCAAGGAATACTCCATTAAAACTAGTTGAGGTCCAAGCACCATTCTAGCAATGGGGGATGGATTTTATAGGTGAAATCTCTCCCAAGTTTGGCACAAGTTACTCATGGATTCTAGTAGCTACTGACTATTTTACAAAGTGGGTAGAGGCTATTCCAACAAGGAATGCTACTAGCAAGGTTGTGAATAATTTTCTTTTGAATAATATCATTTCAAGATTTGGATGCTCATAGAGGATTGTGACAGATAATGCAATGTGTTTTAGGTCTGAAGAGTTCATAAAGTTTTGTGATAAATATGGAATAATAAGATCAACATATTCCCCTTATCATCCACAAGAAAATTGACAAGTTGAATCCACAAATAAAATCTTATTAAAAATAATTAAAAGGACTTTGGATGATAACAAGAAGTCCAGGGATACCAAATTGTAGTTAGCAATATGGACTAATAGGGTGACAATGAAGAAAGCCATAGGTGTAGCACCTTTTGACATTGTCTATGGAATCCAAACAATAGTGCCTTAGAAAAATCTAGTAGGATTGTATAATTTTATCCAGATGTACAATGAGGATATTATTGATGATATGCAAGATAGGATGGATGAATTAGTAGGGTTAATTGGGAATAGGAAGGAAGCTTCTCTCAAAAATCAAAAGTTGCAATTACAAGTCAAACCACTTTATGATAGGAAAACAATGAGGAAGAAGTTTGAAATGGGAGATTTAGTCCTCATGTGGAATGCTAGGATTGAGGATAAAGGAAAGCATGGAAAATTTGATCTTATATGGTTACATCCCTATTTAATTGAAGCCACATGGGGGGAGGACACTTATATTCTGAAGGATCTATCATGCAATATTTTTGAGGTGCCAATTCATGGATAGATCTTGAAGAGGTATTTTTGCTAAAATACTTGTTTCTTCCATGAACACTAGTGTAGGGTTTTTCTTTACATTCTATGAATTCCTTCTGCTTTTGTATAGTTCTTGTACATTTCTTTTCTGGTGTTGTTTCTCTCTCAAAGTTGTCAAGAAAAAATTTGGTCAAGTTTGTGGTCTGCTTCTCCCAGCGATTCTAAGCCCTCATATGAATTATTGCTTATTCATTATCCCCAGATAGATCCACTATTGGCTTGGTTTTCACCCTTTATGATTTTGTATACCTTATAGTGAAAAAACCTTATTTTAGGGTTTTAAAAATCTTGTTGAATTTGTCAAAACCTTAGATGAAATTTTTGGTATTCCATAAACCCTTGTTTTGTGTTGCTCTAACCCTCAAAGTAATGGAAACTAATATTTTAAATAAAATTGCATGGGAGGCTCTTATCCTAAGTTTTCATTTTTCCCATAATTATTTTATACTTTCCACAAAATAAAACCTTTTTCACTTTAAGAAATGTCCTAACCACAGTTATTTCCTAAGAATTTGGTGAAACATTTTAACTATGGTGGCTTCTTCTTGCCAGCCATTGATCTCTCCAAGATCAATGGTGGGTGCATGCCCACAATATGAATCTTCTTGAAGTTTATGTGAAGTGAACAAGTACATTTGTGCTTTGTATCACTTGGTGATGTTAAGTTTTCAATACGCCACAAAGCCTAGAACTTGTTAGGATTTGCTAGTACTTTTTAGAACTATCAGTAAGGGTTAGTGCATGTTTGATTTTCCAGCAATATCATTGATTAAGTCGAGTAGTGGGGTTACTTTTTACTATCATATCATTAAGTTGTTGATCTTTTGAAGATCAATGGTGGGCGTATTACCACTTCATGAAGATAAGCATATTTTAACCAAAGTGGGGAAGCACCCTGGTGACACACGTCCTTAATGACACCATAGAGGACATTTCATACAATTTAAAGGACACAAGTTATGTACATCATTGATCTCAAGAAGATCAATGGGTGGCACATGACTGCAATATGAACAAGCTTAAGGTTTATTTAATGCAAGAAAGTTCATACAAGACATGTAGCATATGATGATGTCATAAAATTGCAACTGTAAAAGGTATCAATACAAC
This sequence comes from Cupressus sempervirens, assembly GCA_028749045.1. Lineage (NCBI taxonomy): Eukaryota > Viridiplantae > Streptophyta > Pinopsida > Cupressales > Cupressaceae > Cupressus > Cupressus sempervirens. The sequence continues at coordinate 194,768,349 of CM053786.1, forward strand.
GTATACAGTTGGCAACTGTCAGACATAGATAAAGGCAATGCATTTATTGGTTAGATTTCACTGACTGAATAAAAAGGGGCAAGATTTATCACACTATTAATCTTGAGAAGATCAATAGGTAGTGCATACCTACATCATCAAAGTGAAGGAACTTTAATCAAAGTGGTAAAGCACCTGCATGCCATGTGGTAAAGTGAGACTTGTCATAAAGAAGATTTTTTAATTATGCTAGGGTGGAAAAGTATAATGATATGGAATGTAGTAATTGGTAAGATAATACATGTGTTTGTCAAGCTAGAAATGAGTGTACTAGTAGGGCTATCATTTTAAAGCCATATTTTTAAAGTTGCAATAAATTTTAATGTTCGTCAATCTTTGGAAGATTCACGATCAATGCTTCACTACTTTGTGAAAATGCTCAAGGTTTATGTAATGTACGAATGTACTTGTTTCACACGTGGTAAATTTTCTAAAGTTTTAATGCAACTTTTTAGATTTTAAAGGTCATATGAAGCTTAAGGATCAACGGTTAAAATTCTAACTTCATAATATGGTGCAAATTTGTGATTGTGGAGTATTAATTATGATCAATGCCACTTCGTGTGAGCTTGATGCTATAGTAAAGTTCAAAATACACCATTATTTAGCCACAAAGTCATAAAAATATCATAGCACTATCATTTCCAAGAGCTAGGGCACAAAATTTTCAAGGTTTTCAATGATTTGTAGAGTAATCCACAGAGGAGAATAAGCAAGAAAAAGTTGCGTAAGTTGTCTGAAACTTATAAGAATTGATAATGCCTCCTCGCAAGGACTTTTCTGGCAAGGTAGATTACTTAAAAAGAGAAGTTCATTATGATTTTCTGGAACAAATGCCTCCATCAATAAATGAATTAAAAAAGGGTAGATAATTCATTCCAAAAAACCGTAGGTTGTTAGTTAGTGAGGCTTTCTATGATAAGGCAAATTACTTGAAAGATGGAGAAGGCTTAGTGGGAGGTTTAGAACTTTTTAAGAAGTGGTTTGCAGAATGAAATTTGGATACTCCAATGAGAAATGTTTGGGAATTTGATATAGGCAAATTGATTGTCCCTGGAGTCTTCTTTAATGTTGACCTAATGTTAGATTGTGGTGACTGATCAAGAAAGTACTGTACATACTTTATAATTAGGGGGGTTCAGGGCATCGCCCCAAATTTTTATTTTTTTGGTACTATTCACCATTTGTAGATTCACCACTAATGTTATGGCTAATTTATGGCCGACATGTTATAACCCTAAAGTGGTTTAATACTTGTATAAAAGGGTTTAGGGTTGGGTATTTACATGATGTTGTGATGCAAAATTGCTTCTTACGGCAGTATTGAGCTGTAAGGGATTATGGATTGTAATAAGTTTGTAATCAATAGATTTTAATAATATTGGACTTGCTATTTGGTGGACATAGCCCAGGGATTGGGTGAACCAAATTAAATCTTGGTGCCTTGTGTTCATTTCTGTGTGATCTATTATTTTTTGTTATTGGTTATATTTGCATGTAGTTTTTTTATTTCTGTCTATGGTTTTATCCTAACAAGTGGTATCAGAGCCTAGTTGTTTTTAGTTATCCTCTACAAGAAAGTTTCACAGTTGAGTGGGAGTCTCATAGTTGCGTGGGAGCAATGGTAGATGAGGGTAAGCTAAGGGTTGATAGGTTTAATGGGCAAAAATTCTAGTTATGGAAGATGCAAATGGAAGATTATCTATATCAGAATGATTTATGGAAGCTGTTGGAAGGAAAAGCCAAGAATCAAGGAAATATGTCAGAGGCTAAATGGGATCTAATGGATAGAAAGGCACTCAGAAGCATTCGGTTATTCCTTGCACCATCGGTGGCATTTAATATTACAAAAGCAAAGATGACAGAAGATTTGATGAAAACCCTAGCGATATTGTATGAAAAGCCCTCTGCTTTAAACAAGGTATTTCTCATGAAGCATTTATTTAATATGAAAATGGTAGAAGGTGGATTTGTTACAGATCATTTAAATGAGTTTAATACTATTAGTAGTCAGTTATCTTCTGTTGGTATCAATTTTGATGAAGAAATTAGGGCTCTCTTGATTTTGTGCTCTTTGCCTGAAAGTTGGAATGGCTTGTTAATGGTGGTGAGTAATTATGTTCTTGGATCTAGTACCCTAAAATATGATGATGTGATCAGTGTTGTTTTGAGTGAGGAAACTCGTAGGAAATCCTCAGGTGGATCTACATCAGGAAGTGCTTTGAATGCACAAAGCAGGGGCAGAACGACTAAGAGAGGAAGTAACTCTAAAAATTGTGGGAAATCAAGAGGAAAGTCAAAGGGGAGGAGGTCTCAATCGAGAGGACCAAACAAATACTGGTACTATGGGAAATCAGGGCACAAAAAGAAAGATTGTTAGAATCAAAAGAAAAATGAAGGAGATAAATTAGATGGAGACAAAGAGGAAAATGTGGAAAGTAACAAATCCGAAGAGGATGCTTTGCTTCTATCTTTAGAAAGTGTAGATGATTCATGGGTTTTAGATTCTAGTGCTTCATTTCATGCTACACCTCATAGAGGTTATTTCATTGATTATGTCCAAGGGGATTTTGCATTTGTTTATTTGAGGGATAATGAACCCTGTCAAATTGTTGGAAAAGGAAAAATTAAGATTAAGTTGCAGAATGAGAATCATTGCTACTACATGAGGTAAGACATGTTCCAAGGCTGAGTAGGAATTTAATTTCAGCAGGGCAATTCGGTGATGAGGGTTCTATAGTTACTTTTAATGATAAAAATTGGAAGGTTTCAAAAAGTTCCCTTGTAGTAGCAAAAGGTGTGAAAGTAGGCACCTTATATCTTTGCACAAGTCATATTATTCCTTCTACTTTGATTGTTTTAGATAAAAATGAATGTTCAGGAACAATTGTTGCATTTGAGCAGGGAGAACAAATAGCTGCTGTAGATTTTGATACAGCACTATAGCACAACAGACTTGGGCACATGAGTGAGAAAACTATGAGAGTACTTCATTCAAAGAAAGTTTTACCAGGTCTGAAATGTGTTAATATGGATTTTTGTAAAAGTTGTGTGTACGGAAAAAAAAAATAGAGTGAGTTTTGTATAGACTGGGAAGAAAAAAAAAAGAGGAGAAATTAGAGCTTGTGCATACAGATGTACGGGGACCAGCTCAGGTATCTTCCCTTGTTGTCATTCATTATTATGTTACATTTATTGATGACACAACTAGAAAAGTATGGGTTTATTTCCTTAGATAGAAATCTGATGTATTTCAAAATTTTAAGAAATGGAAATGCTTGGTTGAAAATGAGACTGGTAAGAAATTAAAATGTCTTAGATCTGATAATGGCGGTGAGTATTGCAGTCATGAGTTTGAAGATTATTGCTCCACTAATGGTATTCATAGATAGAAAACTGTTCCAAGGACTCCATAGGAAAATGGAGTGGCTGAATGCATAAATAGGACTATAATGGAGTGCACAAGGAGCATGAGTTTGCATGCTGGGTTGCCCTTACACATGTGGGTGGAGGCTATCAACACTACACTATATTTGATTAATAGATGTCCCTCTACTCCTTTGGGTTGTGGTATTCTAGAGGAAGCATGGACTAGTAAGAAGGTGAGTTATTCTTTTCTCAAGACCTTTAGTTGTTAAGCTTTTGGTCATGTAGACTCTGAAAATAGAACCAAGCTAGAAGCTAAATCAAAGAAATGTGTCTTTGTTGGATATGGCATTAATGAATTTGGTTATAGGCTTTGGGATTTTGGAAATCATAAAATTGTCAAAAGTCAGGATGTCATATTCAATGAGAAAGTGTTGTTCAAAGATCTGTTGCAACAACATGAGAAGAAAGAAGATGATTATGTAGTGTTGGATGATACTCCAAAAGCTAATGTTCCAGCCATTCCTCATGATGTGCAACAACTACAACAACAAATAATACACACACCAGTGAATGTTAAACGATCAACAAGGCAAATTAGACCTCCAGAAAGATTTTCTCCCTCTTTGTATTCTATTTTACTTATTGATGTTGGTGAACCTAAAAGTTATGATGAAGTTGTGCAGGTGGATACTAAGCTTCAGTGGGAGTCTGCAATGAAAGATGAAATGGAGTCTTTGCTGATGAATAAGACATGGGATCTATGCAAGTTGCCTGCAGGTAAAAAGGCTTTATAGAATAAGTGGGTTTACAGGTAGAAAGAAGAGGAAGGAGGTAAGAAAAGATTTAAGGCTAGGTTAGTTGTAAAAGGATTTGCATAGAAAAATGGAATTGATTTTGATCAGATATTTTCTCCTGTTGTTAAAATGACTTCTATCCATACTCTTTTAAGTCTTGTGGCTACTGAAGATTTTCATTTAGAGCAGTTGGATGTTAAAATAGCCTTCCTTCATGGTGATTTGGATGAAGAATTCTATATGTCTCAGCCACAGGGATTTAAGGTCAAAGGTAAGGAGAACTTAGTGTGCAAATTGAAGAAAAGTTTATATGGCTTGAAGCAAGCACCTCGGCAATGGTATTAAAATTTGACAAGTTTATGCATGAGCATGGCTATAATAGGTGTCATTTAGATTATTGTGTTTATTGTAAGAGATTGGATGATGATAGATACATTATTTTATGTTTATATGTTGATGATATGCTTGTAGCTGGGTGTAACATGGATCATATTAAGGGGTTGAAATGCTAGTTAGCACCTGCATTTGCTATGAAGGATTTGGGGGCAGAAAAACAAATCTTCGGTATGAAGATTTGTATAGATAAGAAGAAAAGAAAATTAATGCTATCTTAGGCTGATTATGTTGAGAAGGTATTGCAACATTTTTCTATGGAGAATGCTAAAGCTGTCGGCACACCTTTACTTGATCATTTGAAGTTGAATAAGGAGATGTGTCCTAAGAAACAAGAAGAGGAGGATAAGATGTCCAAGGTACCCTATGCTTCAGTTGTAGGAAGCTTGATGTATGCTATGGTATGCACTATATCACCTAGTTTAGTAGAGTAAATTGAAAACTAACTATTAAATGAAAGCTTTAACCATACTAAACATGCAAAACACTTAAGATAGGACCGATTTATTATCACCACAAATGGAGGCAAACCAAAAATGGTAAGCTCCAAATGGTATAACACATGATAGGATAGATTTGTCCCCGATTTAAGGTATGTGTGCTCACAAGTATAGCTCAAGCTTAGATGGATGGATGGAAGGAATGAGGCAAGGTTTCAACAATGGAGTCATGGAGTGATTCCAACATTATAATGGTATTTTGGTAGTTTATGAGCTCTCAAAATAGCATTATAACTTTGCATAGAAGAATGGATGGGTTTAGTGAAGGGAGGAGGTTCAATTTATAGGCAAGAGGTTGGAGGGATGAAGGGCCAAGATGTCAAGATGATGAGATGGTGAGGGAGGGCTAGGATGCACTCAAAGGGGAGCACAGTTATTGTGCTTGTTTAGCACCAATAGGGAGGTGACACTTGTCGCAAGGAGGATGAGTGTGAGAGGATAGGATAAGGGTTGGTCAAAGGCTTGATGAGGCTGGTTGAGTATGCAAGACTCATGAATGAAGGTGTAAGAGCCATTAAGAGGAGTGTAAGAGATATTTGCATGTCATTTATGTTGGAGGGTGAGGGGAAGATATCTGTTGACTTTAGCTTGGGTTAGCAAGTCTTAACCCATGTTTATGATTGTGCACATGATTAGAAGAGGTTTAGGATTAGCTTAGAAGAGAGGTAGGTGTTGAGTGATTTGGCTTTGATGGGATGGGTTAGTTAGGTGGCTAAGTGAGTTTAGTATGGGTGAATGGGTTGGATTAGGGGTTAGGATAAAGTCTAGGAAGCCTTTTGGATTTTAGATATTTTATTAAATGATTTATTTAATAAAATGGGGAGTATGGAATTAAATTGAATGGATTTAATGGTTTATTCAATTTAATAGGGGAAGAGAGATTTAATTGATAAATTGATTTTGGGTGATCATTTGATTTTATCAATTGGACTATAATTAATTTAATTAATTAATTAACTAGGGGATGATGATTAATTAATTAAATAGTATATATTTAATCAATAATGTCTTAGGAGATGACTAAATATGATTACTTATTGATGTAATCAGATTTAGGTGTCTACATGCACTAGGCCAGATATTGCACATGCAGTGGGAGTCGTTAGCAGGTATATGATTCATCCAGGATTTGAGCATTGGAATGCTATCAAGTGGATTCTCAAATATTTGAGAGGAACATCTAATAAGTGTTTACACTTTGGGGCTCTACTACTAATTTATAGGGCTACGTTGACTTAGATTTGGCAGGGGATATTGATACTAGGTGGAGTACTACAAGTTATGTCTTTACTGTTGGTGGGGCAGCTATGAGTTGGGTTTTTAGGTTATAGAAGATTAATACTCTATCCACTATAGAGGTAGAGTATGTTGCTGCTACAAAGGCAGCCAAGGAAATGATATGGCTTCAGTTCTTCTTGGAAGAATTGGGACATCCTTAGAAGGATAATTATTTGTTCACAGATAGTCAGAGTGCCATTTAGCTCTACATTCTAAGAACAAACACATACAGTTGCAGTACCATTTCATTTGGTCAGTTTTGGAGGATGGAAAGTTAAAGCTGGAGAAGATACATACCAATGACAATCCAACAGATATGTTGACAAAGGTTGTAACAAGGGAGAAGCTAAACTCCTCTTCAGCTTTGGTTGGTCTTTTAGACTGAACATGAATAAAAGAATAGCACAGTCTAGGTTGGTTTGATCTAGTGGGAGCCCCATGTGGTAGTGGTATTGCTACAGGATAAGTCTCCAAGTGGGAGATTGTTGTTTAGTGTGGAGCCTAATCAGTTCCTAAGTGGGAGATTGTTAGATTGTTGTGACTGATCAGGAAAGTATTGTACATACTTCATAATTAGTGGGGTTCGAGGCATCACCCTAAAATTTTTTTTGGTACTATTCGCCATTCGTAGATTCGCCACTAAAGTTACGGCTAATTTATGGCCAACATGTTATAACCCTAAAGCGGTTTAATACTTGTATAAAAGGGTTTAGGGTTGGGTATTTACATGATGTTGTGATGTGAAATTGCTTCTTGTGGTGGTATTGAGCTGTAAGGAATTACGGATTGTAATAAGGTTGTAATCATTGGATTGTAATAATATTGGACTTGTTGTTTGGTGGACGTAGCCCAAGGATTGGGTGAACCACATTAAAGCTTGGTGCCTTGTGTTCATTTCTGTGTGACCTATTATTTTCTGTTATTGGTTATATTTGCATATATTTTTTAATTTATGTCCATGGTTTTATCCTAACACCTAATAGCAGACATGACCTAGAAATATGATCTAATTACTAGGGTTGTAAAGAATCATGTAGGTGATAACCTTTTTAGGGTTTCACCCAAACTAATCAGAGAGCTTTTCAAGTTGAACCCTAATCATTTTTCTCATGAGAAAATTGGTATAAAATATTTTCAAGCTAGATATGATGCACAAAGGGTCTACTTAAAGGGAGGGCCATTACAACAACATTTTGTTAAAATTGGATCATTGCCTCTAGTCACACTAAATACCCCAGAACCCTTGTTGAAAAAGCATTTTAATCCTAGGGCACAAGCCTTATATTTCTCCATTTGCAAAATCTTTGGAATGGATGAGAAAGATCACATTCAAGGCTCTATTGTTCTTATCATAGTTCAAACTCTTTAGTATGGAATGAGTTCAATTCTAGATTTTGCTACTTTTTTAGTTGAAGACACTCATAATGGATTAATTGGAATTTCTCAAGCTAAGGATAATAGGCCCTTTTGCTGGTACTCAATGTAGGTGTATCTCTACCTATATAGAGGAGTTACCTTTGTCTCCAAAGAGATGAAATTGGAATTGAAGAGAGATGGAGAAAGACTCCCAGTTCAGTTGTGGAGTGTAGACATGACATGGGAGGTCACTGATGCTAGTTTTGTCAGATTTGACTGATATTTTGCTTCAAGGCTTAGATTCTTGTTGAGAGGGGATAGCCCTAGAATACCATAGTCCTTATTAGAATTGATAAGACCTAAGGATCATGCCAAAGGACTGTTGGTAAGAAACAATTGGGGAGATATCATTCCCTATGTTGTTTCTACTATTTTTAGAATTTATGGCTTTTTGGGAAAACCCCAAGTGTTACCATATCAGGTGCCTTTAAAGGTAGGATTTGTAGAATTGTTATGGCAAATCGAGTCTATTGATGAAAGGGATTTTCTAGGAGAGTCTAAAGGTACATTCTTTCCAATAGTTATTGTTGTCCATGATTTTTGTGTTTGTTAAGAAGGGATGGAGAAGTTTGGAAATTTGTTTAGTTAAGTATCAAATGGCCCAATCCCATGCCTATTTTATTGATCCAGAGGGATTCTATGACCTCCTTAGGGAAATAAGTAAGGCTAAGGCTCATACACAAACTATAAATTTTCCTAAGGATATAATCAGAAACAAATTCTCACTGTAGGAGCAAGAGTTCATAAAAGAAAAATGAACAGTTTATAGAAAAGTCCTTGACTTTATACATGATTTTCAGCCCAAATATGATCCTTTGGTAGATAAGAAATATTAGGGGGCCAAAATGGTATGTTGATGAATAATTTTGCTAGAATCATGCAAACCTTGAATGAGAAGAAAGACATTATGGCAAAGGTACATCTAGACAAAGCTACTGAGGTGGAAAGAAGATTAAATAGTAGGATGATTGTAACTCCAGGTCAGTATATATTGCAAAGAAAAGTTGGATATGTTGTGGCTCAGAATATACAATATGTTCCTCCATACAAGAGGGCAAGATCAAAAAGCCCACCTAACATAAATTCCCCCAAGAAATAGAGGTTGTAACAAGGATCATCTTCTCATATAGGAGAATACTCACCATCCTAGACTCCACTCAAAATAGATGATCAAGCATCTCTAAGAGAACAAATGAGGCAAATTGGAGGGGAGGGGGACATTTTGATTACTACTACTAATATTCAAGGAGGAGTACCTGAAGAGCCTCCTATTTCATATTTTGACCTTACTATTACAAACTATAGAGGTAGGGAGATAGATCCTGTAAGTCCACAAGCCTCTCAAAATTTTATCAAAGATGAAAAATTTGTAAAGTGTAGAGCTTGTACACAATTTTTATGGAGAAGGAATATTGGTAATTTTGAGGCCAAGTGTAAATCAATAAAAGAAGAGCAACCAAATAGGCTAGACTTTGAAATTGAAGATGAGGTTAAGGCTAACTTCATGACAGAGTTTGCACAACTAACACTTGAAGGGGGAAGGAAATTATTAAAAGATTTAGGAGTTTTGATATTACCTAAATGGGACATAGCTAATGATATGATTTTTGACTCTATTAGGAAAGAAAAGGATATTCAATATAAAACTAAGGAGGAAATTTTGCAGGCACATAGAGGAATAAAGTACAACAATGATCACCAAGAATTGGTGATATGGTCTATTGAAAAAAGAGACAAAACTAGGATAAAAGAAGTCTCTAGTGTTGATCACACTGGCAGTGTCATTGTTTACAAGGTAGATGAGGTAGATAGTGGGAAGGTGAATAAAATGACTAGAGAAATGATGGACTTTGGGGTGGTGGTTGCTGGAAAAGATAAAAGTAAATTCCTAGAACTCAATGCTAATTTTGAAGAAATACTAAAGACATATGAAGAGAGAGGGAATAGGATACAACAACTGGAGACTCAAGTATCCCAAATGGATATGCAACTAGGAAAGAGAAAAGTGGGAGAGTCTAGCAAGCCTAGAATTGTCTATCATCTCCCCTCAATTGAGCCATTTAAGTCAAATCCAATTGTAGAGTTACCTGATACTCCATAAAGGCCAAAATTCTATACTACTAAGGATTTTGAGGAAGAAAAAAGTAAGCTATGGGCCTTACATGTTGAGCTAAATAATCACTATGAAGATAAACTCAAGAAAATTATCTTATATCTAGTAGATAAGATTGATTGGCCAACATTTTATGAACAATTGGGGAAAATATTTGACATGTGGAATGAAATAAGAGGTGGTGAGGATAATTTGAAGCCTACCATGATTAAATAGGGTGGAAGAGATAAAAATATCACCCTTTTGTGTATCTCAGTTATCAGTTTATCTTATGAACAGATAGAAAAAACTTTTGACATAACTAATAATCTGCCTGAGTTTGATGAGAAGAGGGTTGCAATTCATAAAAGAATAATAATCTGCCTTTCCATATATTTAGGTAAGAAATTTGTTCTTTTTCCTTAGGCACTTAAAAATATTGATAAAATAAAACAAAAGGAAGAGTGGCAAAAAGAATTAGATGATTTATTGTGCCAAAGAACAAATGAAGTCATAAATGAGAAGGGACACTTGCTACGAGAAATAAAAAATGAGAAAGTTGTTAAAGTGTAGCTATTTTATAATTCCATCGGAGAAGAATTTGTTGAGATAAATAAAATAGGGAATTTTGTGGTTAAGAAGCAACATGAGTTCTTGAGCTTTGATTGGCCTGATGACACAATTTTTACCAAATGGCTGGATGATGTTGTAGATTCAAAGAAAATGGAAATGGAAGAAGATGATGTGGAATAGGATGAGAATAAAATAAGTGATACATCAATGCATGCAGAGGAAGACAAAGAAGAACAACCAACTTCCGTGGTAAGCATAGTGGTCCCAATTGATGATGTGGCAACTGAGGACTCAAATATAACTATTGTTTTAATAGTACATGATGATGTAAATGGATAGCCTTGAGTTGAAGTAAATATGCAAAAATTAAAGCCAGATACATCACCAACAAACTTTTTGGCTACATCTTTCGAGGAGTTACAATAGTGACTAATCCAATCATGAAAATCTACAACATTTTAAAAGTGTAACAAAAAGGTGGTCCCACAAAAGAATGTTTATGATGTAAAGTTTTTCTATTGCACAAATTTTTGTCTTTTATGATAGTAAAAATGTAACTATCTTTCTATCTTAATGATAGTTTTCAGTTTCTCTATGCCTAAATCTTGTTGCATCTCACACTATATAAGTGAGATCCCAAGGCTAGAGAGAGAGTCTGAGTCATTTACAATTTTAGTGTTACTAAGTATTGTTCAGTCCAGTTTTTTCATTCAAACTTTATGATGTATTTTGTCTAAAAGTATCTAAGAATTCATTGATACAATTTTCAAAGGAAATTAATACAAAGATTAACTTTCCCCATATGTTTTCTTTCTGAATCTTGTCTCTATTTGTATTACCTAGTTATTTTGAAATTGTATGAACAAGGCTTGTACAATGGAATGGAATTAGGATAAGTTGTATTTCATTTCACTATTTCTCTTAATTCAATGAATTAAATAAATTCTTCAATGAAATTGATATGATTTCCATGGTAATAGGAAGGATGTGTGTAAGAATGAGTTTTAGTGAGAATTGCTAATAATATTGATTATAATGCAATCAATTAGATCAAAGAAATTGAATATACTCTGAATCCCAATGTATAAGGCACTAATCTATTAGTTTGGTCTACAAATAAAGAAACCATGAACAAGAATCAAGCTTAAAATCAAAATCAATTTTACTTTAATATTTGAAGAATGTCAAAGCTGGTCAACACTTATTGTAGCAACTAGAAGATGGGCTAAATGCATAACATACTATGAGTAAATCACCAACTCAATCAACATAAGTTAGTACCCACTAGTCTACCATGAAAGCCAAACTAATAAAAAATAAGAAAACATAAGGTTAAAAACTCCCTCTTTCATTTGTATCTCCCATGTCCTTTCTTCTCCAAATGATGTAGCTCCAACTTGCTTATAGTGCACACAATATTGAACCAAATTTTATGATAGGGATAATGCCATGAGAATACTAGAAGTGTGATTTTAGTGTAAGAGAAAGAATGCAAAATAAAAATAAGCTATGGATTCAAAGACTCAAGAATTAGGAGCTAAAGGACTCAAGAGTTAGGAGCTAAGGACTTCCAAGACCGGAAATGAGAGGAAGAATGCTCATTTTATAATGGGCATGGAGGATGAGAGCATTGTATATGTCACCCATAGATATGCAATGTGGCAAGAGATTCCTTTGAGAATCCATGATGCATATGTCAAAAGATGCCAATTATAGGATTCTATGATGCATGGAAGTCAAACTTGACTAAATGTGGAAGAGAATCTATGATGCATCATAAGACACCTCAACCCGCTTAAAACCAAGAATCTATGACAAATAAGCCAAATAGGGACATGTGTAAGAAATAAGAATATTTGATTATGAAAAATCTTAGCCAAGTGTCGAAGGAGAATCTGTGAGGTGTCATATCCAAGTGTCATGATGATGCAATATTTTATGGAATATTTGAATTAAAAATCCTTTATTTCACAAAATAAGAATTAGTAGAAAATGGAATTAATGATGGAAAATGGAACTTAGGAAATTAAGAATTTCCATGGTTTGCGGACAATGAATCAATTAATTAATAAAATTAATTAATTGAGGATGATAATTAGGAAGAATAATTAGTAAGAAAGATAGGATCAAATTATGGGTTATTTAATCCTATAGAGAAAATTAGTAAATGATTGGCCAAATTGATGAAATAATGTGACAGTATCCTTTGATGAGGATGTGATAATGATATAGATTGAATATGATGATGATAGATAGATCAAATCCATGGTCAAATTGATTGATTGATCAAAATTGATAACATGCCAAGCACACATGACATGAATTGGTTGATATGTAACATTTAACCAACATTGTAAATGCTACAGGATTGAAATTGATTGAAAAGGTTTGATCATAATAACATCAAAGAAAACTATCAATATTATTAAATGGTTGATGATGACATGATTTGACATTAAAAGCCTCAACAATGTCAAAGATTGAATGACATGAATGATACTTTGACCTAGCACTGAGAGCCGCGACAGTACTAAGGTTAGATTGATAAGATTGATAGGTTGATAGGTTTCCAAGACATTGAAAGCCACAAAAATGCCTAGGATTGGATAGATGATGATTGATTTGAAATTTTTTATATGTTCCAAGTTGATTAGGACTGATTTTGAGTGATTCCAAGTTGATTTGGGGTGATTTTGAGTTGATATGAAATGGTTTCGAGTTGATTTGATATGATTTCAAAATTGATGTGAAAGAGGATACAAATGATAAAGTATGATCAATTTGGCTAAAGGATCAAAGTTAGTAGAATGAGAAAATGGGACAAATTAGTATGAAGAAGTGAAAAAATTATAGATGCAAACCATTTTTGAGTTTCTATACTTATTTACATTTAAACTCCAAGTCTTAGTTAGCTATTATTGCCCATAATTATTTGTAGATCTAAGTAGAATTGTGACCAATATTCTATTAGGGATGTGTATTGTTGTAAAATGTCAAGGAATGAGTGAAATATATATGTAGTATCAGATTGCAAATCTTTCATCCCTCAGGAGCACCCACCTTGGTTTTGCAGAGCCAAAAGAGTAGAAAATATTTTCATGATTTTGTTGAAGTTGGGTCCTGTAGAGTTGTCATTTTACACAATGCTAAATGATTGGAATTTTTGCGAACTCCTCTCTTGAAAAGCTGATTTTGTAAATTGAATCCAAGGTTCTAAGTGATCTTGTGACCTAATGGAACCCACCCAATTGAAGATAAATGTGAATGTTCATGTGGAGGCTTTTTCTAGTTTGTTCTGATTTTGGATGGAATGTAGAATCTGCACACTATTTCGAAACAACACTAAAAGAAAACTATTTTTTTTGTATTTTTTTTTAATTTTATGAATGCAATCTAACAATGCAACTAATATGAGCTCCTATTCTAAGAAAGGGTTAGCGAAGAAAATAATAGAACTTGAAAGAAAATAATATGAAATTGAAATCACATAACATGAAATTGAAATCCTAATGGACATAAGGTATAGAAAACAACACACTGCGAGTTAAGCTTTCGAAAAGATCAGTAGGTAACCAATGAAAATAGGATCAATTCTTTCTAGATTCCATTGATGCAATCATTGATGGGAAATTTCAATAACCAAATGATGTTTCACTCATCATCAAATCGCAAGGCCACAAAAAGTGCGCTCATTTGAGACAAAGAGTTATGCAGGCACAATTTGGTGATTTCTTCTTGAGCTCGATACTTTCGTAGAATTTGTAAATCTATAACAAACACTAGAACTAAAAGATTGCACAACCAGAAACAATGCAATAAACCTTTGGATCAATCACAATCTCATGAACAAAATTCAAAAAACAATGACACATTCAGGCAAGAATGACTACACTCCAAATGCGAGCACCAAAAGCATAATTCTATTGCATAATAATGGTGACCCTCAGTACATATTACAATGGGGTATTTATAAGAAATCATCTCCTCAATTTGTGTTGAGAGAGATATCTTCATGCAATAAAGTTCTTTTAAACAATAAAACAAACTAATTATATACAAACTAACAATCTAACTGGTGCTAAACAGGACTCCATCCATATTTTATTCATTGGTTGGATGCATGAGCCTTTACATGTTGAAAAATAAAGAATTATGAGAGAAGAAAGAATGAGAAAGCTTTGAGTCAAAGTGGAAGTGACTAGAAGTGCAAAAATTGGAACCTAATCCTTCATAGGACATTTTTAGGAGTTAAACTACTGTTAGAATGCATTTCTGATGCACAAAAAGCTCCATTTTAGGAATTGATACTTAATTGTCAATGAAATTTTTTCAAAAATACGCACCTATGGAGTTGTGCACCTCAAAAATTTGCACCTCCAACATGTACAACTGCTAAAAATGTGCACCTCCTAAAAATTCACACCTATAGAAAATTCACACCTCCTAAAAATGCACACCTGCAAAATGTGCACCTACAGACCTATGCATCTACGCACCTTGATAGCTCAAATCACAAAAAAATTAAAGTTCTCAATTTTGAAAATGGTTTCCGGGTTAATCTCAAATGGGCCTTTAGATCACTTTTTATGTATGTACTTTGTCCCATTTTGATGATTTCTACCCTATTTATAGCTAATCACTTTCATAAAATTGAACTCCTTATTCAATCTAAAATCCCAAGGCACCTGCATTGAATCTTGTCATTAATAGTTGCATAAGATTCAAGGAAACTATTCCACTTCATGTGTCCAACCTCTGTATCTTTGATCTTTGTCTTCTCTCCAACTACCTGATCCTTCTTGGCTAGAGACCGATCATCCAAATTGATCAAATGGTTGAAACTTATCCATATTTTTTCACAAGTTTTTCTAGGTCCTCTTAACTGGCTTTTTCGAAGGTCTTCTGCTCAAAATTTCAAGTTGAAATTTTCATTTGTCCCTAAAACTAGGCAATTGAAGGCTCACTATTTAAGGGACTAATATTAGATTTTTAGTTCTTCTTTCCAATGATGTAAATATTTTTGAATTTCGAGCTCTAGGTAAAAAGTTATGACCTTGATAAGTTAAGGATGTCTTTCATCTCTAAAAGACAAATTTTGGTGCACCTGCACACGTTGGAGGTGTAGAGGACACGTGGACATATGCGCGTGGTGTAGCTTGGTAGCATGTGTGATGGGGTTGTGTGTAAAATGTGGGAGTAGAACATAATGTGGATGCACATTGCCATGTTATGATGGGTGCAAGGTGTGGTAGCGTGGCATTTCCAAGAGGGCGTATGTGTGGTATGACCACTATGGCATGCACATAGCATGAACAAGATGGTGCGCATGTGGTGTGACTACTATGGTGGATGCGTACCATGACCACTATGGCACGTGTGCTGTGCTTGACATAGACACACATGCAGATGAGTGAGAACATGAAGTGCCAAAAATCTCTTTACCTTGCTAGTGGAGAAAAATAATAATGAAATGAGAAAATGAAAGGAAAATGGGGAATGAGGGGGCAATAAGTGGTTTATAGCCCCACCCCGTGTGGCCGCGCGCGCGCATTGCATGATACCGTTTTTTTTGACTTTTTGATTTTTCTAATTTTTTTTGAATTTCTTGACTTTGATTTTTTAGTTTTTTGACTTTTCAACTTTTTGAAATTTTTATGATTTTGACTCTAACATTTCCTCAACTCTCAAACTATGAGTTCAAGAGTCCAAAAAAATTAGGGGGTCCCCATTTTGAGGGAATGGGGCATGTGTTGTGGGAACCACAACATGTCCAGATCTGAAGAACATATAACTAATTATGGGAAGTAGATAATCCATAGGTTATAGTGATCTTTATTATCTTGGTGTTAAGTATTTTGTTTCTGTATAGTGTAAAAACACAAACAAATCTTCATAGGGATTGGTGATCCACATTGTTGCCCCAGTTTTAGTTCATTTCTTTTTTCTTTAAGGTTTTGAGTCAAGTAAAATGTCAATGTCTTAAGTCTGGGTCTAGATTTCCCATAAGATAGCCTTCTTCTCATCATTCCTTTGAGCTAACCTGATGTGGGAAATCATACTTGTAATGAACTAGTCCAATGGCTATGTTATTAGGTTTTAGAGGGTTTGTTATACATTTTCCTGATGAGAAGAAGGTATGGATATTCTACAGATTCATATTTCTTTATTCCTAATCATGTTTAAGACAAGGATTCATGTTCTGTAATGATTTTTCATGGAAAAAATTGTAGATAATCAAGATAGAATGCAAGAGAAGTAAATAAATCATCAAAAATGGTGAAAGAACCCAGTCAAAGGTGGTATGACTCTTTTTAAAATGAAATCGATGGTTAATATTTAATCCACACATATACATCACAAAGTGGACAAGTCAAATGGTTCTGAAGACTAAACCTAGATTATCAATAAATACCAGATCAAAGGATGATGTTTTAATAATGGAAATATAAGTATTCAATGGTGCATCTAGTCGACTGTCAGATAAAAAATGATCTACGCTTGTCTCTATGTTGCTATAAAAAGTTGCATGAGGAATAGTCATGGTGAGATAGTGACAAGCTAACACTTGCCCATCAGACCCAATAGGTGAGACCTCCTTTTAGTCATGTACAATAATTATGAAATATTAACAAGGATCGTTGATCTCAAGAAACATCCATGGCTATCACTTTATCATTATGAAAATATGGGGACTTTTTAATTATGGTGACATAGTGAGGATTTGACATGTGGAAAAGATGGACCCACATTACAAAGGAAATCAATGAGTTAATATTTTTAAATTATACCTATCAAATCAAAAGAGAATCCACGGTTGTCTCTATATAATTATGAAAAGTTACATGAAGATTAATCATGGCAATGTAGCGACAGAATAACATGTGATCGTTTGGGCCATTTCCCTTTACAATTGATACGATTGTCATAAAAAGCACCAAGTGTTTGCATTTGATTGGTTTGATACAAAATAGAACTAGGTTCTTAGGAAAGTATTTTCACTGTTGATCTATAAACTAATTGATGGTTGTCTCTTTGTCATTGCAAAAAGTTGTACGATTGAAAATTATGGTGACATAGCAAAAAATGAACATGTGTCCTACTGGGCCCATCACATTTTATGAGATATAATCAGAATCTAGTCATGAAGTGCCACAGAGTGAAGAAGGTCAATGTTAGATTCTCCAAGCAATGAAATTATGCCACCTATTTCCCATAGTGTGCATAGCTGGAAAATGGATCCACGTCGCAAAGAAAACAAAGGGTTAATGTCTTTCATCCCCATCATCAGATCAAAAGGAGATCAATGCTCATCATTATGTTGCTATTAAAAGTTGCAAGGAAAATAATCTTAGTGACATAATGATGACTCACACATGTACCTATTGGAAATATGATTGAAAAGCTCATTGTTGTTGAAGATCAAAGAGGGAGATTGTTGTAGAAGAATATTTTCAGTCATTGTTTTGTCATTGATGTCAAACTTGCTATTTGTAGGAATGATATTTGCTTATAAGATCCAAGTATTATCACTTAGTTGATTGATGAAGAGGATTTGATCAACAAGATGTAACAAGAGCACCTAAGGGAAAGGTTGAGTTATGATATTGTAGCAAAGTGTAAGGATTAGTTAAGAAAATGGCCAAGTAATGTAATGATGACATACTCAAAGATACAGAGGTTGGTCACACTTAGAATTATTGGAGGAAGACATTGTAACAAGGTTGATTACAAAGCTAAAAAATAAGATCATTAGTGGATGCCAAGCAAGTTAGTTGAAGCCAAGAAAATTCTCAATAGAATCCAAGTAATATACATTTCTAGTTTGTGTCGAGTGATCTTCAGGTGATGAGCATCAGGGAAAACATAGTTGATGTTGTGTAACAAAGTATGTGTCGAGCACCAATATTTCAATAGTGTCGAGTTGCTACATTATTTCAAATGATGAAGATTCACCAAATCTAAGCTGACATAGTGGTTGCATTGAATTTTGTGAATAAGTTGGAAGATAAGGATGATGAGTTGTTGGCACATAATCTTATGTAAACCATTTTTGGGTGAATTCTAAAGGATTATTCAAGAAGTTTCAAGAGGAAACATAATATGAGTTAGATACAATGAATCCTACCTAATCCATGCAAATTCAGATTGAAAAATGGAAGAATCAAGCAAGAAAAGGTACTCCAAGATTTCTATTTAAGAAGTCATAGACCAAGAAGCAAAGAGTAGTTGATACTGTTGCTATTGAAGTACCAAAATCTATGAAGTAGTGAGAAGGGTGTCAAGAAGGAGACATCTAGGAGAAGGAAGATCACAGAGGCTCTACTTCTAGGAGTGGTCATGAAGAGATGTTTGCACTGGTATATTGAGTATGGAGGTGCAAGGAGACAAAGCTTGAAATAAGGGAAAGCTGTTAAGAGTTGTAGAGATTGAAGGCCAGGCATGGTTATGAGCTAAGAATTGATCTAAGATCTACAAGATAAGTTGTATGTTGTAGTTAGGTCAAGATTTTCTAATAATCTCTAGCAATTTTATTAGATCTGAAAATCCTATGGACTTAGGTTTTCCTAACAGCCACTTGTAAATTCTTTAACAAGGTGGCATTCTAAGTGAATGTTCTAAATTCCTCTAACTAGGACCACTTCTAACAAGGTGGTTAAATCCTCTAACAAGATTGCATTTAATAGTATGTTGTAAGCCTTTAACAAGGAAGGCCTTTCACAAGGTATCACTTCAGAAAGGTGAAAATTGAGTAGCATGTTGTTGGTGGTTTTTTCCAAATTGGGTTTCCATGTAAAGCATTGTGTCATGTGTTGATCCCTTATCTGTTATACTTGCATGTTGATTTACAGTAACTTGCTAATGGTTGAATTGGTTCACTATACATAGTGAAAATTTTGAATAGGATATTTGGACCTTGAATAATGTATTCACCCCCCCTTTCAGTTATTCTAAAGAAATTATAAGAATTGGTATCAGAGCCATATGCTGATTTAATTTCAAGGTACTAGAAGTAGGAAGATCAAGATGTCCAAGAGAGAAGTTCCCAAGCTCAACAAAGACAACTTTTCTGCATGGCAGATTTTGATGAAATTGCACCTTGGATTAATAGGTGACTATGCACAAACCTCAATCAGAATTGAGCATGTAACTCTAGCAAGACCCCTCACTATAGATGATTTGAACAAAAAGAACATAACCAAGCAACGTTCAAGATTACATCTGCACTTAGCTATGCTAAATATGATGACATCAAAGACTATAACACTACATTCAAAATGTGGAAAACCTTATCAGATATCTATGGAGGAGATAAGAATATCCAGAGAACAAAGAGAGAAAGACTAAGAGGGAAGTTTGATGACATGAAGATGGAGGAAGGAGAAAATGTTGCTTAGTATGCTGCGAGAATAAAAGAAGTGGTGAATGCAATAAGAAGTCTAGGAGGACAATTGGAAGAAGAAACAACTATCAGCAAATACTTAAGAACTCTACTCCCTATCTATGCTATTAGAGTTTCAGCCATCCAAGAGTTGAGGTGTGTATAAGGAAACACACTAACCTTTGAAGGAATAGTTGGAAGACTTACTACATTTAAGCTATCCAGTTTTGACAACTACAAACCTAAGAACCTTGAATATTCTTTCAAGGCCAAGATGACAATAAAAGATATTGAGGAGGACACATCAAGCAAGAGAAGAAGTAAAAGAAAACATGCATCCTATGATAACAACATAGATGAGGAAGATGTGGAACAGTTAGAAGCACTATTGGCCAAGAGATTCCATAGAGGTAAGGGAAAATTCAAAGGTAAACTCCCTATCATATGTTTCAATTGCAATGAAGTAGGTCATATAGCTAAAAGATGTCCATAGAAGAAGAACTATAAAGAAGGAAACAAGTACAGGAACAAAAGAGAAGATGATAGCAAAGATTACAAGGAGAAAGGAAAGAGATGCTATATTATTGAAGAAGACTAATGAGAATGATGATAAAGTAGTCTATGTAGCCATGAAGGATGAATCAGAAAAAGATGAAGATGAAGCTACAACATTGGTTACCTATGTGAACAAGAATGACAAGTGGGTCATAGATAGTGGATGCTCACATCACATGATAGGAGATAAAAGTAAGTTCATTATCTTTACTTAATATGATGAAAATAGTGTTAGATTTGGTAATGATGCCCCATGTCAAATCAAAGGAAATGCTATATCAAACTTATAGAGAAAATATCATGTGATTATACATACTATGTTGAAGGATTGAACTACAACTTGTTGAGTGTATCACAGTTAGGCAATGTAGGTTGCAAAGTTGAATTTGGAAACAAAATTGCCAAGATCTATGATACTGATGGAAATCTTATAGGAAAGGGTGAACAGACTAGGAGTAATCTATTTTACCTAGATATGGAAGATGCTACATGTTTTGTTCTTAGACTTGATGATGTGTGGTTGTGGCATAAAAGGTTGTGTCATATTAACTTTGATAATCTAATTAGTATCAGCAAGAAAAACAAAGTCAGCAAATTGCACAAGTTGAAGAAACCTAAAAACACAATGTGCACATAATGTCAACTAGGGAAGGTGACTAAGTCTAGTTTCAAAAGAAAAACATACACTTCCAATGAAGTACTAGAGTTAGTCTATACAGACTTATGTGGCCCAATAGAAGTGCAAAGATACCTAGGAGACAGATACATAATTCTAATTATAGATGATTATTCCATGATGATGACTGCTATGTTCTTAAAGAAAAAATCTAATGCATTCCAAATGTTCAAGTGGTGTTTCGCTAGAGTTGAAAAGGAAACAGGAAGAACCTGAAATGCCTAGGGTTAGACAGAGGAGGTGAGTTCACATCAAGAGAGTTAGAAATATTCTACAATGACAAAGGTATCAAAAGGCAAACATTAGCGACAAGAACACCACCATAGAATGGTATTTTTGAAAGAAAGAATAGGTCAATGATTGGGTGTGCTAGAACCTTAATGATGGAGAAAATTGTTGCACTAAAGTATTGAAGAGAAGCTATAAGTATTGTAGACTACACACTGAATAGAGTTCAAGTCAAGAAAGGTACAAATGCAACACCTTTTGAATTATGGTATGGTCATTCACCTAATATTAAACATTTCAAAGTATTTGGTGTTAAATGCTACATTCTAAAAGATACCAAAAATGTTAAATTTGATGCAAAAAGTGATGAAGGAATATTTCTTGGATACTCCACTAGAATTAAGGCATATAAGTGTTTAAATGTTAACACTAACAAAGTTGTGAAGACTGGAAATGTAAATTTTGATGAACATGAAAAATTTTAGGTTGATGAGTCAAAGAAAATAGAGGATTATAGGTCCTTTGCATACTTCTATGAAGGAATGACAATTGAAGGCAATGCTGCAAATTACGTTGGGAATCAGCAAAAAACTTTAGTATCTATTGAGTTTCAGCCTATGAATGTTGAGCTAGATTTAGAAGCTAAGCTGTAGAAGGCAAAAAATGCACATTTTGATTCTGAAAATAGTATGCAAGAAAGAAATGATGAAATGCCAGATGAAGAAGAATGAAATGGCTTTGAACCTGAAGGATCAAACATGGAAAGAACGACTGAACCTAGATTAGCCAGGTATGTAAGAAGACATCACCCTGTAGATCAAATCATTGGTGACAAGGATGCAAGACCAATGACAAGGAATAGGCTCAAGAATGAATCATGTCTGTGAAGAAAGGTTGAACCCAAAATAGTAAAAGATGCACTACAAGATGATGACTGGTATAAAGCCATGAAAGAAGAGATAGATTAGATTGAGAAGAACAAAACTTGGTCTATAGTTCCTAAACTAGCTGATAAGAATATGATTAGTACCAAATGGGTGTTTAGAAACAAACTTGATGAGAATGGTGAAATGACAAGAAAAAAAGCTAGATTAGTTTGTAAAGGCTATGCACAAGAAGAAGGACTGGATTATGGAGAGACATTTGCCCCTATTGCAAGAATGGAAGAAGTAAGAACATTACTTGCATATGCTACATATAAAGGTTTCAAAGTCTACTATATGGATGTGAAGTTTTCTTTTCAGAATGGCATATTGGAAGAGGAAGTCTACATAGAACAACCAAAGGGATTTCTTGATGAGAAGAACAAGGACATAGTCTGTAAGTTACACAAAGCACTTTATGGATTGAAGTAAGCACCTAGAGCACGGTATGAAAGGTTCCACAAATATCTTGTAAAGATAGGATTTGAAAGAATAGATGACAACAAAAATTTGTACATGAAAGCTAAGGAAGGTAAAGATATTTTGATATCAGAAATATTTTTTGATGATATAATATTTGGAGGAAAATATGTTTTATGCAAAGATTTTGCTAATCAAATGAAGCATGAATTTAAGATGTCAATGTTTGGAGAAATCAAATTCTTTGTTGGATTACAAGTACATTAGTTGAAGCATGGCATATTTGTGACACAATCCAAATACACCAAAGAAGTACTCAAAACATTTGGGTTAGAAGACTCAAAACTAGTTAGCATACCAATGGAAACATGTCATAAACTATCCAAGAATGATGAATCTACTAAAGTAAATCAGATATTGTATAGGTCAATGATTGGAAAGATGCAATATGTTTTACATAGTAGACTAGACATTGCATTAGCTATTGGAATAGTAGCAAGACTTTGGTTTATACTACAAGAGGAATGAGAAGTTTGAACTAAAAGCTTACACTGATGTAGATTGGGGAGGTAACATTGATGATAGAAAAAGAACTAGTGGAGGAGCACTTTTCTTAGGAAAGAGGTTGATTACATGGATAACCAAAAAGAAAATCTACACCTCACAGTCTACTGCTAAAGCCCAATATGTGGTAGCTACTATAAACTGCACCAATATTGTATGCATCAAACATTTTCTGCAAGGCATGAAGGAAGAGGTAATTGAGCCTATGACACTTTATTGTGATAATACAAGTGTCATCAACATACCAAAGAACCCAGTAATGCATGCTAAAACTAAGCATATTGCAATCAAGTATCACTATGTAAGAGAGCTAAGGGAAGACAAACAAGTGAAGATGGAATATGTCAGCTCAAAAGAATAGATTGCTGATATCTTCACCAAAGCACTACCTAAAGATGATTTTGAGTATCTTAGAGGTAAGTTAGGGGTGATACCCCTAGCTAATGCTATCTAAAGCAAAAGCAAGTAAGCCCTACATCAAATAAGCTGCATGTTGAAGATTTTGTACATTGATGTAGAGGATGTTTACTTTGGGATCCATGCCTAAAGTAGTAGAAGTGTTGAAATTCCAAATCAGTCACAAGCAAGGTGACAGAGGAAAAAATTGAATGAATCTATAAAATCTATATCTGCATTTAAAGATGCTAATATGTCTTTGGCATTGTTGTCAAAGAGGGAGAAGTGGACAACTGATCAACAACTATTGAAGATAGCAAAAAACTAATTTAATAAAGATAGAGGGAGAAGTTGTTAGTGGTTGATAGCAAAGAGGGAGAAGTGAAATGAAACAATCAGAATAGTAGTAAGAGATGTGATGTTACAATTTACTTTTTGGCATTTGACTTACTATTCCAACCTAGTAAGCTTTTGGTGGAATAGTTTAGTTTGATCATTGATTAGTTCGGTTTGACATCAATGCTAAAGAGGGAGATTGTTGGAAATGTTATTGAAAAGCTCATTGTTGTTGAAGATCAAAGAGGGAGATTGTTGTAAAAGAATGTTTTCAATCATTTTTTTGTCAGTGATGTCAAACCTGCTATTTGTAGGAATGATATTTTCTTATAAGATCCAAGTACTATCACTTAGTTGATTGATGAAGAGGATTTGATCAACAAGATGTAACTAGAGCACATAATGGAAAGGTTGAGTTATGATATTGTAATGAAATGCAAGGATCAATTAGGACAATGGTTGAGTAATGTATTGATGACATACTCAAAGATACAGAGGTTGGTCACACTTAGAATTATTGGAGGAAGAAGTTGTAACAAGGTTGATTGCAAAGCTTAAACTAAGAAGGTTAGTGGATGTTAAGAAAGTTAGTTGAAGTCAAGAAAATTCTTAGTAGAAGCTGAGTAATAGACATTTTTAGTGTGTGCTAAGTGATCTTCATGTGTCAAGTTATCTTCATGTGCCAAGTGATCTCCATGTGCTGAGTAATCTTCAGGTGCCAAGCATTAGGGAAAACATAGTTGATGCTGAGTAACATAGTATGTGTCGAGCACTAGTATTTCAATAGTGTCGGGCTGCTACATTATTTCAAATGATGAAGATTTTCCAAATCTAATCCAACATAGGGGTTGCATTGCATTTTGTGAATGAGTTGGAAGATAAGGATGATGAGTTGTTGGCACAGAATCTTATGTATACCATTTTTGGACAAATTCTAAAGGATTATGCAAGAAGTTTCTAAAGGAAATAGAATATGAGTTAGATACAATGAATCCTACCTAATCCATGCAAACTAAAATTGAAAAATGGAAGAATTGAGTGGGAACAGGTACTCCAAGATTTCTATTTAAGAAGTCATAGACCAAGAAGCAAAGAGCTACTGATACTATTATTGTTGAAGTGCCAAAATCTGTGAAGTAGTGAGAAGGGTGTCAAGAAGGAGACATCAAGGAGAAGGAACAACATAGAGGCTCTACTTCTATGAGTCATCATGAAGAGATGATTGAACTAGTAAATTGAGTATAGAGACTCAAGGAGACAAAGCTTGAAAGAAGGGCAAGCTATTAAGAGTTGAAAAGATTGAAGGCTAGGCAAGGGTATGAGTTGAGAAGTGATTTGAGATCTACAAGATAAGTTGTATGTTGCTGTTAGGTCAAGATTTTATAATACTCTCTAGTAATTGTATTAGATCTAAGAATCCTATGGCCTTAGGTTGGCCTAACAGCCATTTGTAAATCCTTTAATAGGGTGGCATTCCAAGTGAATGTTCCAAAGTCCTCTAACTAGGCCCACTTCTAAGAGGGTGGTTAAATCCCCTAACAAGGTCACATTTAACAGTGTGTTATAAGCCTTTAACATGGTAGGCCTTTCATAAGGTATCACTTCAGAAGGATGAAAATTGAGTAGTATGTTACTGGTGGTTTTTCCCAAATTGGGTTTCCATGTAAATCACTGTGTCGTGTTGATTCCTTATGTGTTATACTTGCATGTTGATTTATACTAACTTGCTGATTAGATAAGTTAAAGCTTGGATGAATGAATGGTTGAATTGGTTCACTATACTTAGTGAAAAGTTTGAATAGGACATTTGGACCTTGAATAATTGATTAGTTGGAATATGAATTATATAGGCTTGGTGCAAACCAACATAATATGAAGATAACAACAATTTCCTACAAGATTCTTATGATTGCATGAAGCTAAATAGTAGTTGGGTGTTTCAGAAGTACCATGCATTCATAATCATCGATGGAAAAGATGTCATGTGTTCATATCATTAGATAATTTCATATTTTGTTTCTATTTTGTGACTATTTCTCTACCAGAACTGAGGGATGATAGAAAACTATTAATGTAACCTCATTTGACAATACAAAGGTCAGCAAACTTGATAGTGAATTGGTCTATAATTCCATTTACCCTATTTTCTTGTCATGTTTTTTTGCCCATGCATAGATTAGTACTACATAAAGATTTGAAAAAAAATCATATGTGATTTTGTTATAATCATATGGATTCCAGTTCTTTTTGGTAATTATAGTGAAGGCAATTCTATTTATTTTCTTCATATATGGTTCTGTTTACTCTCTTGTTGGTTTCATAACATGTTAGATAGTTTCATTGGGAAATGAAAGATAAATGTGTATGAATCTATTAGTTATTGGTTGGATTCCATTTCATTGAAGGCTAATAGTGAAATCAATTCCATTTTTCCCTCACATGCATATCTTCTTCATTCATCTTTTCTATTTAGATGTTAATTTGCATTTAGAATAGAAGTAAGGGTTAGAAATATCAAGACAATCTACTGCAGTCATTCCATTGAGTGTGATAGGTTATTCAAATTCATCTTACCTGAATTGTTTGTGCCTACAAAAAATTTGGTTATCCTTTATTTCTCTTAGGTTGAGAGCTTATAATGTCAAAAAATTTGATCTCATAAATATATATTCATTATATATCATTGCAAATCATAGGGAGTTGTACCTAATAATTCACAGGGTAGTAATAGAATGCATACACTGACCCATTTGTTGGTAAACATCCTTTTGTCTCTCCAAAACATTGGGTATCAAAGATTCGGTTTATTAAATCTAATAGGAGGACAAACTGTTAAACAACACACATCAAAATTTGTAACAACCTTTGTAACAAACTCTAAAAATATTAAATGTTGTGTCTATGTCAGCTTGAAATGGTTTACCTCAAAGCTTGTATCATTTATGACCTTAATGTCAACTCTGTGTTACTTAGCATATACTATCTTTGATGGTCAGTCATAAGTATTCTTCATTATGTTGCTTGGCCTTAATTGTACTTGACACATTTTGTATAACTTGGCATCAATGTACTCTAACTGCTCGACATTCACTAGGCTCAACTTATACTAAAAATACTCAATGGCTAAAGACTTTCTTGGCTCCTATAGAGCTCAACATATACATGTTTATGTACAAGTCTTTCACATGATTTAGCCTATTTATAGTAGCTAGGTTGTAGTGATGACTGACTAACTCTACCTCATATATGACTAAGTGTTTGACACTAATAAACAACAAGATTTCGAGATACAAACAATCTCTCCATCTTTGACATTAGTGGAAAAAAGACTTTGTCATGATTTCATCTTTATAATAAAAGAATAAGAGTACCCCCCTAAGCCTATGACCAAGTTCATATAGAACTTCAAAACTTTTCCGATTGAACAATATAAAAATACATATATTTACATGGCTCTAAGTTGCATGATTGTGTAACCATGTCTATCTTTTGAACTCTAACTCTGACTCTTGTGTAATCTTTGATATCATCACCATCCCATTTAGTATGTAATCATCAGTATTAAATTCCCCCTTGTGTTTTCCGCTCATGGTTGATGCTAGGGTTGCCTTGGTGGAATCAAACTGAATAATTTAATAAATGGTTTGTGAATCTCATTGATCATGGAAAGAGAATAATCCCATGTGGTTCTAGTTGATTCCAAAACATGAATCTATAATTCCATTCTTGTTTCCAAGTCAAATAAACTATCAACAATCAAAAGATTATGATCTGTCTAAATTAGATCCTGTGTTGATTTCAGTTCACATTGCATAAGCTCTAGATGAGGTATCAACATTGACTATATTGAGACCAATTTTTCCCACATAATACTTTTAGCTATTTTTAATTCGACCAACTTTCCTTGTCTAAACAATAGCTTATTGTAATGCATTGTAGTAGATTCTGCTAACTATGAAATAGAGTTTCCTGTTTGCTTCATGTCAGCCTGAATCTATTGTATGTTTTCCTAAAAATCATTTGTAAATCTTGGCACATCTAATAAAATATCATACAAATGTTGTATTTTATGTACAAGCTCATATGTGTTTTGTACATGTGCCTTCAATTCAACCTTTCACTCATAAATGGTTATAGAGATTTTCTATATAACTTTATTCTCAAATTTCTTTGCTGACCATGATATTAGATTCTTGTTTGTTTCAATATCTCTAGTATTTATCAATGAATATGTCCTTTATATTATACCACACTTTTTTTTGTTGCTGGTCTCTTTTCATTTCTTCCTACCTCTTCTTCTTTGCCAAAAATATCCTATAACCTAATAGTTTTCTCCAAAGTGGGATTTGCTAGATCCCATTTTAGCACCTCAATGAATTCATCCAAATTGACAATAATATCTGGAGAACTATCCTTAATTTCTTCTCCTTTACTTGTCAATAGAGTGTTGCTGCTTGACACTACTTTTGCAAGAGTGGGTGATGGGGTGTCACCACTCGATCTTGTCTGAACTTTAGTTCTTGAGATAAAAATTGTAGCACTCAACACTATATTCTCTCCTCCTTGTCCTCTTTTCTTTTTTTACTCAATTTGAGGTCCTAAAACATTTGATCCTCGACCTATAGTAGAAATATTTACATTAGCTCCATTGCTTGTTTTCTTTGCTTCTTTCTCTTCTCCTTCAACATCTAAGGGCTAATGTTTCTCACCAACTAGTTTGTCAGATGTGGTGGCATGAATAGGTGAAATGCTTCCTTGTGGGGTTGGCACACTTGAACTCTCTTCATCACTATGATCAACTTTGATGGTCATAGTCTCTAGAATTTTCTCTTGTTCTTCTCCTTTAGTGGTTAAACCAAAAATACTTTTCCAAAATAACTCATTTTTTTGTACTACAACTTCAATCTTATTCTGAAGAATCATAAAAATTCTAAACTATGGAAAAAATTGGTTCCTATAATTTTCCAAAAATGTTGACTTTTGATCTTTTGACAGCTCAAACATAATTTTGGCCAAGATGCCTTCTCTTATTTATTTCTCTACTTCTAATGCCTATTGCCACTTGCTTATATTCTATTGCACAAATCAATTGAAATCTTCTTTTCTAATTTAATAGGAGCCAATTTATTGTTAGGCATCATATTTTTCATCGCCTCCTCTACTTTATATTTGTCACCATTTTTTCAATATATCATATTTTAGAAATGTAATACTTGATAAGCCTGGAAAACTTCTAATGTTGGCACACACCTCATCAATATTATTTGGTCTTTTAGGTACTATGACTCAGTGACGTCTTGGTTAATCTAATTTGGTACTCTCTACATCTTCTCTTTGTTTGGCTCACAAGGGCTTGATTTTTCTTCTTTTCTATACTAAATCCACTTAGTTTTGTAATCTTGACTACCATTTTCTTTATTTCTGGCTCAACACTAGATTTTGTCACAATACTTCTTGTCTTAGTTGGTGCAGTAGGAGAGAGGGGTCCCACTACTAGCTTTGTTGCAACCTTCTTTGCTTTAGGCTTTATGATTTTCATAGTTTTAGCCTTCTTCACTAGTGGAGTGACCACTACAAGGGCTTTACCCTAATCTCCTTCTTCTTCTTCCTCTTCCTCATCACCACTATCTATATCTTCATCTTTACCAATACCTTGAGCAAGCTCTTCAAGGGTTACTTTCCTTTTTTGTTAGTGCCTAGTTTATCCTCTAGGTCTTCAATCATTTTCTTTCTTTTCTTCTCTTTTGACACTATTTTTGTTGTTATTACAATAGGAAAGGTAAACTTTGAGGGGGTGTGAGGGGGGGGGGGGTGGGGGGGTGGGTTGGTGAATCAATGCTTTAAACTTTAACCCATAAAATATTCACCACACATCCATCTCACATATTCAATAAGTGAACTGAAATACCATGTAAAGCATATACATCTAAAGTATGCAAATAAGTAAGCATTCACACATGTATGACACAAGATATGATTACCCAAAAACCATCCAATGTGAAGGTAAAACTAGGGTGGGGATGACACATACAAATCTTCACTACTACAGTAATAAAGTGTATGCAATGAAGGTTACAATGTTTGATCATGAAACAAGATCTACCCTGTGAAAGGTCTACCCTATTAAAATATTACAAAGATTATTAGGTCTTACCCTATTAAAGGATTTCAACACCCTATTAGAAGTGTGCCTAATTAAAGGACTTCAACTCACAAATAAGTTAGCACCTTGTTAGAGGATTTCAATACAGCCTGTTAGGACTACTCTATTAAGAGATTTTATTGATTCACCTATTAGAATGTCTTAGCAATTATCCTGCGGTTAGCACACTACTGGTTGATGTCAGATCACCTCTATAATATTGTATACTTGATCCTTCTTGATCAAACGTCTCTATATTCTTTACTATTTCCTTCCTCTATTCCCATTTAACTGATTTTGCATTGCATTTCAAATCCTAATGCCTTGATCAACATGAATGTATTAGTTTGTACATGCAAAACTATCCTTGATCATACATTCATTCCCTCTACTCATCATAAGAAATTTACATTTTTTCCTCCTTAAGAAGACCTAGGTGACTTAGGGTTAATTATGAATCAACGATTGTGATTCATCCATATTTCCACTTAAACCTTACCTTTATTTGATTGGGTGCATGTAATACATAGGGATTCCTAATTAGGATTCATCTTTATCAACAAAATATCATAATTCAATCCTTAAGTCCACCCAAAAATGATTTACATAGTATTTTGTGCCAATATGAACAACTATGTAAAACCTGCGTTACTCAAAATCTGAAGTCCCTAGTGTTCAGCACTAACTCTAACTTCAATACTATCACTCAGCATCAAAATGACTTAGCATGCACTATCTTCTTAGCTCTTGAATCACTAGGCACATACTATTTGCTCAGTACTTGAGTGACTCGGCACTATCTATTTACTCAACATGTACTAACTTATGTATTGTTCTTGGCATATTTTACTTGTTCAGCATGAACTAAGTAAATGACCTAAGTGTATAGACACTCACTTGTCAAAATCAATCTAAGATTAACAATCCCCACCTTTGGCATGACTGTCAAAAACACTTGGTCATACATTAATACTCTTATTCTTATGAGCATAACATATTTGATTAGTTGGCTTTTATACAAAATTCTTAAAATATCAAAATTTTGAAACATGACTTATACCTCAAAATCTCATAACTCCCACTGTGTTGTTTGATCTATTCTATCATTTACTCTGTATAAAAATCTTTCTCCTGCTGAGTAGATTTGCATCAACTGATACTCTTTCTCTTCTTACTCTTAATCACCCATTTTGCATTTGCATTTACTTCTTATTCTCCCATTCTCTTACTCCCCCTTAGCTCTTACTCCACCTTTTTGACACTGATTTCAATGGGTCATACACTTATAGTGTATTTGTCCAAAAAAGATTTATGGACCTCAAGTATAATTTTAAGAGCTACATCCCAATTATCACAAGATACCTCCAAAGACATAATTTGGATTGCTAGCTCGGTAGCAAGCTTTACTAGGCCATCTCGTGTAGAAAGATCGGGGTCTTTCTTTATAAGTGATTAGCTCCTTGTGTAAAATCTCCACGTGAGGAGTCAATGTGGTCTAGATGCTCATCAGTTTGGCCCTAATACTGGCTTCATGTACTTGTAATGTAGCTAACTAACTTTGGGATTGCAGAAGGGCCCTAAAGTGTTTCTCACTTTGAGCTATAGTCATGGGAAATTTTGCACTAGATGACTACATTTGACTCTCCAAACTCAAGATGTGATTCCTTATCTCTAGTGTGAAGAGTATAGGATTACACAATTTGGTATACAGAGAGAAAATTCTCTGCAGTACTTTCTTCACACTTTCTATCTTCGTTCCCAATGCAACTTGTATGATTGATACATCACTAGATATCTTCTCATTCACTTTATTTTGAAACTTCTTCTCAAACCATTCTAAGAGTTTGACATTAGTATCTAGGTTTGTGTCACTTACTCTTTCCACTATATTGGTCAATTATTCAATAATGGGCTTGGTTTCATCTGGAGTAGGCAGACTGAATGCATCTAAGAAAATTTCTTTGATCTCAATCAAAGCTTAGTTTTTCCTATGCTCCCTTCTAACTAGTTCTTGATGTTTCTTTCTTGCTAGGGCCTCTTGAAGTATACCCTTCTACTCAATTGTTATTGTTGCATAATCAAACTTAGGCAATAAAATTTCTTCATCTAGGCTAACATCTCCATAAGTTATTACCTATTCTACCTTAGATAAGCTAGAATTTGACACTGAGAATTTCAAAGGTGTTGCATCTATGCCTAGCCTATGAAGAGTTTGACTGGAAGGAGTGTCATATTTTTGTAATATCACTAGTGCTTGAATTGCTACAAGCTCTTTTGGCTTGGGCATCAAGTTTGTCTCTTTAGGCTTGTCCTTTTCTGCCTCTTTGATCTCAATTGCACCATGATCTTGTGTTGGAGGTACAAATGTATCTACTTGACCTATTTGGGTATGGGTCCCATTATTGAATGGTGTTTTCACCTTTTCTTCTCTACTTGTCTCAATCTTGTCTTTTTCAGGTTCTTTTTGTTGAAAATGATTGAGTAAGATTGTTAAAGAGAGAGATTGATATACATGTTTCAATCATTATTTGTTCACTAATGTCAAACTTCCTTATTGTTGGTAAGACAACTACTTATATGATTTAAATACTATCACTTATTTAATTGATGAAGAGGATTTGATCAAAAGATGTAACAATTGCACCTAGAGGAAAGGTTGAGTTATGATTATGTAAAGGAGTACAAGAATCAGTTAAGATAGTGATAACATAATGCATTGATAATCTACTTAAGGTTGGCTACACTAAGAAAGTTTAGAAGAACAAGTTATACAAAGTTTGTCTACCAAGCTTGACCAGGTGGATAGTGGGTGTTGAGCAAAGTTAGTGCAAGCCAAACAAAAAATTAGTTAGAGCTGAGTAAAAGCAAAATCTAGTGGATGCCAAGCAAGATAGTTGATCCCGAGTAAACTTTAGTTGATGCCAAGTGTTTTATAGAGGATGTTGAGTAACACAATATGTGTCAAGCACTAGAAGCAATATAGTACTGAGCTACTGCATTATTTTATAGATTATGTGAACCAAGTGGAAGTTAAGGATGATGAGTTGGTGGCATAGAATTCAAGGTAACCCATTTTTAGGCAAATCCAAAGAGAATCAAAGGAGAATTTTCTAGAAGAGATACGGAATATGGGGTAGATATATTGTATCATACCTAACCCTAAAATGGATGATGGAGAATGAGCAGAAAAATATCATAATTTTCATTTTATAGGATGGTTGGTCATGACGCAAAGGTTGTCATGTGTGAGAACCTAAGGAAGAGAAGGAGTTAAGGTTTTTTCTTCATCAAGTGACCTAGAGAAGAGTTAGCATTGGCATGTTAAGAAAGAAGGCTTAAGAGTATGGATGCTTGAAGGGTGAACAAGCTAACAGAGCTACAATGAGTGAAGGCCAAGTAGA
Organism: Cupressus sempervirens; assembly: GCA_028749045.1. Taxonomy (NCBI): domain Eukaryota; kingdom Viridiplantae; phylum Streptophyta; class Pinopsida; order Cupressales; family Cupressaceae; genus Cupressus; species Cupressus sempervirens. Next base: position 194,801,823 of record CM053786.1, read on the forward strand.
ATGGAGGATTGACATGGAGATCTATAATCTGCAGGTGAAGTGGTATGTTTGTATTAGATCAAGTCTTACTATTACTCTCTAACAATTGTATCAGTCTGGGGTAAAATCCTTTAGATTAAGGTTGACCTAACAATCATCTATAAATCCTTTAATTGGGTGAAATTCCAAATGAATGGTCCAAAGTACTCTAACAAGGCTCACTCCTAACACGATGATTGAAATCTTTTAATAGGGTCACATTTAATAGTGTTTATTGTAACCTTGAACAGGGGTGATCTTTCACAGGGCATCACTTCAGAAGAGTGAAAAACAATAGCATGTTACTAGTGGATTTTCAAAAATTGGGTTTCCACATAAATCATTGTGTCAAATGTGTTGTTGAATCTTTTATGTTTCATGTTTACATTTCTGCAATAAGTGATTGCATAACCTTATAGATACATGCATGATGGTAAATGTTTTATGGTTTCACTAAGCTATGAAAAGTTTTATTTATACATATGGACCTTGGATAACTGATTCACTCCCCCCTCTTAGTTATTCTAAAGAATTCCATAAATTGTACATTTTATAAGTCTAAAGTTCCTTCTATTGGTGTACTAATAGTGAATCCCATTATCTCCTTCCTTTGATATACAACTAAGGGTTGTGAAGTTTGTACACTTGTGACTTGAGGAGTGATTGTAGGTAGTTCTTATTTTTTCACCTCCTCCCTTGTAGTAATAATCTCTGACTTCTGAATTTCATCTACACTAACCAATATAGGGTTTTCACATAATTTGGCCTATAGTGTAGATTGGATAATTATCCTTTTCGGGTCTTCCTCTATTAGGAGATTAATGTTCTCATAAGTAGGATCAGAAACATCCTTTACTTTAACAGTTTCTGTGTTTGCACTCATCACCTATGGAGGGTTGGTGCTCAACATTTGTGTATCTTGTACAATCTATTCTTGTTGCTACTCTTCCTTAACTATTGCCTAATTATCAACATTCATATCAATACCTCCCTCAACTGTGTCTTGGTATTTATCATCTTCATCATCATCTCCTACCTCAATATGTTCTTGATTAGTGGGACAACATCCTCTATGTTGTTTTATAATATGCTAAATGCCTTATACTTAGGTACAAATCTAACATCATATTTCTTAATGGCTTTCACCATTTCAGCCTTGCTAAGTTCTGGCATAACTTGGGTGAGGGATGCCTCCCTAATTTTCCTTTTTGTGTTCAAATAATAAAGCCATTTTTGCTCAACTCTTTCATATAAACTCTTAGGGATGGAGTTGGCGATTTCTAGAGGAGTTTTTTTAAAAGTAGCCATCATGGCATATATTACCTCCTCTACTTGATTCTTCTCAACTTTTCCAAGATTATCAAAGTCAATGTGAGAGAAACCTAATAAATCAACATTGTTTCTAACATTCTCACATAAATTATCTAGATCTAGCGATGGATTATGACTCACCACTTGGAATTGGTTGTTGTCCTCATATTCAGTTTTCTCCTCATTAGATTCATCCTGAGCAACATACTTCCTTGTTCTTTTATGTGCTTCACCTTCCTTCTCTCTAGGCTTGACTATATATTTGGCCTTCTATGCATTAACTTTGTGCTAGCCCTTGTGGTAGGTGCTACTATTTTAGCCTAGCTTGGTTTTGCACCTTCTTTGGTCTTGTCAGTGCTTGTATTTTTGCCTTTCTTTTCTTCTAATCGGTAGGAATAGGTGCTTTGTTGGTTTTTTCTTCCTCGGCGCCTACTTCAATTTTTATTTCTTCCTCTTGCTAATCCTCTCCCTGACCTTGTGTCAATGCCAATGGTTCTTGAACTTGTGTGTCTTCTTCTTCTTCATCCTCTTTCTCTTCTTCTTCCTCCTCGACTCCTTCACCAATTTTTTCTTTTAGTTTCTTCACTAATTTTCTCTTCTTCCTAATTATAGAAGTAGTCTTCAACTCCATAGTGATCTTTGATTTGGCCAATTCATAGTTACCAAAAGCTTTGTCTTCATTGTCCACTTCTTTTGCAAGTAATGTTGTGATTGTTATAGAGGCCTCATCAACATTGATCTCATAACCGAATGGATTTAGCCATCTTACTCTAGGAATTGTTGTTTGTATAAGTGTATGATTAGCATCGACTAAGAAGAAAACATAATCATTATGTTTCTCCACTAGTGAGACTGGAATCCTTAATCTCTTCTTCATAGATTGTTTAAAATCCTCAAAATAACTTGTCATTACTGACTCAAAGTTATCACCTAATTGTTCAATGAACTCTTCTATTTGAACTGCAATTGATCTATTTGTCTTCCATCCAACATTACCAAATGTAGGAAACGTATTTTGTACATAGAAGAAGATACATACCAAAATAGATCCAAATTTGCACTAAGCACTCTTGGTTTTCCTTATTGTTCCCAGATTTTTAATAAATTGTTGTAAATACAGCTTGGCAAGATCATAAGTATGATCTTTCTTCACAATTTTGTAGCCCATATCCACTACAATGCAAGCTACACTATTTAATATACTTGATTGATAACACTTGTGTGCAATTACCCTCATTGCAAAAACTATCAAGGGATCTATGATTGTGTCAATGGTCATTCCCCTTTTGTTCCATACAACCTCTATGTTCTTTTTAATGAATTCCTTTGACTCACTTCTCATAGTCTTTGGCTAATCTAGGGTTGGATACCCTATTATCCTATGAATTATCCTCTTTGTGATTTAAATTGGCCCATTCTCTAACCATACTAAGCTATCATGAATTTTGCTCAAGACAATCTTGATCTACTCAATTTTGAAGACATTTGGGAAATCTAGGGCACGAGTTAACCATTTCTTCTCTACAATCTTGTATTCATCCTCCAACGCTCTATCTTCTCAAAGTCTTCCATATTCTTCTTTGATTTTCATATCTCCTATGCTTCCAATCTTGCAATTTTAACACTTCTTGACATCTTGAATCATTAAGACTTGCGGTGGTATCATAGACAATGCATCAAAGGGATCCTGTTTGTATGCTATATCTAGAATAGCCTTGAAAATAAGTTGTTTAATGTCATTGTTAACTAACTGAACATTTAAAACCTCTTTTCCCTCTACACCTCTCACTTTGGAAGAACTCAATGCCATTACATATACCTAGGGTTTGCAAAATTTGAAACTACATAGCTCAGCACATAATAAATACATTATAAATCCCAATGAAATGTTGCAAAATAGCTGCTCAAATCTCCTACAAACACTTTAGATGAAATTTATAGATCACCTTTAGCTCTTTGTGTTCTTTCTTGAATTCAATGATGTTAAATGAGAAGAAATTGATCAAATAGCCCTTAAAACACTATAAGTAATGCTAAGTGCTTACACAACTGTAAGCTCGACATCAGCTAATTTTTGGTTAACTCGGCATCCACATGTGTTACCATTCACTTGGTAGCTATTACAAGCTTGGCCTCAAATAAACAAATTTTGTTAGCTCAGCATCCACTAACATTTTACTCAGCAACCTTAAGAAATATTTTCATGCATTGTAGCAACATGAAAAACTAACAAAACTTAAAGATTTTTCCTTGATTTCTAATAACACTTTGCATCTTTATTCATGCATATGTAATCTTTTCATAATTAACTTCTTGTAACTGATGTATGGTATATCTTTTAAATATTAGTCCTACATATCTCTTGATTGCTTAGTTTAATGAGGTGTGATCACCTGACCCATTGGGTGAAGTAATCCCATCAATTTTAATATCTGCCTTGCCTCTACCTTTTTTGAACTCACAACTTGGTCCCTTTGATCTTGTTGGACAATATCAATGGATGTGACCTGTCTTCAAATAGCTAAAAAATGTAGTTTGACTCAACCACCTTTTGTAATCACTTATGAAGTGTTTTCTAATACAGTTATCAGGAATATGTCCATACTCTTGATAGTAGTGACAACTATACCTTGTATTATAAACCCAATTATAGGAGTTGCCATTGTTCTTTACCTTTTATGCTTGTTTGATGACCACTTGGGTTTGGATCTGCACTCAAAAGCTCTATGTCCATACTTCAGATAGTTATAACAATATCCTTCAAATCTTTGAGTGTGCATGGTCTTGGTTCTACATTCATGTGCCTGATGACCTTGTTTATTGCACTTATGGTAGTGACCCATGCTCTTCTTCTTAACATTCTAAGTTATAATAATTCTCTTGCACACATTAGCAATATGTCATTTCTTACCACAATTATGAAAAGTGGGTTTTGAGTTCTTACTTTTGTTGCTTCTTTCTTTAGCACTTTTGGATGATTCTTTTTCTTTAGTAATTGTGTATTCCTGTCCAAATGTATCATTGTTAGATATAGGGGATCTCATCAATTGTTCAAAGTACTTGATAGCTTCACTACGTTTATTAAAACTTTCAGAAAACTCCTTTTCCTTTTTCAAATCATTGCTCAATGATGCAGGAGCATCCAGAGGTATAAGGGCAATCCCGTGTCACCCAAAAAAAATGTACTTAGACTTAGTTTCTATTTCATGTCTTTACATTTTTGGATACCCATTTGGCTCAAATAAAGGTTCCAACTCTCATAGTTCAACTATTTGTGCGTTTGAAAATACCAAAAAAATAGGATCATGTATTTGGGCCATCATTTCGATAAACTAGAAGGTGTGAATTGGCCAGATGAATGTAATCATGATTTAGAGAATTCTAGAAAAAGAATCAGGTCAATAGGCCTCACGGTTTGAAAGTTATTGCAATTTTTTGGGTTTTGGAGACCTCCTAAGAATGCTTCAAAGTCAAGTTTGGGGCATTAAATGACCTTGAAAAGGGTCAAAAAATGGTGGATAAGTGAAGCTTTTCCATAGGGTTATAGAGCACTTTGAGAGCTTTCTGAAAATGTAAACGGTTCGTCAATCGGAGCTACGGTTCAAAAGTTATGCCTCCCGAAAGTTCGGTTACCATTTCTAGATTCTTCTAGATTTGCACCGACTTCTAATACAGCTTCTGGAACCTTCTATTTCATCGGTGGATGCCTACTAGCACTTTCTAGAATGTACTCCTAGTCCTTAACCCTTCGGGGTCTATTTAAGGAGATTTCTGGCATTGTAAAAGGCAGTTCAGAGTGGAGTTTGAGAGGAGGTGCTAAAAGGAGAAATATTCTCCAAATTTATGCTATTGTAAGCCCTTAGGGAATGTTCTAAAGTTTATTTTCTCTGTACTATTTGTACTAGATTATTTTCTCAGTTAATATAATTTCCCTTTTCTGTTGTGTCCATTCTGTTCTTGGGTTGTGTCCCCATCACTCAACTATTCATTTTGCAACTTTAGTGTTGTTATCTCAATGTCTTTACTATTTATTTCATGATTAACAATCATGATTTGATTAATTGTTTCCAATTTCATGTGAGCAATCTTGTTTACTTATGATGATTTCTCTTCCAGTCTATTGATCAAAACTCTTTTATCATCTTCAATCATGACTTTGTGTTCTATAGCTTTCTTTTTCTATTCAGTCACCTCACATAGTAATATGGCTTGTGATTCTTGTTCTATCTTAAGATTCCTAATCTCTTTAGCTAGGGTTCTATTCTTTTCCATTAGATCTACAACTACTCCATCAAATGCAATAGATTTTCCATTTGCAAATAGCTTAGTAGTGTCCATCTCTTGGTATAGTGTGTCATTTCCCTCAATAGTGATTTCCTTCCTTTTTCTCAATGGTTTCTTTAGATCTTCTCTTGCTTCATTCAACTGATGTAGAATTAGTTGTATTTCAATCTCCTAGTTCTCAATAAATTTTCCATACTTGTAGACTTCTATTTCCAAGATCTTTCTTCAAAGCTCCAAAGCTTCACTTTTAGAGAACTTAGCTCTGATACCAATTGTTAGAATTACAATAGGAAATGAAAGGTAAAATCTAAGGGGGGGTGTGAATTAGTGCTTTAAACTTTAACCCATAAAATATTCACCACATCCATCTCACATATTCAATAAGTAAACTAAAATACCATGTAAAGCATATACATCTAAAGTATGTAAACAAGTAAGCATTCACAAATGTATACCACAAGATATGATTACCCAAAAACCCTCAAATGAGAAGGTAAAACTGGGGTGGGGATGACACCAACAAATATTCACTACTATAGTAATAAAGTGTATCCAATGAAGGTTACAATGTTTTATCATGAAATGTGATCTACCCTGTGAAAGGTCTACCCTATTAAAAGCTTACAAAGACTATTATGTCTAATCCTATTAAAGGATTTCAACACCCTATTAGAAGTATGCCTAATTAAAAGACTTCAACTCACAATTAAGTAAGCACCTTGTTAGAGGATTTCAATATAGCCTATAAGGACTACTCCATTAAGAGATTTAAGTGATTCAGCTATTAGAAAATCTTATCAATGATCCTATGGTTAGCACTCTATTGCTTGATGTCAGATCACCTCTATACTGCTATATACTTGATCCTTCTTGATCAGATGTCTCTCTGTTGTTTATTATTTCCTTCCTTTGTTCTCCTTTAACTAATTTTGTAATGCAATTCAGATCATAATATCTTGATCACCATGAATGTACTGGTTTGGACATGCAAAACTCTCCTTGATCATACATTAATTCCTTCTACTCATCATAAGAAGTTTAGGGTTTGTCCTCCTTAAGAAGACCTAGGTGACTTAGGGTTAGGTATGAAACAATAGTTGTGATTTATCCATATTGCCACTTAAACCTTCCCTTTATTTGATTGGGTGCATGTAATACATAGGGATTCCTAATTAGGATTCACCCTTATCAATAAAATATTATAATTCAATCCTTAAGTCGACCCAAAAATGGTTTACATTGTAGTTTGTATCAATACAAACAACTATATAAAAACTATGTTACTTAGCATTTGAAGTCCCTGGTGCTTGGCACTAACTATGACTTTAATACTGTCACTCGACATTAGAATAACTCAACATGCACTATCTTCTCAGCTCTTGAATCACTTGACATATACTGTGTGCTCAGCACTTGAGTGACTCAACACATGAGTGACTCAACACTCACTATTTACTCAGCATGCACTAAGTTATGTATTGTGCTTGGCATATGTTACTTGTTTGGCATGAACTAAGTAAATGACTTAAGTGTATAGAAACTCACTTGTCAAAACCAATCTGAGATTAACAATTTTTATATCAACTATGATTCTTGCCAAGCTTCTTCAAACTTCCAAAAGGGTTCTCCTTCCACATAAAATTATTCTTTAAGTAGTGCAACAATATTTGCACTTACATTACTATTATCAACTTCATAATCAAAATATTTGAGCCATGCTTTCCTAGGCTTCACTGCTTATAAAAATGTCTTATCTATGTCTGCCAGAAAGCATACATCATTATAATATTTCATTACTAGTTCTATTGGGATCCTCATTAGTTTCCTCATCCTTTGTTTGAACTCCTCAAAATACATATCCATAACATTCTCAAAAAAAATTCCTGAGTTATGTATTTACTAATCTTTCTTGTGATAGGTTTTTCTTGCTCCCAAACAATATTTCCAATAGAAGGAAAATAATTTTGAACATAAAAGAAAATGCACATAATTAGTGATCAAAACTTACACATATAATTTTTCTCCTTCTTGATTGATGTAAAGTTTTCTAGCTAGCTATGATCCTTGCAATTCAACAAGATCATATTCATGATCCTTCATAAAAATCTTTATTTCTTTATCAATTGCCATACATGACACACTATTCAGTCTCCTCAATTTATAGAATTTGTGAGAAATGACTCACTATGAACTCAATCACTAGATCTTTGATGGTAGAAATGGACAACCCTCGTCCATTCCATTTAGCCTTTGTGTTAGCCTCAATTCTTTCTTTTCTTAGACAATGTACAATCTTCTTCTTGTCCAATGTTGGATACTCTATAACCTTGTGAATTGTCTTCTTTACTATCTTAGTAGGTCTATTATCTATCCATAACTTCATATCATGGATTATTCTTAGCACTTCCTTAATCCATTCAATCTTGAAATTCCTTGGAAAATCTAGGGCATTTCAATAATTTTGAATTCCTCCTTCAAAACTCCTTCATCACAAAGTTTTTCATATGCATCTCAAATCTCATGATCACCAACTTCTCCAATCTTACACATGTAACAACTTTGTGTTAGAGTATTTGGATGTTTCCTAATTAACTCTACTTGCTTAAGCTAAACTTTTGGGATGTAATAATTAATTCTTTTATTAATTATTATGATGCAACCTAGGTTAAAAAATTTTAGGGTTTCAATATCCTTTATAAGGATGATTTCTCATTGTAAAAACCAATTCACTTTTGATAATAACAATCTCTCTTTTTGCTCATCAGGAATGTATCATCTATGGATTTGGAAATTCTAGCCTCCATAGCTTTAGCTACTCTCTTTTCATGATAGGTGTTTTCATGTAGGTGATTCTTGGGAGCTGTGGGGTTGACCTTTTATCAAATTTAGCATGGTCTCAAAGTTCTAGATCTTCCTGCCCATGTTCTATTTATTAGAGGTTTGGCTTGGCTTTCAAATCTATGATTTTTCTTTTAGAGGGTTTTAGTTTTCAAAGTTATTTTGTATTGGATCTTAAGGGGTCATTTTTAGTGCATTTTGAGTCCAAACAGACCTTGCTGTTGGATTTGTAGCACCTAAAAACCTATATTTCCATATAAAATTTGTCCAATTTGGACACAGTTGACAAGTAAGGAAAAATAATTTCTACTAGATTTGAGCACACTTCTCGAGGCAAGGATTTATTTTCTTATTAGAAATAAATAAATCAAAAAAATAAAGGGGCTTTATTGAAAAAAAAAATGCTTTTTTAAAAAAGGGTATGTTTTATTTATTTTAATAAAAGGTTTTTCTTCAATAACTATTTTAATGTTCCCAAAAAGGATGCCTGCATCAACTAAGTACTAGTACAACAAGGATATCAGAAAAGTACTGACACATTGTAGGCTTGTCGTAGGTGTTGACGTAATCATTTTTGAGGTAAAATTTGACAGCCTTCAAACCATCTCTTTTATGATTTTTTTTCTCCTAAAAAGTTGGCTGTGGTTTTTTGGCCATATCTTGGTCATACAGAAGTATTTTTTGACAAATATTATATTTTCAAAATGATCTTTTTGAGCCCATCATGATGGTGTAGGTTATTTGGACTTTTATGCTATTTGGTTTCCTATTTATGTAGTGAAAGCCATAAGTTCTATTTTGCACTTTGGGAGACATATCTTGAGCATTTGATCTCTGATTTGGGAATTCTTTATATCATTGGAAAGGTCTTTGAGAGATATTTCTAGTGATCTTGGTTTTTTATCTTGATTCTTCTCTAGGCACATTCTATTTAGTCTTTTGCATTTTTTCATTCTGGTGGATATCTTGGTTGTTTTAGGTCTTGGGATCAATTTCATTACTTTAGATGATTCATCATGGGTTGTACTATTTTTTATATTAGCCTTATGTCTCTTTTGATCTTTGTTGACATCCTTTTGTAGTATTTTTGCAAACACACTAAGATAAATTGCCACTCTACTACATTTGGGATCTTGCACATCTTTGTGTTTTTTTGTACTCAGACTACAATATAAAGTGCCTTGGGGGGTTTCATGTTGGCCATATTTTCCATCTTCCTTTGTCAAGTGAGTGTTCCTTCCATGGTATTAGCCTCATGATGTGTCAATGGCACATACCATTATAGGCATTTGTACTTCTTTTGCACTCTTGATGTTCCTTGTTCTTCTTTCTATAGGAGACATTGCATTTAGTTTTAGTGTTCATGTCTTACCTCTTAGCATTATTGGGGCTTATGTTGGTTCTATTGCTTTCTTGGTTTGATGGAGTGAGCTATATATTTAGTATTTGATCCTATGTACTAGGTGATTGTAGTGGCTAGATACTTATGCATTTCGATGAGATGGATCATTTACCATATAGACATTCTTTCATTCCTATTATTGGAGGCCATGAAGAGCTTTCACCTTTGATTGATCAACTCTTCGGACTCAATCTTCTCTACCTGGTCTTATTCTATAAAGTGGAGATTCTTCAAATCACCAGTTTAGCAATGTTTGCAGCTTCATGCTTCAGTGGTGTTCTTCATGATCATGTTTTGTTCCTGTCATTTGAGACATTCCCTAGTTTGGAGGATTCTTCATTCCTTCACTAGTTTCTTTCGACATGTTTTCTATCTCTTTTCGGAGTAGGGCTTTTTCCATTTGGTTTTCTCTATTTCTCCTCTTTATAGAGATTTGGTTATGCTTGGATACCTCATCAAGCCTTCTTTGTCAGGACCCAAAATCTACTTTCTATAGTAGCTTCTAGGTTTTTAGCTACTCTCTAAGTTTATGTTACTGGGGGGGGGGGGGGTGGGGTGGGGGGGTGTTAGAGTAATTAGATATTTCCTAATTTACTCTAGTTCCTTAAGCTAAACTTTAGGCATATAATAATTAAATCTTTTATCAATTATTATGATGCAACCTAGGTTAAACATTTTTATGGTTTTGATCTCCTTTATAAGGATGATCTCTCATTTTGAAAACCAATTCACTTTTTATAATAGCAATCTCTCTTTTTGTTCATCAAGAATGTCACATCTATGGATCTAAGAATTCTAGCCTCCATAGCTTTTGCTTCTCTCTTTCTATGATAGGTGTTTGCATGCAGGTGATTCTTGGGAGCTATAGAGTTGATCTTTCATCAACTTCAATACTTTTTACATCATGGAACATAATTAATATAGGTGGTATCGATGATAATGCACCCATTGAATCACCTTTCATAGAAATCTTAGGAATAGCTCTAAATTCTAGGGGAGGACAAGCGTCATTCTTTACCAATTGAACATATCTTACCTCTAATCCTTGACTCTTTCCTATAGATGATGAAGTTAGAATATTTCTTCATTAGGGTTTTGAAACTTTGTCCTCTAAATAACTTGGCACAACTTAGATCTTCACTTGATCAAACTTTTGCCTTAAAATTGCTTTTGCAACTTGCTCAAATTGCTCTGTGCTCTCAAAATTTGATTGCATGGTGTGAAAAATGTCTTCAAATTTTCAATATATACTTCCTTTTTTCTCAAATTAGGGTCTCCTTTAATGTTGTGTTCATTTTTAGGTGGAATCCAACTGTCTTGGTCAATATTGTGCCTTTGAACTTGGTCTTGACTATATAGGTTGGTCTATTCCATTTAACATGACCTATACATCAGTTTAACATTGAAGTAATCAATCCATATTGCAATGCTTGATCAATATAGAAATTTTGTATTGATGCTCGACACTCATTGTGTAAACAATTATTTTGAACTATTCCTTTCATAGATCTGTTCTTATGCATCTTTACTTATGCAGATATGAACTTTGGCACATAATAAGTTAGGAATTGATGTAAGATAAATCATTACATATATAGTTCCTTACATACCTTTCTTCATCAATTTCAGGTGGTGTGATCAACTTCTCCATTGGATAGGGTGACTTTAGTTTCATTTGTTCCACTGCCTCTAGCTTCCACCTTTTTCTTCTAGATTTGATTCATTTCCTTATTTATTTTTCTAACATCCACTTTTCCTTTACCCTTGTTGTGTTCATTATTTGGTACTAGTGTTTGGGTCCTATAGTTCTTATTTACATGTCCAATCTTGTGACAATAAGAACAAACTTTCTTAGATGCATTCCTATTTTTCTAGTAGAGTTTTTCCTGTGATCTACATTCATATGCTCTATGTCCAAAATTTTGACAATTATAAAAATAACCTTCAAATATAGCTGTAGTAGATTTTTATTCATTCTTGATCTACACTAATATATTTGATGTCCTTGCTTCTTGAAGCAAAAACAATAACCAGTAAACTTAGGTTTAGGGTTTTTCATACCATTTTTTCTTCTGCAGATGTTTGTAGTGTGTTCAAGTTTACCAAGATGGTAGCATGTAGGCTTAACTTTTCAAATTGAATTCCTCATATCTCCACTCTTGGATGATTTGCCTTCTTCAGTAGATAAATGTTTCTTTACATGGTCTTGTCTAGACGCGCTGCCAGATGACCTAGGTGAATTCATCAATTCTTCAAGGTACTTTATTGCTTCATTGGCCTTGTTCAACCTTTCCACAAGTTCTTTCTCAGCATTCAATTCACTCCTTGATAAGTTAGCCTATGATCTTAGATTTTCTATTTTCTACATCATTCCTATTTAACTCCTAATTTGCAAGCATCAATTGATTCATCATGTCTAGTTGAGTGTTTGTAAGATTTTGCACATTAGATGACCTTACTTCAAGTCTGATAGCCATTTTTCTTTTGTCTTCTTCATCTTTCTTCTTTTATTTGGTCACTTTACATAGCATTGTTGAGTGTATTTCATGTTCTCTTTTTAATCCTCTAACCTCTTCATGTAGGATATTGTTCTTCTCAAGTAGATCTATAATGACTGCATCACTCTCATTTGAATTTATAGTGTCAAATAGTCATTGAGTATCAACTTCTTCATAATTTATACCATTTAGCTAATGGCCATATCCTTGCTCTTTTTTAGAGATTTCCTCATTTGCTTTCTTGCTACATCAAGTTGTTGTAGTATGGTTGTCAATCACTTTATTGTCAATAACCTTTCTCAATTTGTAAGCCTTCATCTCCAAGATCTAAATTTTCAAGCTATTAGACATTCTCAAGAGAACCAGTGCTCTGATATCAATTGTTGGAATTCTTAATTGGGAAACAAGATACTTAGAGGGGGATGAATCAGGATCACCACATTTACTATATTTACCACATTTTCCATCTCATATCCAATTCATGCATAATATAACATTAAAATCAAATGTTGTAACATATAGATCTAACTATCAATCACATGCATACAACTTAAACACAAAACACAAAGATTTGGTTACCCAAAAACTGTCCAAAGTGAAGGTAAAATTAGGGTGGGGATGGCACCCACAAATCTTCACTACTACGATAACAAAGTTAACCTATTAGGGCAACAATTTTGATTACTTTTGATGATCTTCCCTATAAGGGATATGCTCTATTAAAGGATGTTAACATTGTTAGGTCTTATCTTGTGAGAAGATTTTACACTAACAATAAAGTATAGACTTAGTCAAGAGATTTATAAAAGGTTTCTTAAAACCACTATGTTAAGAGATTATCCCTAATTCAATCTATTAGAATTGTCTCAGTACTTGATCCTTTTCCCTACACTATAATTTTTTATTTTAGATCTCCTCTCTTTAATTCTCATCTAATCTTTAATATGATATATCTTTATTCAATCCTTCACTTCTTTATAAGGTCTCTATACTTGGTTCTTCTTAACTCTCTCATGCATGCAACATCAAAACTTAACTGCTTTTCTTCCTTCACACACTCTATAATCTTTTCTATGATATATATCTTCACCCATATGAAAATAGGTTTGGATTTGCCTATTTAAATACTTCTAAAGCATTTTCTAGATGCTTTATTTTTGCCTCTTCATCTAATTGGTTGTTCATTGTTCATAGGGATCAATGATCCACATCACAATGCATAACAACCTAATGTCATGTTTATGTTGGCTTCAAATGGTTTACCTCAAGTTTTGTATCAGTTTTGACTTTAATGTCAACTTTTTGTTGGTCGGCACATACTGTCTCTGATGCTCACTCATAATTGTTCTTCATTTTGTTGCCCAACCTCATCTATACTTGGCACCTTCTATATAACTTGTCATCAATATGCTCTAATTTCTTGGTATTTACTAGGCTTGGATTATACTAAAAATACTCAGCAACCAAAGACTTGCTCAACTCCTATAGAGCTTGACATGTACATGTTTACTTACAAATATTCCACATGATTTGGCCTATATAGAGTAGTTTTGTCATAGTGATGACTGACTAACTCTGCGTAATATATGACTAAGTATTTGACACTAGGCAACAAGATTTGGAGATACCAACACATGGATATCCTTCATTATCTTGAAGGAATTTACTTTTGGTCTGAGGAAATTCCTTATTTTGTATAGTACTTAGAGATTATGTATACTATTGATCTAAGGAGATTAGTACTCTATAAAATGAGAAGAGTTTATTCATTTGTGTTCAAGAAAGCTATACCCTATGATCACATCTCTTCAGGTTATGTGGCTTGTGAGATTTGGTGTGTACTTTATATCACTAGTTTAGTTGCATTCACTAATTTGACTGATTTTATTCTCACTGGTTTGGTTATGTTTACCATTCTCACTAGTGGTTCTCTCACCATCTAATTTATGTTCATTGATTTGACTATTGTGTTATGAATATCATTGGTTTTGTCATGTTCACCAGTTTCTTGATAAGGATTGCGATGAAAGTTTTTTATCTTTGAGGATAAATGGAATGGATCCTAAGGTGGACCTATGTGTATCCAACTTGGTAGTTAGATCACTCTTGATGAATTAACTAATTGTTGTAATAAGTTGGAATCTAGGTCAATTAGTCTAATATGTTTGTCTTGGGATGCATAATATTTTCAATGCTAACCTATAGAGTCTTAAATGTATAAATTTAGGGCTTATAATTATGAGATGACATTAGATAAAGGATTCTAGATTAGGAAAGAATCCTTATAGAATCTCTCAGGGAGTTGGGGCTTGGGTAGATATAGGATTGGATCTAGTTGGCTTTTCTTTGTAATGGTCATAGCTAGGAAGACCTTATTATCTAACATGTATGAATTTAATTTGAGAAATAAAATTGTATTTTTCTATATAATTGAGTTTATATTTTTTTCTTTCATTTTGTCACTCTTTTCTATAAGGTTTTGACATCCCCATTGCAAATTATCTTCCCTTAAGCTTATCCCTAGAAAGGCTAGTTATTTTCTCCTAATAGGGAAACTCATTTACTATAGTAATGAGCTTTGTGGGTACCAATCCCACTACAATTTTTACCATCTAACAAGGGTTTAAATGTGACCAAAATCACGATGTCATGTATTATGTTTATGTGGTTATTTGATCTTATTATTATTTATTTACTAATATTAGTCATATGTTTCACAATTTGGAAGTTAGTAAGTTTTATAGATCATGCATTAAAGTTTGTAGACATATGATTATAGTAATTCACCTAAAACCACCCCCCCCCCCCCCCCCCCCCCCACCCCCATTGTACCTATAAATCCTAACAATAACAAGTTTCTTACGGTCTAGGAAGGAAAGATGGTGAAGAAGTACTAGTATAAAAAAAAGTATGTGATCCTAGACTTGAACTTGTATTACCAAGGTATGTAAAATTGAAACACTTTACTGATCAAATTATTGGAAATAGGAATGCTAGTGTTCTAACAAGAAGGAAGGGAAGATAAATTACATTTCTAATTTTTGAATTTCTATCTAGATCCATAAAAGAATAATTTAAGTATGATGATTGGGTGAAGGAAATAGAAGAATAATTGGGACAAATTGAGAAGAAAAAACATGGATACTAGTGCCTAGACCAATAGATAATAATATGATTGATACCTATTAAGATTTTGTAAACAAGATGAAAAACTCTAGTTAAGTGATGAGAAATAAGGCAAGACTTTTTTTGTAAAACCTATTGATAAGAGGAACATTTGGACTATGGTAAAACATTTGCACCTAAGGCCAGACTTGAAGATGTGAGGATTCTACCTACGTGTATTGCATATGAAGATCAAGGTTTACAAAATGGATGTTAAGTCGATATTTCTCAATGGTGTTCTAGATGATGTGTAAATTTAACAAAATAAGGGATTTTCCTCATAAAAAGTAAATGATATGGTGTTACAGCTACCAAATTATTTATATGAATTGAAGTAAACACCAAGGGTTTGGTATGAAAGACTACACTCATATATGATCAAGGTTTTTTCTTAAAGAAACTGATGACAACAATGTATATCTAAAGATAGAGAAGGATGATAAGTAGTTGATTGTACAAATCTTTTTAGATGGCATCATTCTTGGAGGAAATGATGAGTTAAAAATATTATTTGCAGATGATATGTGAACGATTTGAGAGGTCAAGTTCTTCATTAGATTGTGGGTATCACACCTTATAGATGGAATCTACATCATCCAGTCTAGATCTTAAAGATATTTGGGTTAGAAGACTCAAAAGTGGTTGGTACACATATGTTGTATGGTTTTAAACTATCAAAAAGAGATGATACCAAAGATGAAATTTTATACAAATCTTTGATAAGCTACAATATGTAGTACACAATAGAAAAATTATAGCATAAGTTATTGGGTCAGTTGCTACATTCTTTGCTAATTTTATAGAACCCCACTTGGTGGAGCTAAAAGGGATATTCAGGTATTTGAAGGGGATTGTAATCTATGGTGTTTGGTTTTCTCACAAAGATGGTTTCTCATTGATTATTTTTACTAATGTGTACATGAAGGAAATGTGGATGAAAGGAAGAGAACAAGAGGTGGTGCATTCATTTTTGGTGGTAGGATTGTATCTTAGAAAAACAAGAAGAAAATTTGGGTATCTCAATCCACGACTAAAGTTAAATATATTTTTATTGCTATTAATTTTACAAAAGTAGTGTGGATCAAGAAGATATCAGAAGGGGTTGAGGAAAATGTAACTGAACTTTTGGATATCTACTACGATAATACAAGTGATATCAACATACCCAAAAACCTAGTGATGTACTCTAAGAAAAAACACATCCTTCTCAAGCATCATTTTATTAGAGAATAGGTACTATTGGGTTTTTTTCCCTCATTCATCCCATCACTAATAACTAATCTTAGAGATATTTAATAGGCTAGATTATTTGATGGGTTAACATGTCAATAGGCAATTAAATTGGGTATTTTCTATAGTGTTCTTGGCCAAGTGGCTTGGTATATTCTGTTGTCGACTAGCTCAATTACTAGCTCTATCTATTCGTTTGTAGTGTTGCTCATGTTTGTAGTTTGTACCTTTTAATTTTAATTCAAGAGATACTTGATACTCTTATTATATGTACTTTGAGATGACCTGAGAGTCAGATGGTATACTTTGATTTCAGTATCATAGATGCTATTTTGCTATGTTGTTCAGCTCATCATATTTGTATGTTGATGCCATTTTGAGATAACAGTAGGTGATTTACCATTATGTTATGTGATGGATTTTATGCTATGTTGATTTAATCCATTCTTGTTTCATTATGCTTTGTGCGAATTTGAATGATGTAAATGGATTATTTAAGTATAATTGAGTAAATGGTTAAATTGGGTATTTAATGCATTTATTGCTTCACCTATGATATTATATCCAATTGCACTTGATCATGTTTTTTAGTGTGTAGGAATTATATCCGTGGTAGTGGCACATAGAGTTAGTGATTCAACTATTCATATTTTACCAATGTCGTCCCTATAAGGTTGACCTATCATTATTTTAATTGTTTAATTCAACCTTTCAGTGATTATTAAATCCAAACTTATTTGCATTATGTGACTAGACCTGTGAGCATGTCTATGCATTTAGAGGTTTACATTGTCACCAAAGTTGTTAAGGAGATTTTTGTGATTTTGGATTTATGGGCTTTAAATTTTATTGAATTTAATTTTTGACAGCTTTTCCATAGATGAATTCTTATTTCTAGGAATAGCCTATTTTTGTTTGGGTTGATTCGGAGTCTAGATAGCCTAACTGACTAATTTTCCTAATCAATCATTCACTCAAAAAGTGAATAAGTATTGAAAGAGGAATTTAATTCCTCACTTCTCACTTTTGCAAAATACAAAATCAAGAGATTTTTTGAGAATCCTCTTGTGGAGGATCACGTTTCTATTCGTTGTGAGAGTTGTGGGCATGGGATCTTTGAAAGGTTAGTCTCATTGGATCCAGCTTGGGGAGACCTTATAGTGCCATGATTTCCAATAGTTTCTATAAGTGATTAATTTCTTTGTGTTGTTTCCTATTTCAGCCCCTTTTGCTATCAGGTAGGGCTCTCTCATTTTCTTGTTTCAACTCAGTTTTTGTATCTTTTTCTATTAACTATTAATTTGGAGGTTGAGAACTAGTGTTCCCCTCTATTTCTATTTGCTAGTTCTGCCAAGTTGGTCAGGTATGAACATTTTCCCTATTTTTAGGATTAGGGTTTGGGGTTTCACACTGTTATGTTGGTCATTTTTTGCATACAGTGTTTGAACCCAAATTTTATTGGATTTTTTAGGATTTTTGTGACCAAAGACCAAGTGCGTTTTAAATTTGAAGTTTTCCACTTTTTGGGGTTTTTACCTCATTTTGTATGCTGCCCTATTTTCTTGGGCTTTCTTGGCATGATGTTGTTCATGGACTTGGATCATCTATTTGGATGTTAGTTGGACCATTGTTGCACTGGGATGTGTACCACATTCGTTCTCCTAAGTTGTTTTAGTTGAGTGATATTTTGTTTGTGTTTTCATCCAGTCCTTGTGTAATGATCTTTGTAATGGTGGTGTGCCACACACAAGTATGTGCACATACATTTGTCAAGTGACTTGCAAGGTCTAATCTTTAGTGTTACTTCTGGGAATTATGATCATTGGGGTTGGGTTGGTAATATGCATGCCTACGGGCACTCATAATTGGATGAGGATGGGTAGGTTAGGGTAACACATGGAGGATCTTCTATCTCGCACCTTGGTTACTATTTCCCATTGGTTGGAAGATGAAGTTTTATATAAGGGATAACTAAATCAAAATACTAGGTGGTAATAAATATAAGATAATTAAAAAGTCAGTTGTGCACCTTCCATTGGAAAGAGTTGTTGCCTAGGTTGTGCACCTCCCTTTGGGGAGAGTAGCTACCAATACTACCTTGGGCTTGTCGATGCCAAGTGACTCTCCATGATGTTAGCCCCTACATAGTAGCCCATTGAGTGGACCAGGACCTATAGTTTATGCATTTTTTCTTGATCTTGGTTTCAATCATCTTTACTATTTGGTGTGAGCGTTAGCCATTGATGTTTACTTTGAGTGTGTTTGTGGTTGGATCATTATCTCCATCAACACAGTGGGAGTGGACCTATGGGTTTCATTTGGTTGGGAGGTATAGCTACCTATACCACTACTAGGGACTAGTGTACAAAGACGATCTACGTGCCAGTGCAACTATTGCTGGATGTTGTCACTTGGTACTTCAAGTTTCAGAGTATGCTTTCTTGTGATTTATGCTTTCATTTGAATGCGTGTATATCATGTTTAGATGATGTTAGTTTATTAACAAATTCCCTTATTATGATGTTTAGCATATGATAGATGATTTTATCTACTTAGTTGGAGTATCTATTGCTTTTTGTTTAGCATGATTAGATTTTTTGTTTTTATGCTATTATTATGCTTTAGTAGTGATGTCCTTATAAGGTAGATCCAACTATCTAGTTGTCATTTTGGGACATTACATGTAGGGAATGGCTAGGACCTTCGAGGTCTCATGATGCTATTACAGTTGGGAGGAACTGTGCACTTAGCTTGTTATTTATGTACATTGCGATGTTGCTTTCAATTCTTTCCCTTCACTACTATGTTAGATGGTTTGATGCAATTTCTATCTAGTAGTTATTGTTTTGAGTTTCTATGCCTTGACTGTGGATCCTATACTCCCCTGTGTGGAGGTTTTGACTTCTTGTTTTGTTCCCTTATTTGCCTTGGAGCATTTCTTGTTTTTCTTGGGTGACCATGCATCAACATTGGGTGATAATTTAAAGTATCACATGCCCAAAGAAGAAGAATTGTGTGATACTAGAAAGTATTGCATGCCCATAGAAACTCTATCATCTAGTACTTTGAAGTATCACACTCCCATTGGAGAAAGGTTATATGATACTTGTGAAGTATCACATGCCTTTAGGAGAAGTGTTGCCCAAACCCTGAAAATATTGTAATCCTTCATTAGAAGGGTCATACAATACTAGAAAGTATCACACATTTCTGAATTATAGTATCACTTGGATCTTGGAAAAACTTATCTAAGTGGATAGTGGGAACTTTTTGGTTTGACCGAAAGGTTTTTAGAGATGTTTTGGATTACCTTTACGGTGTTCTTGAATACCTTGGAATTGCATTTTTTGTTTCAGATTTGAATTTTTTTGCATTCTTCCATGGTTCATTATTTTTGGTCAATAGTGGCATTTGGAGGTCCGTTGGTGTTCGGATGTTTGTTTAGTCTTCCATTGTGATCTTTGTGATCATCGTATGTACAATGTCTTGTGCATACATACTTGTTAATTTTTTAATTTTTTTTATCTTGGCTTGTATTTCATCCTTGTTCCAAGGATCTCTAGGTGGGGCATTACATTGTTGGCTAAGTAGCTTGATAGTGTTGACCAAATTGTGTGTTATCCCATTGCACTATTTTGAAAAGGTCATTTTAATCATCCTATGAAATAGTGAAAGTGTATGTTGTTTCTTCAACTATGCATTGGGAAATGTGTTGATGGTCAGACTAAAAGATTTCTCGTCAATGGTTGTGTTTTAATATTTTATTAGGAAATTTTTGTAGCATCTAGGCCTTCCATTTCAAATGTAAAGATCTACATCAATGGTCCACCACTTTTGGGGTACATCTAATAGTCTCCACACAGGTCAACTCTACAATTTACGTAGGTGGGTTAATGTGTGTGTGTTATCCCTTTTCATATTTTTTGACAATGGCATGATTTTATCTCTTGTGTCCAACACATGTCTTCAAGGCCAATTCTTTAATGCTGGGTAAATTTTTGGGTCTTTTTTTATGGTACCAATGTATTTCCATGCCATTTTTTTGCTTGTAATGATCAAATCTTTTGGATTCGATCTCTCTTACAACTAGGTGCATTCATTTGGATATTCTTGTCACTTCTATGAGCAAGTTGCATTTCATGATCAAATTTATTTATGGTTCTCATTTATTGCCCTCTATAATCTAACTCCAATCTTGTTGGGGTTTGAAATTCAAGTTTAAATTTGAGTTATGACTAAACTCTTTAAAAGAAAATTATAAATATTTTTTCTAGGTTCTTCTATGGTTCTTTTACAACAACATTATTCTTTGTATTTGTAATCCTTTTTCCTTGCATGAATGAAAATATTAGGTATATGTTTTCTTGCTAGTCTAATATATTGTGCAATCTCATGCCTTGTATGGGTTATTTCTTTTTTGTTCTTTCATGTTTGCATATCATGTGTAGCCTATTGCTGAATGTTTTCTTGTGAATTTGTTTCCTTCCAGCATTTCATTAGTTTTACCTTCCTGTGAATTCTAAAAGAGTATATTTGAGCCAAGATTCATGTATTTAAGCATTTTTTCATGTTTTGTGCATCTATTGGTAGAGCTAGTAACCACATTTCAATCTGGTGCATCACACCCTTTAATTTCAGCATTTTTTTCATTCATTCCTTCTCCCTTTTCCCTCAAAGCGGTAATTTAGATGCATCTCGACTGAAAGGAAGTTGGCATCCTTTGATTATTCAACCTTGGAGTGCAAGTCCCACACTTGGATGTTGTTTCCATGTTATACAAGGTCACTTGAGGGTCATACCTCAAGCAAGGGTGAAAACACTTGTGTCAAAAAAAATTGGCACTCTCGGTGGGACAAGTTTTCAATTCATAAGTCTGCTGGTTAGCCAATTTAAAGACCCATTCATTAAGAAATTGGGTATTTTTCTCAAGTCCATCAGCCTTTGGAGGAATTCAATCAAACACCATACTAACTCTATGCATCGACTAGTTTCAATAGACCAAGTGCTTGTATGATTTTTGGTTTTTAATGTTTCTTCAGGATTTCTATGAAGGTGCTTGTTTAAATTTTTTAACATGGATTCCCTTCATAGAGTTGTCTCACACTTTCCCGCATACCATGAAGAGGCTATTCCTCATCCCTCCCATTCTATATCTCATCCATAGCCTTGTTATGACCAGCATGATTACCTAGATTACCAGGAAGTTGATTTTACTCCAACCCATCATGTCATTTATGACCATGGATATGTTAATGTTTCCCCTTCCAGTTCATCACAACCCAAGAGTTCCAGGCAAAGAAAGAGAGGAAAAACAAATCAAGCTAATATTTAGACTCCTCCTTGAGTTTGGTTTCCCTTGAAAAATCAAATAACCAACCTACTCAATCTCCTATAGATCCTTGTAGTGACCTTGGGCCAAAGCTATTTGAGCTACAAGATCATGTAGATAATTTGGGATCTCATTTTGCTGAAATTGGAATAAATTTTACTTATGTTGAAAATTAATATCCAAAAATAGTTTGTGAGGACTTTTATTTCACTATAGTCCTTATGACTTCTTAGGTTAAGGAGTTGCGTGATGACAATGAGATATGGGGAAATGACCCTTGTGTTTGCAGCATGGTGTTTGAGGCATTTGATATTTTTAATGAGGCTCACTTAGTCCTTCAAAAGTTGTAGCAGGAGGAAGAATTAAAATAGAAGAGATATGAGAAGGAGGAAAGGCTCAAGATTTTTCAAATGAAAAAACCTAAAGCACAAGAACCTCCAAGGAATAGTTTTTTCAACTTTAGATAGAGCAGTTCTCCTCCGACTTCCATTTCAAGCTCCCTTGGTCCTAAGCGTACAATTCAGACACCTCCATATATTGATTATCGTAAGCCCTCAAATGACTATTGTCCATTTTTTTTGTTGATGGGGAAGTGGATACATATTTTCCCACATTAGAAACACCAAAAGAGTAGCCACCAATTGACAACCATGTGTTGCAGTACGAGGTTAAGTAGGAAGAATGTCACAAGGACATATGCATCCTTGAGGAGGAAAACATTGATGTGCATGAGGCTACTCCTCAACCTGCATGCAATGTCACAATAGAGAAGAAAATCCAAGAAGAAGAGTTTCTTTATCATTTAAGCCATCATAGGGACTATTGTGACATGGGGATATCACAATTGATGAAGGAGATTGAATTCTATGAGCTTAAGGCCTTGTGTCTATCTAACAAGTCATCTTTCCCATATGAAGAACATGAGCAACTCAAGAAAAAAGAAAGAACATTAATAGCCACATCATCATACCCAACCCTTGTTGGCCATAAGGATTTGGAGGTTGTAGAGAACAAAAATGTGGTCAAGTTTGATTGCCTAGATCCAAAGCTATCAAGAGTGTGCCGCATAAGGCATCTAGCTCTACAAAAATGCAAGTTTCCCCCAGTAATTCTTACCTTTCAGCATGAGGGTGAAGATCACAAGAGGGAGAAAGTAAGTCTTGATCATCAAGACAGTGCCCCAATGTTGGAGAGCTTCTTTATTTTTGCAATTGGGAATAGGATGTTCCATGCAGCAATATTTCTTTCATGCTTGCTTTTATTTTCAGTTGCCCACATGCATGAAAGAAAAAATTAACTTGTAAGGAAGGGTAGCTACTTCAACAAGCTAGTAAATGGCTTTGTTTGATTTGTTTTTTTGTAAACACTTGTACATAGTAGAGAAGGTGTTTTTGGCTTTCCAAGAAGTGCATGTGCATAGCTTTTCTCCTCTCTTGAAGCTTTTTGGAGCTATCTTGAGCTTTCTGGAGCTATCTAGAGCCTTTTCTTTTTTTTTCTAGTTTCAAATTTTGTGAAGTTGCAAGTGGGATAATGTGTTGTTCCATGTGGGTGACTCTATGCCCAATGGATTTCTTAAGGCCACTAATATATTCTTAGCTGGCAAGAATTCTCATTGAGTCGCCAAGAATGTTGGCTATTTTTTCCCTCATTCAGTCCATCATTGATAACCGATCTAAGAGATCTTCAATGGGTTGGATTCTTTGGCGGGTTAACATGTTAGTTGGTAGTTAACTTGCATGGTTTTCATAGTGTTCTTGTCTGAGTGCCTCGGTCTATTCTATTGTTGAGTAGCTCAATTACTAGTTTAGCTTTTTCTTTGCCCAAGTAGCTCAGTAGTGTTGAATGAGTTGTGTGTAATCCCATTGCTCTGTTGTGCAAAGGTCATTTTGGTTAGCCTGCAAAATACCAAAAGTGTGTGCTATTTCTTCCATTGTGCACTAGGAAATGTGTCGACCATCAAATTAAAAGATTTCTCACCAACTGTTGTATTTTAATCATTTACTAGGAGATTTTTTAAGCATCTAGTCCATCCATTTCAAATTGAAAGATCTACATCAATGGTCCACCATAGTTGGGGAAGATCTAATCTTTTCCATGTAGGTTAACTTTATAGTTTATGCGGGTGGGTTAATGTGTTTGTTATCCCATCCTGCATTTTTTCATAGTGGCATGATTTGATGTATTGCATCCAACACACATTTTCAAGGCCATTTCTTTAATGATGGGTGAATTTTTGGGTCTTTTCTTATGACACCAATGTATTTACATGCCTCTTTATTCCTTGTAATGCCCAAATTTTTTGGATTTGATCTCTCTTACAGCTAGGTGCATTCGTTTGGATCTTCTTATCGCTTCTATAGGAAAGTTACATTTCAAGATCATATTTCTTTTTGGTTCTCATTTATTGCCCTCTATAATCTAACTTCACTCTTGTTAGGGTTTGAACTTCAAGTTTAGATTTGATTTATGCATGAACTCCTTAAAAGGAAGTTGTAAATACTTTTTCTTGTTTCTTCTCTGGTTTTTTTATAGAAGCATTATGTTTTGTATTTGTAATCCTTTTTCCTTGCATGAATGAAAAATATTAGCTTTACCTTATCTTTCTAGTCTAACATATTGTGTAATCTCTTTCCTTGTATGGGTTATTTTATTTTTGTTCTTTCATGTTTGAATATCATGTGTAGTCTGTTGCTAAATGTTGTCTTGTGAACTTGTATCCTTGCATGATTTCATTAGTTTTACCATCACATGAATTATGAATGAGTATATTTGAGCCAAGATTCATGTATTTAAGTGTTTTTTTCATGTTTTTTGTATCTATAGGTAGAGTTAGTAACCACATTTCAATCTGGTGCATCACCCCATTTAATTTTAGTATTTTTATTCTATGCATTCCTTCTCCCTTTTCCCTCAAAGTAGTAGTTTAGATGCATCTTGATTAAAAGGAAGCCAACATTCTCATGAGATTCAACCTCAGAGTTCAAGTCCCACACTTGGAGTTTGTTTCCATGTTACATGAGGTCTCTTGAGGGTCATACCTCAAGAAAGGGTGCATACTTTTGTGTCAATAGGTACATGAGAAAGAGGTACATTTAGAAAGTGTGATAAATAAGGAGAAAGTAGAAAATATATTTATAAATCTATTACCTAAATATAAATTTGAATATCTAAGAGGTAGGTTAGGGGTCATTCCCTTAAGTAAATTTAACTAAAAGTAGATGCTAGTACATGAATCCATTGTATTGATTGAATATATTATACATGGATTGAAGATGATACACTACTCCTTAGGGGGAGTGGTCATTATGATAAGCTAGTCAAACTAGTCAATAATTTCAAGAAATTGAAGTAGTAAAGTGATCTGGTCAAATATTTGCATGAACATGGCTACTCAAAATGTTTAACACCTTTGGCATTATTTTCAATGTGGAGAGAAAGCATCAGGAAAAGCTTGAGAAAGAATAATACAGGTGAGAGCGGGAGAAAATGTGAAAAGGTATGTGTAGTGAGAGAGTGGAACAAAACCTTAAAGAGAGGAAGTGAAGAATATAGAAAAGAAGATAGAAGATCAGTGAAGGGGGTGAAACCTTACAGATCCTCAGATATAAGTGTTGTAAAAGATAGATAAGGAAAGTATAAATTTGAGGTATTTTAATCAATTCCAAAGGGGATATTGTTGGCATAATTGATTTAGTGATGGCTAGAGTTTTCATGATACAAATTTAGTTTCATGATGATCATTGATTGTTTTTACATTAATGTCAAGGGTTGACCTAGTGATCCTAGTGCACTGCTTAGATAAATATGAAGAATAAGGTGTTGTCATGAGTTTTACTAGTTTATAGTCTTATGCAAGACCTAGGGGTGTCTTTTCTAGTAAAATGTATGACCGCTACTCTTAAATTAAAGGTTTGAGAAAGTTATGATCCGATGAAAGTTTGCAATGCATCTTCTAGAATAGTTAGTGACATATAATAGGTGATTTGATTGAAATATAAACTCTATGATGATTTAAGTGGATCAAACATAGGAAGATGTGGAAAACATTGTCTAGATACCATGGCTATAACCATAATTTAATTAGATGATTGATGAAAAAGTATTGTAGTGATGAATAAAGTTTTTAGATAAAGTATTTGTGATCTTGAGATACCAATGATTGATTGAGGATTGGTGGCTAGTATGGATGATAGGGTGACTTTTTTTGAGATGGACACAATGTGGTGATGCGTCTTAATATTTGGAGTTGACAATCTGGCATTTCATTGATTAATGTAGATGTGTCATGAAGATTCTAGAAGGACGTGTTGGGTCAAAATGCCTTTATTTTGGGTAAAGTTAATTTGATGTAGGGGCATTCTTGGGTGGTTGATAATCTTGAATCACCCAAAAACATATTTTTTATTTGATGTTTTGCACTTCTTATTTGATAGTTTCATTTGGTGAAATTTTGTTTTCCTTTCCAGATTCCATGAGCTTGAATTTATATTATGGACATATCATGGATGATTTTCCTCAATGCACATAATTTAATGTTACAACTAGCGAAAGTTAAGATTCATTTTCTCAGGTGTTGATTTCCTATATTGTTCTTTATATGATTCCTAATATTTAATTTAGTATGGTTCTATATTTGAGAGTTATCTTACGATCTTTTGGATCTAGGTAGTTGTTTAATGTACAGACCTAGACCTAAGGCTGTATAATGTTATCTCTTGTATTATGGATGTATTCATTAATTATTTTATGTTTGGTCCTATATTGTAATGCACATTTCCTATTATAAGAGATTGTGAACTCAAAGTTGACATGTGTCTCATGCTGGCTATAAATATAGTATCCTCAAGTATTAGAAGATAGCATTTAAAGTAGTATAAAAGTGGTGATCAAGGAGATACTTAAGAAATCTCAGGAGAAATGAGTTTGGTATGTAATCTAGAATATAATTGCCCCAAATAGGAAGTCCTTACAACATGACATGTTTCTTATCATAGTTTGTATGCAATTTTTCTTATCAATAAGTATTCAATGATGTACATGAAGATCTCTTGTTAATAAATTGTCTTTTTTGCAATTGCATCTTGTTATATTCTATTCTATTGTATTTGTTGGGGGCTTAGTGATCTCCTTTAGAGGTACACCTTCCTTTTACAACATCAAATGGTATCAGAGTTGGTTGTTGATCTATTTGCTTTATTTGGTTGACCTTATCATATCTCAAGGTTGTTTGATCTGATTGCTCTTATCATAGATGAAGGTTGTTTGATCTCCTTGATCTTAGTGGGTGAAGGTTAATCTTGTTGGTGACTTGTCAAAGAATTATTGGATCTAATATTTTCTAATCTAATCTTGGTTAAGCTTGGAGAGATTGTGAAGACTTTGAATACTTGGTTGTGAGGTGGAAAATTTGAGTTTTTAGTTTGAAATTATAGAGGACTTGTTCAAGTTTTGTTTGGAATCCTGGTCAAAACATATTTATCCTTGTTGATTTATAGATTTCTAAAGTTTGAGGTATGCACCTTATTATAATTCAATATGTCACCTTGAAGAATGAATCCTAGAAGGATGGAGAATATGTTTGAAGAAATCAAGCCTGAGATAAGGAATGAGATCCAAAATATCTTGAATGGCTTTAGAAGAAGTCCTTAGATTGAAGAGGAATATATGTTGAAGCTGTTGAATATCTTGAAGTACCTGAAGTAGAGATCCATGTCAAAGAAGAATGACTGTTGGAGGCTATGGCACAAGTTGATAAGAGTCATAGAATGGAAGTTTCAAATTATTCTAGTTCTTTAGATTCTAAGGAATTGATATATTGGATTAATGAACCTGAGGATTAATCTAAGCTTGAAAATATTGTAGATCCTTGATGTCAAGAGTTAGGTTAGGAGAAACTAAATTGAAAGGTCACTCTACCTTGTGGTGGAAAGAATTGCAGAAGAATAGAGAATGTAATGACAAACCTAAGATTAATAGATGGAAACCCATGGTTTCTAGATTGAAGGCTAAATTCATCCTTGAAGTCTATGAAATTGAATTTCTTAAGAAACTATAGAACTTGAAGTAGAAAGCTATATCAATGATGAATTATATTTAAGACTTTTTAAAAATACAAATTAGACATGGATATCATGAATCTTCTAAGGAAAAAGTTATGAGGTATGTTAATGGTTTGAAATTTAATGTTTAGGACGAACTGAGTATGACGAAACTTAGTAAAGTTGAAGATTCTTATTAGTGTGTCTTGAAGGTTGAAGAAAAGTTACCAAAAAAAAGGTAAACATGTAACTAAGGTTGATAAGTTGAAACAAGTTGATTGATGAGAAGTTTGTTTTTAGAGGATCTTGCTTTGAATGTGGTAAAAATGGAAATCAAGATTTTGAATGTCCTAATGTGAAATTTGATAAGTAGAAAATGGTAGCATAGGAAGAACATCAAGCAGAATCTTTTGACATTGATTTGGCTTCACCAAAAGTTGGAGAATCTCTTTTGATGAGAATAATCATGTTGGCTAAGCATATTGTGGAACCAATGAAAAGAAGGAACCCATTTTGAACTATTTGTAAGTTTGGAGGTAAATGTTGTAAAGTTATTATGGATGGAGGTAGTACTGATAATCTTCTTTCTAAAGAGATGGTTGGGAAACTTGGTTTGCAAAGATTGAAACATCCTACTCCTTATGGTATTAGTTGTTTTCAAGATGATCATTGGGTGTAGGTTAGAGAATAGTTCTTGGTTAATTTCAATATTGGACCTTTTAAGGATGAATTTTTATGTGATATGGTAGACATGAGTTCTTTTCATGTCTTACTTGGAAGACATTGGAAATTTGATAAAGGAGCTATACATGATTGCAAAAAGAATATTGTTACAATTGAGAAAGATGGTAAGGAATTCATTTTGATTCCTTTGAAGGATGAGGAAGTTGTTAAAGAAAAGAATTAGAGTATTTTTAAGAATTTCAATTTGAAGACAACATAATTCATGGTTAAGGTTCCTACTAATGAAAGACACTTATCTGATCCTTTAATTAAGAGAAAAGGTAAAGGAAAGAATTTTTCTAATAATATGAAAGCATGTAGTAGGTATGATTGATTTGATCTTGGTAATTGTAGTAGCAATAGTAGATCTAAGATTTCTAGTGGCATAGTTGGTTACAACGGTAAGGTTGGATAGACTTCTATGATCATTGATGAAAAGGATTTGTGGATTAAGAATGAGTATGGAATTTATGTTCAGAATTCTTTCAAATGTTCATAATTCCTTATGGAACATCTTTTTGTCACCTTGGATGACTCATTCAAGAGAATCCTTGGGTTGTTGGCAATTTGACATAATCCAAAAAGATATTTTTGGTTTTCAAGTTTCCAATTCCTATGTGATGGATTGATTTAGCAAACTCTTGTTTGTCTTTTCTAGATTCCATGATCTTGGCTTCATATTGTGGACATATCATTGATCATTATCTTAAGTGTGAAAAATTTAATGTTACAACTAATGAAATTTATGCTTCATCTTCTTAGGTGTTGATTTCCTATTTTGTTATTCATATGATGTTAAATATTTAATTCAACAAGGTTCTATATTTGAAATTTATCTTATGCACTCTTGGATCTAGGTTGTTGGTTAATGTGTGAACCTATACCTAAGGCCACATAATTTTATCTCTTTTATTATGTATTTATTTATTAATTATTTGATGGACAATCCTATATTGTCAAGCACATTTCCTATTATTGGAGATTGTGAACTCAAAGACAACCTATGTATCCTCATGACTATATATGTAGTGTCCTTCAGTCCTAGAAAGCATAATTCAAGTATTGTTTAAGTAGAATATAACTAGTGATCAAGGAGATACTTGATAAATCTCAAGAACAATGAGTTTGGCTTGTAATCTGGAATGTAATTAGTCCTAACTGGGAAGGCCTTACAACCTAGCATGTTGCTTATAATTTGTATGTGACTTGTCTTACCAATCAGTATACAGTGTTATTTATGAAGATCTCCTATTAAATAAGTGTGTTATTTTAAATTACATCTTGGTACATTCCATTATGTTTTATTCATTGTAGGCTTGGTCATCTCCTTTGGAGGTACACCTACCTTGTACTACATTATAATTGTTGGATAACGCAATTTAGGAAATTTATTGTATGCATTAAGATGTGTGTTCGTGTTGTTGGAGCTACAATTAGAACAATTGTTATGTTGTCACTGATGTCACCCTTACTAGTAAGACATTTTCTAATGGTGTAGAGTGTCATATGAGTTGATTGATGAATAGGATTTGAAAATAAGAGACAACAAGATGACCTAGTGGAAAGGTTGAGTAGAGATTAGTTAAGTATGATGGAATTACAATGGGCACTTGATAAGTTAGTACTTGAAAAGATAATGTGTTACCTAATCATTATATTGAGTGAGGAAGATAGATTAGTTAAGGAGAAAAAGAAATGGTTGAAGCAAGCTAGAGTGTAAGCTTGACCAAGTAATAGAAGAAGAAGATTAAGGAACTTAAGCATTGTCGATAAGAACAACATTAGTCAAGTATCAACATAAGCTTAATGCAAGTGAATTTTGAGTGATAGTAAATACTAAGTTGGATAGTGTAAGCTAAGTGAGATAGAATACTAATGACCAAGTAATCTAGTGATGTCTGAGTAGGAGAATCTAGTTATGATGAGTGGCAATAAAATAACAATTTTATGAAAGAATCAAGATTTATGGACGACAAAGTTGAATTATCAAATTGGTCAAAATGTGTTGAAGATAAGGATTGATGAGATGGATAATTTAATACATAAATTGAGTTTGTTAAGTGATCAAAGGATGAGATTGATGAAAAGTTTCTAGAAGTGTCAAGAAGAAGAAGAACAAGTGATGGATAGATTTATTAAACCTGTTGAATCTAATCATAACCCTAAGATCTATGGTTATTTTAAAGAAATAAAAGATCAAAGATACCTATATAAGGAGGTAAAAAGATTATTTTTAAGGTTAGTTAATAATTGGAGTTGTTTGACTTACAAGTCGAGAACAAACTTGCAGAGGAGAGTGTGAAGTTTGTGAATTGTTGGATTGCTTGAGGAGCTACCAAGAAGATCTGAGTTGAAAAACATTATGGAGTCTAGTCAATGAACCAAGAATGATCCAAATGGAGATCTAAATTTCAAAAGTGAGTTTTATTTTACCTAATCAAACCAAGTTGTTACTTTGTAACAATTGTGGTATTAAAAATCCTTTAATCAAGGTTAACTTAACAGTCATTTGTAAATCCCTTAACAAGGTGACATTATAAGGGAATGTTCAAAGTCCTCTAACAAGGCCACTCTTAATAGGGTGATTAAATCCTTTAATAGGGTCACACAAAATGGTGTGTTTTGTAACCATTAATAGGGTTGGATCCTAATAGAGATCACTTGAGAAGAGTAAAATAGTGGTAGCATATTACTTGGTAGTTTTTCCCAAATTAGGTTTTCACATTAAATCTTGGTGTCAAATTTGTGTGCATGATAGTTGAATGTGTTATGCTACTTACTATTTATTGTTAAGTTATTTACTTTGATAAGTTTCTGCAACTCAACACATACTAAACAAAGAGTTAAGAATGGAATGAATAAGTTGGATTGTGATGAAAAATTTTATTTGTTGAAAGGTTTATTTTTTATTTTTAGTTTGTTGAAGTTGTTAAAATTTTAATTGGTACATCTAGACCTGAGGATAACTAATTCACCTCCCCCCCTAGTTATTCTAAATATTCTAACAATTGGTATCAAAGCATTGGTGCTTGTGAGAAAAAATTTAAAGACTTAAGCTAAAGATCAAGATGTATAAGAGAGAGACACCCAAGCTAAGAAAAGAGAAATTTGAAGCATAGAAAAGGCTGATGAAATTGCCTCTTTATGGAATTGGAGATTTTTCACTTTACTACCTAGACAATGAGTACATTGATCTTCCTAGACCCATGACAATTGAGAAAATGAAAGAGAAGTAGGAGCATAATTAAACAATGATTAACATCTTCCTTGAGTTATGATCAATTTGATGAAGTGAAAGATTGTGGAAATGTGAAGAAGATGTGGGACAAGTTGGCACAAATACATGGAGGAGACAAAAATGTGTTCCAAGCTAAAGTGGAAAGCCTAAGAGGAAATTTTGATGAGATGAAAATGCAGGAAGGAAAAAATGTTGCAAAGTATGTTGGGAAACTCAAATAAGTGGTGAATGTTGGAATTACAAGTAGGAAAGTAAGCTTTTGAGAAGGGGAGGCAGGTGAATGAGCATTTAAAACATGAGCCCATAAAGGTTTCACCATACATCCATCTCATACATTCAATTGAGAAACTGAAATAACTGTTGGAAATGATTGAAAAGATCATGAGGGAGATTGTTGGAAATGATTGAAGAGATCATACATAAAAAGTAGTGGACGTGGTAAAGAATGTTCTCAATCATTGTTTTTTCATTGATGTCAAACTTGCTACTTGCAGGAATGACAATTTCTTTAGTCATCCAAATACTATCAATTGGTTGATTGACAAGAAGGAGGCAATCAATAAGATGTAACTAGAACACCTAGAGAAAGGTTGAAGTTATGATGTTAGAATGAAGTACAAAGATCAGCTAAGCCATTGATGAAATAGTGTATTGATGATATACTCTAAGACACAGAGAATGGGCACACTAAAACACACCAAAGATGTAAGATTTTAGCTGTCATTTGTAAAGTCTAACTAAGTTTATTAGAGAGAGAGTCGAGCAAGCTAGTTAGTGCCAAATAGATTCCTAGTTGAAGCTGAGAAAGTTCAACTTTAGTATGTGCTAAGTGAATATCAAGTGCTGAGTAAAGAAACAAGTGTCGAGTCAAGATATCAAGTGCCGAGTAAAGATCAGATGCTGAGTGAAGATTAGGTGCCGAGCAGGATTCAAGTGTCGAGTAACACAGAAGGTGTTGAGCATTAGTAAACTGATAATGTCAAGTTGCTACATTATTTCAAAGATTTAAGATTCGCCAGATCTGAGCCGACAAGGTTGTTATCTAGAATTTTGTGAATCAAAAGATAAGAGTAATGAGCTGGTGGCATAGAACACCATGTAAAACATTTTTGAAGAATACAACTAGACTTTAGACGAAGTCTCTAGATAAGAGCAAGATATGGGGTGGATACATTGTATCCTACCTAACCTATTTGAAACCCTAAAGTTGGAGAGGAAGAATCAAGTGGGTAAGGAAATCCAAATTTCTAGTTAAGGAGTCATAAGGCTATGAAGCAAATAGAGGAGTAGGTCAAGCATGAAAGCATAAAGTGCTAAAAGAGGTACTAAGAAGTAAGAGAGCATAGTTACTCTGCTTCAATAGATGACCACAGATATGGTTGCATTGGTATGATGAGTAAGAAGACTCAAGGAGACAAAGCTTGAGATGACAAGTTATTATAGCTGAATTGATTAAAAGCCAAGCAAAGGATTGAACTGAAGTGTGATCTGAAATCTACAAAATATGTTGTAAGTTGTATCAGATCAAAAAGCTATTATTGTTACTCTCTAGAAATTGTAACAATTAGTTTAAATCCTATGGACTTAGGTTGGTTTAATAGCCATGTTGTAAATCCTTTAACAAGGTGACATTCCAAGAGAATGTTCTAAAGTCCTTTGACCAGGCCCATTCCTAACAGTATGGTGAAATCCTCTAACAAAGTCACATTTAATAGTGTGTTGTAAGCCTTTAATAGGGCAGACTTTTAACAAGCAATCACTTTAGAAGAGTGAGAATTAAGTAGCATGTTATTGGTGGTTTTTCTCAAATTGGGTTTTCATGTAAATCATTGTGTCATGTTTTGATCTTGAATGTTGATTTTTTGTAACTTGCTAAGATGATTGATTTAAGCTTGAATGGATGAAAAGTTTATGTGCTGACTATAATTTGAGAAAAAGTATTATTAGGGCATTTAGACCTTAGATAACTGATTCACCCCCCCCTCCCCCCCCTCCCTCTCAGTTATTCTAAAGAATTCTAACAATTCGTATCAAAGCTTTTTTGCTGACTTAGTTTAAAGGGGCTAAAAGTAGAAAAAGATCAAAATGCCTAAGAGAGAAATTCCCAAGCTCAACAAAGACAACTTTGTTGCATGGAAAAGTTTGATGAAGCTCCATCTCAGATCCATAGGAGATTATGCACAAAATTCAATTATTCCTGAACTTGTTGATCCAACTAGTACTCTTACTGCAAAAGATTTGAAAAACAAATAGGAACACAATTAGACAATGTTGTAGATTGCTTCAACACTCAACTATGTTGAATTCGATGATATCAAAGGATGTGACACTACATTCAAAATGTGGAAAGCCCTATCAGACATCTATGGAGGAGATCAAAATGTCCAAAGAGAAAAAAGAGAAAGGCTCAGAGGAAAGTTTGATGATATGAAAATGGAGGAAAGTGAGAATGTTGCTCAGTATGGCACTAGAATAAAGGAATTGGTAAGTGCAATAAGATGTTTGAGTGGTCAATTGGATGAAGGTATTGTTAATAATAAGCTCTTAAAAACCTTGCTCCCTATCTATGCTATTAGAGTATCAGCAATACAAGAACTAAGATGTGTACTAGGAAACAATCTAAGTTTTGAAGATATAGTGGGTAGACTCACTGCATTTGAGTTATCTAACTTTGACAACTACAGACCTGAGAATGTTGAATCTGCTTTCAAGGCCAAGCTATCACTAAAAGATTTTGAATAGGTGAAATCAAAGAAAGGAACAAAAATGAAACATGTATCCAGTGATAGAAGCACTAATGAGGAAGATGTGGAACAATTGGTAGCATTACTAGCTAGAAGATTTCACAAAGGCAAAGGGAAATTCAACAGTAAGATGCCTATCATTTGTTTCAATTGCAATGAAGTAGGAAATATTGCTGCTAGATGTACATAGAAAAAGGATTACAAGGAAGGAAACAAGTACAAATATAGAAGAGAAGATGATTTGAGAGATTACAAATAAAAAGGGAAGAAGTGTTATATTGTTGAAGAGAACTCTGATGATAATGATGATGAAGTTGTTTATGTATCCATGAAGGACCAATCTGATGAAGAAAAACCTACAGCGCTGGTAACATGTATGAACAAGAATGATAGACGGATCATAGACAGTGGATGCTCACATCATATGACATGAGACAAAAGTAATTTTGTTAACTTTATATAGTATGATGGAAACTATGTTAGATTTGGTAATGATTCTCCATGTCAAATAAAAGGAAAAGGATCCATTAAGTTTACAGAGAAAATATCATGTGATAATGCATACTATGTTGAAGGATTAAACTACAATTTGCTGAGTTTCTCACAGTTAGGAAATGTAGGATGCAAAGTAGAATTTGGAAACAAAATTGCAAAAATCTATGATACTGATTGTAAACTAATAGGAAAAGGAGATAAAACAAGAAGTAGTCTGTTTTACCTTGATATGGATGATGTTTCTTATTTTGTTGCAAAATTTGATGATGAATGGTTATGGCATAGAAGGCTATATCATATCAACTTTGACAATCTGGTCAATATCAGTAAAATGAAGAAAGTCAGAGGTTTACCTAAATTAAAGAAGCCTGACAATATCATGTGCAAACAATGTCAACTAGGAAAGATGACAAAGTCAAGTTTCAAAAGTAAAAACTATACATCTAAAGAAGTACTTGAGTTAGTCCATACTAACTTAAGTGGTCCAATGGAAGTACAAAGCTAGAAAGGAGATAAATATATAATGTTTTTTGTTGATGACTATTCCAGGATGATGACTGTTATGTTCTTAAAGAAAAAATTGGATGCTTTTCAAATGTTTAAGTGGTATGTGGCTAGAGTTGAAAAGGAAATAGGAAAGAGTTTGAAATGCCTAAGATTAGATAGAGGTGGTGAATTCACATCAAATAAATTTGAGATATTTTGTAATGACAAAGGAATCAAGAGACAAACGTCAGCTCCTAGAACTCCCCCACAAAATGGAATTGCTGAAAGAAGAAATAGATCTATGATTGACTATGCTAGAACATTAATGATGGAAAAGACTATTGCTTTAAAATACTGTAGAGAAGCTATAAGTGTAGCTATTCATACACTGAACCGAGTACAAGTCAAGAAAGGTACAAATACAACACCTTTTGAATTATGGTATGGTCACTCGACCAATGTAAAATATTTCAAAGTATTTGGATTCAAATGCTTTATCCTTAAAGATGCTAGAAATGAAAATTTTGATGCAAAAAGTGATGAAGGCATATTTCTTGGTTACTCCACTAGAAGTAAATCATATAAATGTTTGAATACTAACACTAACAAAATTGTGGGAAGTGCAAATGTAAACTTTGATGTGCATATAGAAGTCCAAGTTAAAGAACCAAAGAGAATGAATGAATATAGAAATTTTGTGTATTCTCATGAAGGAATGCCTATTGACGAGGATGCTATCAATCAAATTGGGATTCAATAACAAATTTTAGTTTCAGTCAAATCACAACCAGTGAATGTCGAGTTATATTCAGAAGCCGAGTTGTAGAATGAACAAAATGCACAATCTGATCCTGAACTCAGTACACATGAAAGAGATGAAGAACAACTTGACAACTTAATACATAGTTACCCTAAATCTGAAAGATCAAACATGGAAACAAGGACAGAACCAAGATTTTCCAAATATGTAAAAAGACATCACCCTGCTGAACAGATAATTGGTGACAAAGATGCAAGACCAATGACAAGGAATAGACCAAGACATGAATCGTGTCTGATGAGAAAAATTGAACCTAAGATAGTACATGGTGCATTACAAGATGATGATTGGTATAAAGCTATGGAAGAAGAGATTGATCAAATAAAGAAGAACAAAACATGGAGTTTGGTTCCCAAGCCAGTTGACAAGAATGTGATTGGCACCAAGTGGGTATTTAGAAACAAACTAGATGAGAATGGTGAGATTACTAGAAACAAAGCTAGACTAGTATGCAAGGGTTATGCTCATGAAGAAGGATTAGACTATGGGGAAACATTCGCTCCTATTGCTAGAATGTAAGGAGTAAGAACTTTACTTACATATGCTACATATAAAGGTTTTAAAGTCTATCAGATCGATGTAAAGTCTACTTTTTTAAATGGTATATTGGAAGAGGAAGTCTATATTGAACAACCAGAGGGATTTTTTGATGAGAACAATAGGGATATGGTTTGTAAATTACATATAGCACTCTATGGTTTGAAACAAGCACCCAGAGCATGGTATGAGAGACTTCACAAATATCTAGTGCAAATAGGATTTGAAAGAACTGATGATAATAGCAACATGTACATCAAATCAGAAGAAGGTAAGAATATTATTGTATCTAAAATCTTTGTGGATGACATAGTTTTGGAGGAAAGGAAGTGCTTTGCAAAGGCTTTGTTGACAAAATGAAACATGAGTTTGAGATGTCTATGTTTGGAGAGATCAAATTTTTTGTTAGTTTGCAAGTACATCAACTAAAACATGATATATTCATGACACAATCAAAGTACATCAAAGAGATACTTAAAACATTTGGATTGAAGGAATCCAAACCAGTCAGCACACCAATGACAATAGGAAATAAGCTATTGAAAAATGATGTATCAGCTGAAGTCAATCAATCAATGAACAGATCCATGATTAAAAAATTACAATATGTTGTGCATACCAGACTAGACATAGCATTAGCAGTTGGAACAGTGGCTAGATTCTCTGCTAATTCCAAAGAAAATCATCTCATAG
The DNA here is from genome assembly GCA_028749045.1 of Cupressus sempervirens. Lineage (NCBI taxonomy): Eukaryota > Viridiplantae > Streptophyta > Pinopsida > Cupressales > Cupressaceae > Cupressus > Cupressus sempervirens. Next base: position 194,839,672 of record CM053786.1, read on the forward strand.
TAGTAAAAAGAATAATTAGGTATATTAAAGGAGCTGCTAACTTTGGTTTATATTACAAAAAGAATGAGCAGTTTGAGCTCAATGCATATACAGATGTAGATTGGGGAGGCAACATTGATGACAAAAAAAAGCACAAGTGGAGGTGCATTATTTTTAGGTAAAAGGCTAGTTACTTGGACTAGCAAGAAACAAACATGCACATCCTAGTCCACTACAGAATTAGAATATGTGGCAACAGTAGTCAATTGCACAAACATTGTGTGGCTCACACATCTATTGAAAGGAATGAAGGAAGAAGTGACCAAACCTGTGATGTTGTATTGTGATAATAAAAGTGCTATAAACATATCCAAATCCAGTAATGCATGAAAAAACCAAGCATATTGCAATCAAGTATCACTATGTTAGAGAATTGGTAGAAGAAAAAAAAGTGAAATTGGAATACATTCATACAAAGGAACAAACTGTAGATATCCTCACAAAACCATTGCCCAAGGATGCTTATGAATATCTTAGAGGCAAGTTTGGGGTAATGCCCCTAACTCAAGTAGTGTAAAGCAACAAGAAAGTTGCCCTGCATCAACAGAAATGAATCATTGAAATATCAAAAGAATGATGTAGAGGATGACAACAAGAGCAGAAACTCCAAATTAGTCAAAAGCATGGTGACAGAGGGAGAAGACATCAGAGCCAAAGCTTATATTTTGCATGATAAAGATGCTACATCTTTGACATTTATGTCAAAGCGGGAGATATATGCAAAAACTAATCAATAAAAAGCAAGAGGGAGATATATATGAAAGAGGGAGATATATGAGATCAGTAGCAAGAATGCAATAGTCAAGAAAGAAGCAAAAAATGTATATAATTTTGGTGGTAACCAAGTTGATGAATTGATCAGTTTGGTTTTCCATCAATGCCAAAGAGGGAGATTGTTGGAAGTGATTGAAAAGATCATGAGGGAGATTGTTGGAAATGATTGAAGAGATCATACATAAAAGTTAATTGAACTGGTAAAGAATGTTCTCAATCATTTTTTTGTTATTAATATCAAACTTGCTACTTGCAGGAATGACAATTTCTTTTGTGATCCAAATACTATCAATTGGTTAATTGACAAGAAGGAGGTAATCAATAAGATGTAACTAGAACACCTAGAGAAAGGTTGAAGTTATGACTTTACAATGAAGTACAAAGATCATCTAAGCCATTGATGAAATAGTGTATTGATGACATACTCTAAGACATAGAGAATGGGCACACTAAAACACACCAAAGATGTAAGGTTTTAGCTAAGTCATTTGTAAAGTCTAACTAAGTTTATTAGAGAGAGAGCTGAGCAAGCCAGTTAGTGCCAAACAGATTCCTAGTTGAAGCCAAGAAAGTTCAACTTTAGTATGTGCCAAGTGAATATCAAGTGCCGAGTAAAGAAACAAGTGTCGAGTCAAGATATCAAGTGCCGAGAAAAGATCAGATGCCAAGCGAAGATTAGGTGCTGAGTAGGATTCAAGTGTCGAGTAACACAGAAGGAGTCGAGCATTAGTAAACCAATAATGTCAAGTTGCTACATTATTTCAAAGATTAAAGATTCGCCAGATTTGAGGTGACAAGGTTGTTATCTAGAATTTTTTGAATCAAATAGAAGATAAGAGTAGTGAGCAGTGGCACAGAATGCCATGTAAAACATTTTTGGAGAATACAACTAGACTTTAGACAAAGTCTCTAGATAAGAGCAAGATATGGGGTGGATACATTGTATCCTAGCTAATGTATTTGAAACCCTAAAGTTGGAGAGGAAGAATCGAGCAGGTAAGGAAATCCAGATTTCTATTTAAGGAGACATAAGGCTACGAAGAAAATAGAGGAGTAGGTCAAGCATCAAAGCATAAAGTGCTAAAAGAGGTACTAAGAAGTAAGAGAGTAGAGTTACTCTGCTTCAATAGATGATGACAGATATGGTTGCATTGGTACGATGAGTAAGAAGACTCAAGGAGACAAAGCTTGAGATGACAAGTTGTCAGAGCTAAAGTGATTAAAAGCCAAGAAAAGGATTGAACTAAACTGTGATCTAAAATTTGCAAAATATGTTGTAAGTTGTATCAAATCAAAAAGCTATTATTGTTACTCTCTAGCAATTGTAACAATTAGTTTAAATCCTATGGACTTAGGTTGGTTTAATAGCCATGTTGTAAATCCTTTAACAAGGTGACATTCTAAGAGAATGTTCTAAAGTCCTTTGACCAAGCTCATTCCTAACAATATGGTGAAATCCTCTAATAAGGTCACATTTAACAGTGTGTTGTAAGCCTTTAACAGGGCATCACCTTAGAAGAGTGAGAATTAAGTAGCATGTTACTGGTGGTTTTTCCCAAATTGGGTTTCCATGTAAATCACTATGTCATGTGTTGATCTTGCATGTTTTATCCCTGCATGTTGATTCACTATAACTTGCTAAGATGGTTGATTTAAGCTTCAATGGATGAAAAGTTTATGGGCTCACTATAATTTTAGAAATGGTATTATTAGGGCATTTAGACCTTGGATAATTGATTCACCCTCCCCCCCCCCCCCCCCCCCCCCACTCTCAGTTATTCTAAAGAATTCTAACAATAACATGTAAAGCATATATAGCTAAAGCAAGTAAACATATAAGCAATCATACATTTGACACCAGATATGATTACCTAGAAACCCTCCAAATGAGAAGATAAAACTGAGTTGGGTATGACACCCACAAATCTTCACTACTATAGTTGTAAAGTGTATCTAGTTAAGGTTACAATGGTTTGACCATAAACTATGATTTGCCCTATGAAAGACTTTCCCTGTTAAAGGCTTACAAACACTGTGAAGTCCTACCTTGTTAAAGGATTTTAACATCCTATTAGAAGTGTGCCTAATTAAAGGACTTTTGATCATCCACTTGGAATGTCACTTTGTTAAAGGATTTATTATAGCCTGTTAGGACTAATCTATTAAGATATTTTACCAAAATCACCTATTAAAATGTTTCAACATAGATCCTATGATAGGCACTTGCTTTCTTGATAATAGATCACCTCTAAACACTTGTCTCTTTTATCCTTCTCGATTAGATGTCTCATTGTTGTGTCCTTCTCTCTATCCTTTTTTCTTCTCTAACTAATGATGTAATTCATCTCTCTTCAATCTCTTCTAAGTCTCCATGAATGCTTTGTCTGCACATGCAAACTTCTCTACACTTCTCCTTCAATCCTTGTGCACTCATTAGAAGTTTAGGGTTTTCATCTTTCTTAAGAAGATTAGTAGACTTAGGGTTAGGTATGAATCTACATTTGAGATTCATCCATATTGCCTCCTTAGACCTTACCTTTTCCTAAGTGGTTGCATGTGATTGTATTGGGATTAAGCAAATAGACGCATCCTTATCTCTAAAGTATCAAAATATATCCTTAGGTTAGCTAAAAAATAGTTTACTTATGTGTTTGTGCAGTTACAAAAAAATATGTCAATTCTATGTCAATTAGCACTTGATGTTACTGGTGCTTGACACATACTATAACTCTATTCTAACTCAACACCTAAACTGTTTGGCATCCACTGTGTTACTTGGCATGGTCTATGTACTCAACACTTGAGTGACTCAGCACATGACTAGCTTGGAACACATTAAAAATTGTCATGTTCTAACATTTATATGATGTACTCAACATGTATTACTAGTTCACCATGAACTAAATAAATTGCTTAAGTGTGTTGACACTCATTAGTCAAAACCAATCTAAGATCAACAATCTCCCCCTTTGACATGAGTGTCAAAAACAATTGAATATCCATAATTAATCTAATCTTCTCGAGTCTATCATGACCATGACTCAAATTATATACAAAACTTAAAAATTTCAAAATTTTGCAATAACCTATATACCTCAAAATGTGTAACTCCCTTGAGTTAGTATATCTATTTTGTATCCAAAAATCTATACTCCAACTTAGTAGATTTGTCTATCCTAATACTTTTTCATCTAATGCTTTTTATGTAGTTGATATTCTTCTAATATATATGCTACTTCCATACTCCCTATTTGTTTCATACTCCCCCTTAATATATTCTCCCTCTTAAGATTTATGCCCCTTAGTTTAATACTCCCCCTTTTTGACACAAATGTGAAATGGGCTACACACTATACATGGATAGTGTGTTTGTCAAAAAATAATTAATGGACTACCATTATTATCTTTAGAGTTTCATCCTATTTGTCGCATGCAACATCTAGTGACTTAACTTGAAGAGCAAGCTCAGAAGCAAGGTGAACTAGGCCATCTAGTGTAGAAAGATTAGGTCTTTCTTTAACAAGGTTTCTGCAAATCCTAGTTCCTTGTGCAGTATCTCCATATGAGGAGTGAGGGATGCCTGAATGCATGTCAATTTGTCTTTTATATTAGACTCTTTTGTTGTTAATACAACTAATTGACTTTGTGAATGAAGTAATGACTAAAAATGCTTCTCACTTTGTGTTAGGTACTTAGGTAACTGTTTACCATATATGCTCAAATTTCTCTACAGCCTCTCAATATGTTGTTTGGTCTCTTGGGTGAAGAGTGTAGGGTCACACAATTTTGTATACAATGAGAAAATATTCTCAAGTATCTCCTTCACATCCTCAACCTTGGTTACCAATGCAACTTGAGACAGTGCTATCTCACTAGATATCTTTTTTCCTTGAATTTTTTTTTCAAACCATTCCATAAGTTTTGCATTGATGTCTAGGTCTTCATTATTAACCTTCCCCAAAATGTCTATCAATTGTTCTAATAGTGGCTTGCTTTCTTCTGGAGTGGGTAAGTTGAATGCATCTAAGAAGATGTCTTTGATTTCCTATAATGCTTGCTTCTATTTATACTCCTTCCTAAGCATTTCTTAATGTTTATTCTTTTCTAATGCTTGTTGCAAAATGCTTATTTTCTCAATTGTCATGGTGTCATAATAAAACTTTGGAATTACTATGTCTTCATCTAAAGTAACATCACCATAATGAGTTACCTTGTCATCTTTAGAAGAACTGGAGCCTGGCACTGAGATTTGTAGGGGTATTGCTTCCATGCTTGGCTTCTAAAGAGCTTTTGTAGGAGTTCTAGATGTTGGTAAGGTTACCAATGCTTGTATGGCTTCCTACTCCTTTACCTTTTGTGTTTTTTCTCCTTCTTCAGATTTGTCTTGATCTATGACAATGACTTCAGTTGCACCTTGTGTTTGTGTTGTAGGTATAGATGTATCTATCTATCATGTTTGGTCTGTTGTTGTTTCTTTGTCCTTTTCTATAGTCTTCCTATCAACTTTCACTAATTTGACAACCTTAGTAGATGAGTCTACTGATGTTTGCATTAAAGGTTGCACTTGAGTAACTAAAGGGATGGTAGAAGGTGGTTCTTGTGGATTCACGTTATCCCTTGTGGAATTAGTTACTACCTTCTGAAGTTCATCAGCACTGATCAATACTGGATTTTCACATAATTTGGCTTGCAGTGTAGATTGGTAAAGGATCTTCTTCAAATCTTCTACAGTCAAAGGGTTGATGTTCTGAGCATAATTTTTAGGAACATCCTTAATAGTTATAATTTCTATAGGAATTCTTGTGTCATGTGGAGGGCTCATGCTCAGCATTTGTGTGTCTTGCACAGTCTATTCTTCCTACTGCTCTTGAAATGTATCCATCTCATCTATCATTTGTTTTGTCTCCACCATAGTAGTATCTTCATTTCCTTTTTCTATTTCATCCTCCTTTTCTTCCTCTTCATCTTCATTGTTTCTTCCCTTAAAGGGATCCTCTTCTCCTTATTTAATAGTTCAAAAACCATAAATCACTTTCTACTTTTGGGTGGATTTCTTCACAACATCTTCAATGTCATTCTAAAGTATGTTGAATGCCTTGTATTTTTGTGCAAATCTGCTACCATACTTCTTGTTTGATTTAACAATTTGACCTTTGATCAACTATGGCATAACCTAGGCTAAAGAAGATTCTCTTATTTGTTTCTCTAGGTTCAAACAATAATGCCACTTATTTTCAACAATAGTATACAAATCCTTAGGCATTGTATTGTCTAATTCAAGTGGAGTATTCTTGAACTTAGACATCATAGCATAAATTGATTCCTCAATCAAATTTTGCTCCTCCCTATTAAGTTTTGCAAAATCAGCATTCTTCAAACTAGTCATGTCTGCAATATTCTTAACATTCTCACAAACATTCTCAAGATCAGATTTAGGTGCATGACTTACCACTCTAAACTGACTTGTATCTTCAAACTCAATCCTTTGATCATCTATTTCTGGTTGTGCAACATATTTTCTCCTCTATTTTTTCTACACTATCCCCTTTTGTTCTATAGCCTTTGTCTTCTCTTTGGCTTTCTCCTCGATGTTTTATGTGATGGCTCACATGCTTGCTCTAGTGGTTGGTGTTGTAGGCTTTGCAAGGCTAGGCTTGGCAACCTTATTTGCCTTTGGTTTTCCCATAGGTTGTACCTTGGCCTTTCTCTTCTTCTGCTCAGCCTTTGTGGTGCTTCATTGGCTTCTTCTCCCTTGGCACCTTCTTCTTTATCCTAGTCTTCACCCTTTCCTTGGGTTAAAGCTAGAGGTCCTTGTTCCTGTACCTCTTCCTCTTCTTCATTCTTGTATCATCATCATCATCTTCTTCTTCTTCTGCATTAGCACTCTCTCCAAATCTCTTCTTGAATTTCCTCACTAACTTGTCTTACCTTTTTAGTGTAGAGGTTGTCTTCAATTCCATCTCAACTTTAGATTTTATAACATCATGGTTACCAAAATTTTTAGCACTTTTATCAACATCTTCTTCTAGAAGTGTAGTGATGGTAGCTGAGGCTTCATCAACATTGATTTCATAGCCTAAGTGTCTTAGCCATCTTACCCTAGGTATTGCTAATTTTATGTAAGTGTAATCAATATCCACAAGAAAATAAATGTCATTGTAGTTTTGTTCAACTAAGGAGATAGCTATCCTTAACCTCTACTTCATAGACTTCTTAAAGTCTTCAAAATAGGTAGTCATAACTAACTCAAAGTTCTCTCCCATTTGCTCAATATATTCAATAATTTGAATAGCCACTAATCTATTTGACTTCCAATCAACTTTGCAAAAAGATGGGAATTCATTTTGTACAAAGAAGAATATGCACACAAGTATTGAAACAAAATTACACTATGTACTTTTTGTTTTCCTAATAGCTCCTAGGTTTTCATTAATCTATTGTAGTTGAAGTTTTGCAAGATCATAAGTACCATCTCTCTTGACAATTTTATATCCAACATCAACTGCTATGCAAGTAACACTGTATAACCTACTTGACTAATAAAATTTGTGAGAAGTAACTCTAATTGCAAAGTCAAGTAAAGGATCAATAATGGTATCTATGGTCATTTCTCTCTTGTTCCTTTTAGCACCTATATTTTTCTCAATTACCTCTTTTGAGTCGCTCCTCAGAGTCTTGGACTAATCTAGGGTTAGGTATCTAGTTACCCTATGAATTATCCTCTTTGAAATCTTGATTGGTCCTCATTCCAACCATATACATCCATCATGTATTCTACTTAATACTATCTTGATCCATTTAGTTTTGAACACTGTGGCGAATTCTAGGGCACAGGTCAAACACTTTCTTTCCACAATCTTAAATTCTTCCATCAAGACATTGTTTTCACACAACTTATCATAGGCTTTTATTATTTCAATGTCACCTATGCCTCCCATTGTGAAGTTGTAACATTTCATCATGTCTTGGACCATTATGACCTTGTGTGGAATCATTGATAATGCACTTGATAGGTCATTCTTATAGGCAATGTATGGTATAGGTTTGAAATCATGTTATTTAACTTCATTGTTGACTAATTGAACATAAAATTCTTCTTTCTCCTTTACATTTCTTGAACTAGATGCCATTTTGATGAACTAGGGTTTAATCAATTTCAAACTGTGTAACTCAGCTTGTGAAGAATACCTTTTGAATTTCAAGAACATGGGTTAGATCATTGTTGGAATCTTTGTAGTCACTTTGAAAAAAAATTTGAATTGCCTTTTACACCTGTAGCCCTTGCACAAATTTAAAATGATGAGAAATGAAAAAAAAATTGATCATATACCCTTCAAGACCTTTCATTTAATGCTCAGTGCATGTATAGCTGTAAAATTTGGCATCGATAGGATTTCAAAATCACTCGACATCTATAGGTATTACCATCACCCGGCATCAACTAACTAGTCCACCAACTTGGCTCTATCTAATATTTCACTTAACAGATCTATTGAAAACTTTTTCATGCTCAACAAGAACATGAAAACTTAAAAGATTTAACTTAAATTTTCAATAACATGATGCATCTTTATTCATGCTAATGTAGTTCTTTTAGTACTATCTTTTTTTGGAACTGATGTATGATATAATGCTTTGAATATCAATCCCACATACCTCTTACTTGATTAGTTTAATGAGGTGTGATCACTTGACCCATTGGGTGAAGTAATCCCTTCTTCATTTGATATACTACAACCATCTTTCTTCTTCCATGTCTTGTTCATCTCATCTCTAATGTGTTCAAAATTTGCCTTGCCTTTGCCTTTATCAAATTCACAACTTGGTACCTTTGACCTAGTTGGACAATACTTGTTGATGTGAGTAGTCTGCAAACAACTAAAGCATGTGGTTTGACTCAACCACCTTTTGTAGTTACCATTGAAGTGTGTTCTAATACAATTCTCTATAACATGTCCATATTCTTGACAATAATGATAGGTATATCTTGTATTATAATACCAATAATAAGAGTTTCCATTGTTCCTTACCTTTGCTTTCTTATTTGATGACCACATTGACTTGGATCTGCATTCAAAAGCTCTATGTCCATACTTCTTATAGTTATAGAAATATACTTCAAATCTTGGTGCTTGCATGGTTTTGGTTCTACATTCATGTGCCTGACGACCTTGCTTGTTGTACTTGTGATAGTAAATCATGCTCTTAGGTCTAGCATTCTGATTTGTTGTCTTACTTCTACACACATTAGTAGTATGTCCTTTCTTATCACAATTATGACAAGTGGGATTGGAGTTCTTACCTTTGTTGTTCCTTTCCTCAACACTTTTAGATGACCCTCCTTCAGTGCTTGAATATCCCAATCCAGATGTATCATTGTTAGATCTAGGGGATTTCAGTAATTGCTCAAAGTATTTGATAGCTTCATTTGGCTTGTTGAAACTTTTAGCAAACTCCTTTTCTCTCTTTAGGTCATTTTGTAGTTGTTCATTCTACAACTTTAGTGTGGTAATCTCAATGTCCTTAACATTCAGTTCATAGTTTGCATTCATCATTTGACTTAAAGTATCCAATTTCATGTTGGAAATCTTGGTTAATTTTGATAATGTCTCTTCCAATTTGTGAGACAAAACTCTTTTGTCTTCTTCAATCATGGCTTTATCATCCATGTCTTTCTTCTTCTATTTTGTTGCCTCACATAGCATTATGGCATGTGATTCTTGCTCTAACTTGAGATTTCTAATCTCCTCAACTTGAATCTGGTTCTTTTCCATCAGATTTGCAATTGCTACTTCATACTCACTTGAGTTCCCATCTGCAAATAGCTTAGTAGTGTCAATCTCTTTGTATTGTGTGTCATTCTCATCACTAGCTATTTCCTTCCTTCTTTTCAAAGAACTCTTTAAAGCTTCTCTTGCATCATTTAGCTACTGAAGAATGGGATATATTTCAATCTCTTGTTTCTCAATAGTTTTCCCTAACTTGTAGACTTCCATTTCAATATCTTTCCTTAAAGCTACAAAGCTTCTCTTTCAGAGAACTGGTCTCTGATACTAATTATTGGAATTACAAGTAGGAAAGTAAACTTCTGAGGAGGTGGGTGAATTGGCATTTAAAACATGAGCCCATAAAACTTTCACCATGCATCCATCTCATGCATTCAATTGAGAAACTAAAATAACATGTAAATCATATACATCTAAAGCATGTAAACATATAAGCAATCAAACATTTGACATCAAATATGATTACCCAAAAACCTTCCAAATGATAAGGTAAAACTGGGGTGGGGATGACGCACACAAATCTTCACTATTGCAATTGTAAAGTGTATCCAATTAAGGTTACAATGGTTTGACCATAAACTATGATCTACTCTATCAAAGACCTGCCCTCTTAAAGGCTTACAAAGATTGTTAAGTCCCACCTTGTTAGAGGATTTTAACAACCTATTAGAAGTCTACTTGGTTAAAGGATTTCTAATAATCCACTTGGAATGCCACCTTATTAAAGGATTTATTACAGCTTGTTAAGACTACTCTGTTAAGAGATTTTACCAAAATCACCTGTTAAAATGTTTCAGAATAGATCCTGTGGTTGGCACTTGCTTGCCTGATAACAAAATCACTTCTAAACACTTTTCTCTTTGATCATTCTCAATTAGATGTCTCATTATTGTATCCTTCTCTCTATCCTTTGTTCTTCTCTAACTAATTCTACAATTCATCTTTCCTCAATCTCTTCCAAGTCTCTGTGAATGCTTTGTCTACACATGCAAACTTCTCTACACTTCTCTTTCAATCCTTGTGCACTCATTAGAAGTTTAGGGTTTTCATCTTCCTTAAGAAGATTAGGAGACTTAGGGTTATGTATGAATCTATGGCTAAGATTCATCCATATTGCCTCTTTAGAGACTCCCTTTTCCTAATTGGTTGCATGTGATTGCATAGGGATTAAGAAAATAGATTCATCCTTATCTCTAAAGAATCAAAATCTATCCTTAGGTAGGCTCAAAAATGGTTTACATATGTGTTTGTGCAATTACAAACAACTATTTCAATTTTGTATCACTCAACACTTGATGTTACTGGTGCTTGGCACATACTATAATTCTATTCTGACTTGGCACCTGAACAGCTCAGCATCCACTGTATTACTCAACACCTGAGTCACTTGGCATGGTCTATCTCCTCAAGGCTTGAGTGACTCGACACATGAGTGGCTCAACACTCATTACAAATTGACATAGTCTAACATTTATATGATGTACTTGACATGTATTACTTGTTTGGCATGAACTAAGTAAATTGCTTAAGCGTGTTGACACTCATTAGTCAAAACCAATCTAAGATCAATAGTGGATGCTATTAGGAGTGTTGGTGGTAATATAACTAAGGAGACTATGATCAACAAAGTATTGAGAAATTTACTTCCTATTTATGCTATTAGAGTGTCAAAAATACAAGAACTGGGATGTACACTTGGTAATGATCTGACCTTAGATAGTCTAGTTGGTAGACTTACTACTTTTAAGTTGTCTAATTTTGATAATTTTACATGTACTACTATTAAAACTACTTTCAAAGCACAACTAACTATTGATGAATCTAGAAGAAAGAATAACATTAACAATGTGAACAGTGATAGTGGATTTGATGATGATCTTGAAGCACTATTGGTTAGAAGGCTACCGAGATGAAAAGACAAATACAAAGGTAAACTTTCTATAATTTTTTTTATATGGAACAAATTTGGTCAAATTGTTGCAAGATGTCCTAACAAAGATGATAGGGAGGAAAGTAAAGACAACAAATATCATGGAAGGAGAAACAAAAAAGACAACTGAGGTAACAAATACTATGAGGAAAAAGGTAGGAAATATTGTTACCTTTCTAAAGAAAATTCTAAAAGTTGTTCTGATGAGAATGATGAAGAAGTTGTTTATGTTTCTATGAAAGATGAATGTGATGAGGATGAAATATATGACAAAACTACTCTAATTTAACATGTGAGTGATAGATGGATAATTGATAATAGTTGTTCACATTAGATGACCAATGATACAAGTAAGTTTGAAAAGATAGTACGTTATAATGGAAGTAGTGATAAGTTTGGAAATGATGCACCATGTTATGTGAAAGGTAAAGGATAAATTATACTAAATGATAAGATCAGATGTGATAATGCCTATTGGGCTAATAGTTTTAAATATAACTTGTTGAGTGTGACACATCGAAATAGTTTAGGATACAACATTGAGTTCTAAAAGAAGAAGGGAAAGATTTATGATGTTGTTGAACTAATTAGAAGTCCAGAGAAAACCATAGGTAACTTGTTCTATCTAGACCTATCTAAAGATACACATCTATTTGCATGATTTGAGGATGTTAGGTTATGGCATAAGAGGTTGTGTCATGTGGACTTTGATTATTTGGTTAACAATAGTAAGAAGCGAAGAGTAAGAGGATTACTAATATTGACAAAACTTGATAAAGTGATGTACAAAGAATGTTAAATGGGAAAAATGATGAAGTCTAGTTTCAAGAGAAAATTTTATTCTTTTGATGATATTTTGGAGTTAGTTGACACTAATTTATGTGGTCCTATTGGAGTGCAATTCTATTATGGTGATAATAAAGTTATCCTATTTGCTGATGATTTCTCTAGAATAATGGATGTGATGTTTTTTAAAGAAAAATATGATGCTTTTCAAATGTTTAAGTGGCATTTGGCTAGATTCAAAAAGGAAACATGTAAGAGTCTAAAATGCTTAAGATTAGATAGAGGAGGAGAGTTCATATCTGAAGATTTCAATACATTCTACCATAGAAAAGGAATCAAGAGACAAATGTTTGCACCGAGAACTTCACCATAGAATGGAATAGCTAAAAGAAGGACTAGATAAATTATGGACTATGCAAACATAGTGATGATGGAGAAGAATTTTTCAAAGAAATTTTGGAAAGAAGTTGTAAGTACTATTTTTTATACACACAACTGAGTACAAGTTAAGAAAGGTACAAATAAAACACCTTTTTGAACTTTGGTATGGCTATACACCTAACATGAATTATTTCATAGTATTTCAAAGAAAATGTTATATTCTGAAAGCTTCAAGAAATGGAAAACTTAATGCAAAAAGTGTTGAAGGCATATTCTTGGGATATTCCAAACTCTAAAAATAACAAGATTGTGGAAAGTGCAAATGTTAGAGTTGATGAATTTGCAAAAAATAATGAAGAGGAATGCAAGAAGGAACCTAAATATTACATAAACTTTGTGTATGTCTATGAAGGAAAACCTAGTACCTTACCTAAACTTAAGAAAGAAGTTGAACTGTTGTAGGTTGAAGACACTACCGAGTCTCAGTAGAGAATTACCCTCGAGCATCAAGTTATTGAAGTTGAGTTATAGAAAGGGATTGTCAACCATCAGATAGAGGAACATGAGATACAACTAGAGATATCTAAAGAGATTGAACATGTTGAACCAAGTGAATTGCCATGAGAAGTAAGAATATCTAAACTTTCTTAGCAAAATTTGTAAGAAGATATTGTACACTAGACCAAATTATTGGAGATAAAGATTTAGGGGTCATGATATGAAAAAATTTAAAGAGTGATACATGTTTGTTGTGTGAGTTTGAGTCATGCACAATTAAGGATGCACTGGAAAACAAAGATTGGATTAACATTGTGAATGAGGAGATTTATCAAACTGAAAAAAGCAAGAATAGGACATTGGTACCTAGAACAAAGTACATGAATGTGATTGGAACAAAGTGGTTATTTAGAAACAAAATGAACGAGAAAGGTGAAGTCACAAGGACTGTGACAAGACTAGTTTTTAAGGGATAAACATAAGAGGAAGGAATTGACTATGGAGGGACATTTTCCGTAGCTACAAGACTAGGAGGAGTAAGAACATTACTTGTATATGCTTCTTACAAACCTTTCAAAGTTTATCGAGTGGATGTGAGATGCATTTCTAAATGGAATACAAGAAGAAGAAGTCTACATTGAACAACCTAAAGGTTTTGTTGAACCTAACAAGATTAATATGGTATCTAAGTTATACAAAGCATTGTATGGTTTTAAAAAATCTCCCAGAGTATGGTATGAGAGACTGCATGCATATTTGATAAAGGTTGGTTTTGCAAAAACTAATGACAATAGAAATATGTAATTGATGAGTGAATCTAAGAATAAGGTACTTCTAGCTGAAAATTTTAATGATGATATCATATTTAGAGGACAAGATTAACTGTGTAAATCTTTTGGAAATGAAATGAAAAAAGAATTTGAGATGTCAATTTTTGGAGAGATAAAAAAATTTGTTGGTTTACAAGTTTATCAAAAGAAAGGAGGAATATACATCACACAATCAAAGTATATCAAGCAGATACTAAAAACCTTTTGAATGGAAGATTCAAGAGAAATTGGAACACCTATGGAAACTAGACATAAATATCAAAGAATGATACCCTTGCAGACATAAATCAGGCATTGTATAGATAAATGATTGGAAAATTACAATATGGTGTACATAGAAGACTTAACATTGAATTAGAAGTTGGAATAGTTGCAATATTTTCTACTAATCTTAAGGAAAATAATAGGATGGATATGAAAAGGATAATGAGATATATGAAAGGTACAAAAGACTATGGCTTATGGAATAAGAAGAATAACAAGTTTGATCTGAAAGTGTACACATATGTTGATTGGGTTGGTAATGTTGATGATAAAAAAGTACAATTGGAGGAACTTTATTTTTAGGTAAGAAGTTGATTTCATGGACAAGTAAGAAGAAAACTTGTATTACCCAATCCACAACAGAGGTTGAGTATGTTGTTGCAGCAGTTAATTATTCAAATATTATTTGTATCAAGAAATTGTTGAAAGGTATGAATGAAGAAATTATTGAACCTGTAGTGATTTATTGTGATAACACAAGTGTTATAAATATTTATAAGTATCCTATGATGCATACAAAGACAAACCATATTGATATCAAGTATCATTACTTGAGAGAGTTAGTGGAAGATAAATAAGTGATACTTGAATATGTGAACAAAAAGGAACATATAGATGACATATTCACTAATGCATTACCTAAGGAAGTACATGTTGGTATCTCTAACTATTTTTGTCTATTAGTTTTAAACACTTGGTCATTTTCAAGGTAGAGTCAGATGGTCATCACTACAACTGAGCTACTCGATATAGGCTGAGTCAGGTACATAAGTGATGTAAGAGCATCCTAGGGTAGTTGGCTATCCTGCATGATTTAGGGATTTTAGTGGAGTTGAGTGGACCTATTTGGGTATTGGATAATTAATTTTGATGTATTTAATAATTATTGTAAGAATTTGAAGGCATCTGGTATTTAATTTATGTTGGAGGCCAACTTGTGGCTCTTCAAGTAGCTAATATAAGGGACATTTAATTTATAGCTTACTAGACTAAATTGTGGCTTAGATTGGTATAAGTATGGGTTAAGGTGAAGTTTTTAGTCATTATTCATCCATCTTGGAGAAGAGGAGGTGGTAGAGGAGCAAATTTTGAGAAGAACTAGTAGTTGAGACTTGGGAAACAAGGAGATTGCTTGGTGGGCTTGCGAGCACAAGATTAGGTCTTCCTTGGAGGTTTCTACTAGAGTGTGGATCTAGACTAGCAAGGGTTTGGGTTGGATCTTAAGGGATCTTGTAGAACTATTACTTGCTCTTTATTTGGTTGTAACTAGGAAGGCCTTACAGCCTGACACATTCAATGTAATCAATTATATTTATGAATAAATTATTGTGATTTGGTTTCAAATCTTGCATTGTTGTTGTGATTCTATTGTGTGGTTATTTGTTGGGGGTCAAGTTATCCCATTTGGGGATTCTCCTACCTTGCACAACATCAAGTGGTATTAGAGTGAAGGATTTTCCTAAGTGTGTAGATAGATCATTGAAGTTGAGGTAGTTTGCAGCAGGACCTTGGGAAGACATGCATATGGATCTATGATTGTGAAGATGGAAGGTTGATCTTTTTTGGGAAGATTGATTTGTTGGTGATTTATTGCAAAGGGTTTGCAAAGATCTTGGAAAATGGCTCTGAGAGGATTGGACCCTAAGGTTATTATGAATCTCTGTGATGTGGTGGAGAAGATGTTTTCAAAGATGTTTTCTTAGTTTGAAGTTAGTTTGGTTGATCAAGTTAATGAAGGCATGGTTGATTTTTGTAGAAATTTATGGAGCTGGATTCTACTCATCTGTAAGCAAGTTGTCTAGCCAGTTAAAAGACTTGTTCAAGAGAGAAGAGAGCATAGAAAGGTTGAGGTGGAAAAGTTTGTTTTTGTTGATTAGTTTGTGGAGCCTAATATAGAAACTATAGAGCAACTGGAGGCTATTGTTGAGGATATTCCTAATCTTTTTGATGTTGGGATGGAGATTGGTTTTCATGATCAGTTAGTTGAGTCTAACATGGAGATTGTAGAGCACTCAGTTGTGGATGATCTAGTTGTTGTTGATTGTTATTTGTATGTTACAAAGCATCTTATTGTGAGCAATGAGACCACTAGTGCTATGAGTTTGGAATGTATTGATGAAGATCTACATATTGCTGCTAATGTGGAGTTTTTTTGTTTCTAGTGTGGATTCACTAGTTACTAATGTGAATAAGGTTTTGTTGATGAAGCATTATGTTCAATTTGTTACTGGGAGTGAGCATGCTAATTGGATGGTTGAGATTCTAGTGTTTGATAGAGTGATGTAGATGTGGATGATTTTCATGTTGGTTTTCTTGTCCTTGTTGGAGTGGAAGCCTTTTGTTAAGATGAAGATGGTTGTGGATTTTTCATTGAGAATCAAAGTGTGGGACACACTTTTCTTTTTGCACCTAGGGAGTTTGATGTAGGAGCATCCTAGGGTAGTTGGCTATCCTACATGATTTAGGGATTTTAGTGGAGTTGAGTGGACCTATTTGGGTCTTAGGTAATTAATTTTGATGTATTTAATAAGTACTATAAGCCTTTAAAAGAATTTGGTATTTAATTTTTGTTGGAGGCCAAACTATGGCTCTTCAAGTAGTTAATGTAAGGCATATTTAATTTGTAGCTTACTAGGCCAACTTGTGGCTTATATTGGTATAAGTAAGGGTTAAGATGAAGTTTTTAGTCATTACTAGTCCATCTTGGAGAAGAGGAGGTGGTAGAGGAGCAAATTTTGAGAAGAGCTAGTAGTTGAGGCTTGGGAAACGAGGAGATTGCTTTGTGGGATTGCTAGCACAAGATTGGGTCTTCCTTGGAGGTTTCTACTAGAGCCTAGATCTAGACTAGCTAGGGTTTAGGTTGGATCTTGAGGGATCTTGTAGAATTATTTCTTGCTTTGTGTTTGACTATAATTGGGAAGGCCTTACAGCCCAACACATTGCATGTAATTAGTTATATCTATGAAAAAATTATTGTGATTTGGTTTTAGATCTTGCATTGTTGTTGTGTTTCCATTGGGTGGTTATTTTCTAGAGGCTAGGACACATCCTTTGGGGATTCTCCTACCTTGCACTGCATCAATAATTATATATGTACTAAGCTCTATAGAAGCCAAGTAAGTGTGTGGTCATCGAGTACTTTATATACAAGCTGAGCTCAACACCTTTTGAGAAGTTCAAAGTATACAAGTGTTGAGTTGCATAGTACTTGTCAATCACAATGCAAATCAAGCAACAATCATACTAAGTATTAGAAAATAGTAAAGGCCAAGAAATGTAGAGCATACATAAAACTAAAAAATGTTTCATATTTTGAGGTAAAAAAATTTTGAGCCGACATGGAAGAAACATTTGATAAATGTAGAAATTGTTATAGAGAGTTTTACACATTTATGACATGGAACATAGATCCCTAGGTTTTTTGATCAATGACTTAGATGATAAGGAAAAATATGGAAGTATCTAGAAAACTCTTTATGGAACTCTTTAAATGGAAAATATTTTAACCTAGATCATGTGGTGATGGGATGAAAGGAGAAGAGTGTGTATGTGAAAAAGGAGAAATATGTGAATGATGAAGTGAAATATTTAGATCAGATTAGAAGTTAGTGGAAGTGTTTCATTATCTTTTAATAGAGAAAGTGACATATTCAGAGTAGTGAAGGGAAAGAAATTTTTTATTAGATCATAAGAGAGGATCAATTTATAAGGAGAAGACTCAAATAAGCTTACAGAGCATATAGAGAGGCAAGTACTTAATCAGTTTTAATCAACTTGAATCAAGGTAAATCTCTTAATAGAATGATCTTAATAGATCTTTGTAGATCTTCTAACAGAGTCCTTACTTTATTGTAAGTGTTAAATCCTCTAATAAGGTGAGACCTAGCAATCCCAAACACTTTTAATAGTGAAGACCCCTCACAAGGTAGATCATATATTATGATCAAACATTGTAACCCTAACAGGTTAGCTTTATTACTGTAGTAGTGAATATGTGTGGGTGTCATCCCCACCCTAGTTTTACCTACACTTGGGAGGGTTTCTGGGTAACAAATATTATGTTATGTGTTTATTTTCATGCATGTGATAGATCAGATTTACATGTTACAACAAGTTTATTATTACAAGTTTTACATGCACAAGATAATTGGTGAATGTGTGAATGAATTGTTGAAAATTAGAAGTTCTTAAAATTATCATTCACCCCCCCCCAATCCTCTTAGTATCTTTTTATCTTGTTTATACTTCCATCAATCAACAATTGGTATCAAAGCATTGGTTCTCTGAGAGAAGCTTAATCACTTGGAGATTAGATCTTGGAGATGGAGGATTTTAAACTAGAAAAGGTCATAGACAATAAGGTGATTGGCATCCAACTATTGCAAAAAATTGAGAAAGCAAGACAAGATCTGAAGAAATCCCTAAAATGAAGAAAGGAATTAGCTATCCAGGATAAATAATTTTTCTATGAAGGATTTGAGACTGAAGGATTGTTTGAATCAATCAATCCAAATGACAAAGCATCCATAGATCTACTTGAAAAGAACAAACTCTTGAATGAAGAAATAAGGGGACTGAAAAGAGAACATGAAAACCAATTAGTGAGACTATGTGAAGTAACCAAGAAAAAGAAGAAAGCTAAAGAAGACACAACTATGGTTGAGGAAGACAGAAGGGCAATGGCTACCAAACTTGAAGAAAGGATATCAAATGTGTAGAATCTCACAAACACTCAACTAGACATGATGAATCAACTAATGCTTGCAAATTGAGAATTGAATCATAAAGATGTGGAAATGGAAAATCTTAAATCACAGGATATACTGAAGAATGAACTAAAAACTAAGAAAGAATCTATGGAAAAATTCAACAAACCAAAAGAAGTAATGAAATACTTTGAAGAACTCATGAAGTCATCTAGTAGCACTGATGGTTCAAGACATTCATACACTAAGTAGGGAGAATCATCTAAGAATGGAGAGCTCATGAATGTAAAGTCAAAGGAAAAACCAACATGCTATCACTATGGAAAACTTGGTCATATTGCAAACATTTGTCAAAGAAAATATGGTATGTAAAATCCTAAACCTAAGTTTACTTGTTACTATTTTTACTACAAGAAACACATGAGTGTAGGTCAAGAATGAGGAATTCATCTACTACACCTAGATTTTAAGGATATTGTTATAACTATTAGAAGTATGGGCATAGAGCATATGAATTCAAATCATAGACAAAACCTTATTGCAAAAATCAGAAGAAGAATTATGCACCTAACAATGCATGATCCAAATGTCACAAGTGTGGACATCTAAACAAGAATTTTAGGACTCTAGTACATGCAAAAAATCAAACAAAAGAAAAAGGTAAAGGTAAAGTAGACATTGAACAAATGAAGAAGGAAATGAATTAAAAATGGAAAAATAAAGCAAAAGATAGAAATAGTGGAGCAAATGGAGTTGAAGTCACCCAATCCAATGAAGAGGGTGATCATGTCATCTCAAACTAAGAAAGAGAGGTATGTATGGAATTGTATATTTAATTAATATATCATACATTAGTTCCTTACATGAAATGTGCCAAATTTCATATTTTCCTATATAAAGGTGCATAAGAACAAATTTATGAAAGGATACCAAACATCAATAAAAATTATCTATGTTGATTGAGCATTGTAACATGAACCAAGCACTTCAAAAGTAAACTGGTAGAGACTAAGTGAAATGGTAGAGAGCAAGTGATATGGAAGAGATCGAGCTAAAAAGTAAAGACCTAGTTCAAAGGCATGAAAGTCAACTAAGATAGTTAGCTTCCACCTAACTAAATACATAGCATTAATAGAGATCCTAAAGTAATCAAAAGAAGGTATTTATCAAATTTTGAAGACATTATCTCACACCTTGCACATAGATCTCAAGTGGACAGAGTGATTTGGTGATTTGAGCAACTAACAAAAGAATTCAAGAGCGATTTGGATGACAAGCTTGAACAAGTGAAGATTTGAATTGTGCCAAGTAATTCAGAGGAGAAAGTAGAGACTTAAAACCCTAATGAAAGATATGGAGAAAGTAGAGACTTCAAACCCTAACATAAGATTAGTGAAGAGTGATTCTTGTCCTCCACCAAAGTTTTGTGCTATTCAAAAAATTGCAATGAAAGGAGATTCAATGGGTGCACTATCCTCGATACTACCCAAAGTTATTATGATCCATGATTCCAGGAGATGTTATATGTGTTAGATTGGAGAAGTAGAACATTATGATGTAAGAGAAGCATATGAGAAGTTATGTAATGAAGAAATCTTGAAAGATGAATTTAAAGTTGTTGAAAGGAAAGGGTTAACTTGTGCCTTAGACTTCCCAAGAAATTTCAACATTGAATGGATTAAAATTATTTTGAGTAGAATCCATGATATGAAGTTTTGGTTATAGAATGGACCTACAAAAATCATGAGGAAAATGGTTCATAGAGTTACATGTTATCCAACCTTAGATAAGAAGAAAACTATGTGATGCCCGAGTCAAGAGAAAGTTGAGGTAAACATAGGTGCTTAGTGGAATGGATGAGGTCTATTTATTAAAAACATTTTTTATCAACTAATCAAATTTTCTCTTAGGATTATAGCCCATAAATTTTACTAGTGAAGCAGATTCAATAGTGTGTTATGTATGGAAGTGGATCAAGCAATGAAGATAGTGATGAAAGATCATGAATATGATCTTGTTGAGCTCCAAAGATTGCAATTAGTAGATAATTTTTATCTATCAGAAAAGAAAAGAACTCAATGTGTAAGTTTGGATCCCTCATTATATGTATTTTCTTTTATATCCAAAAATATTTTCCTGGTTTTAGTGATGTTGTTTGGGAACAAAAAAACCAGTGACTAGACAAAAAATGAACACATTACTCAATTAGGAGAAAATTTTGAGAATGTCATGGATGTTTTTTTTGAGAAATTCAAGAAAGAATGAAGATGAGGATGAGAATACCTAAAGAATTAGTCACAAGGTATTATAATGACATATGTTTTCTTGTAAACATAGATAACACATTTGTACGAGTAGTAAAGCTAAGAAAGGGTTGGCTACAAATTTTTTATTATGAAATTGATAGTGATTTAGTGAGTGCAAACATTGTTGGACTATTGAAAGAAGAAATAGACACTGAGGCTCAATTTTTTGGAAGATATGATGAAGTTAAGGCTAGAATAACTGTGAACTTTAAGATAGCTTCTAAGGAGAAGAAAAGGAAAAGAATGATTGAAGACCTAGAAGAAAAACTAGGCACCCTGTGCAAGGGAAAGGAACCATTGCAGATTACAGAAGGTCTTGGAGAGGATGAACAAAAAGACAATCATGATGAGGAAGAGGAAGAAGAAGGAGACAAGGGTAAAACCCTAGTTTTTATCACTCTACTGAATAAGAAGGCTCAAGGAACTAAGAAGAAGCCAATGGTGACACCCCTCTCTCCTCCACCACCAACTAAACCAAGAACCAAGGTAGAAACAAGTGTTGAAAAAATTGCAAAACAAAGAGTGGTAGAGACTATTGAACCCACTACATCAAAACCAAAGAGAAGGAGATTTTTCAGAGGACCACCCAAAGGGCATTCAAAGTCTACTGAAGAGGTATATGCAAATCTAAGAAGATCTTCAGGATTATCTAGCTTTAGATTTGTAAAATATGATACAATGGATAATATTGATAGAATCAAAGTTTAGGAGGCTATGGTAGATATGATTGCTAATTGTAAGCTAGCTCCAAGTGAAATTGAGAAGAAGATACCCAAGGACTTATATGAAAGAGTAGAAAGAAGATGTGTAATGTCCACCCATAGTTTTCTTTTCTGTTATATTTACCAAACTCTTTTATGTTTATTTCATGCATGTGTTAATTTCAAATATATTTGATTTACGATTATATGACATCATTTCATGATTCGGATTACATATATATCAGTAAAGAATCACTTAGTTGATTATATTTTATGTAATGATTGATGATTATGATTACTAGTGCATTAATGATGCTTTAATGGTTCTTAGTTAGTAAATGTGGTTGCTCTCGTGATGATATCAAATGATGATTATTTTATATCCACAATGATGAGTTTTCCATGTTTGAATATGTGATGATTTGTACTTAAGACTTATTATAGTACTTACCCCACACTCAAGCATGTGTATGGTGTGTGTATTTGTTTTACTTTTCTATTTGACATGTCTAATGTGGTTAAGGGAGGGAGTCGTATCTACCTACTAGTCAAGATCTACACGATATACCATCCCCACCATTTTTTGATTATCTTATATATATGTGCACATGTGCATGCTCATCTTTAGGAAAGGTTTGCAAGTACTGGACATCAACTTCCTTGAATTGGCAGGATGAGTGTGCCCTATCACAATAACTCAATGGTAAGAATGGGGAGATAATGTTTAGGTCCAATCCCAGCCATAGCCTAAATACTTATCCTACAAGGAGGACTCATAAATAACTTTCCACCCTTTTTAAAACCCATGAGTTTATCTTTGTCTATGTTGTTTACTTTTAAGTTTTGGTCAATTTTGGTAATCTTGCTCTTATGTGGATTTGACTATGTGATCTATTTAGTAAATGATTTAATTATAATAATTGGGTTAATCATATCATATTGAGAATTAATAAATATTATTTGACTAAAAAGAAAATATGAGAATATGAGAATATTTAATTAATTAAAAACTAGATAAATACATGGTTTAATTTAAAAGACTTAATTTAGAAGTCTAAATTTAGAAATTGGTTGAAGAGAAATTAGAATATGATGATATTTAATTTAATAAGAAATTAATTAAATATGTGCTTCAATTTTAAAAGATTTAATTTAAAGACAAGAGCCTACAACACAACTATAAATTGTGAGCCTCTTAATTGGGAGGTCTTGGGTTTGAATCTACTCAAGCTTAACTAATAATAAAAAATAATTAACTAAATAATAATAATTAATCTAGCTTCGGCCTCTTATCGATCCAAAAAAAAATATTTAATTTAAGAAGTTGGATAAAAAGAGAATTAGAATATTAAAAGATTAAAGATTTAATATTATTTTATTATAATTAATAATAATTAAATTAGAGTTGCATTTGAATAATGGGCTTTAATTATTAATATTAACTTAAATAATAGACTATGCTTTAAATAGTGCATGTACTAATTAATAAAGTGGAGGAAAAGAAAATATAAAAGAATATTTTAATTAAAAAGTTCTTTAAGAGTGCACGAAAGGATTAAATAATAAAAGTTTATTTTAAGGAGAGGCTTTTGCATGTTCAAAAACTAGAAACCCTAGGTAGAGTTAAACTCTTTATTAAGAGATTCAAGCTCATTTCTAGACACACGGGTTTTGGGAGAAAAAAATTGAAATTGGGTCAAAAGAATTGTTGAAATTTTCAAAGGGTTTGAATTTTCATGCATATTCATAGATTGTCTTAGATTTTAGCTATAGTTTTGAGATAGGGTTTGAAAACCCATTGTAGAATTTTATTGAAATATCTGTCTAGTTTGTGTCTTCCTGGGTGCTTGCATAATGCTTATTAATTTATTGTATTAATTTTGGGTGAAGAATTGTGTAGTAGATTTTAAAAAGTAAAACTTACTAATGAAGAAAACGTGTGTGGGGAAACTATAGAAAAATTTAGAAAATTATGGATGTATTCTTTTTAAACCCTTTCTAATTTGATTATAGAAAATTGGAAAAAAATAACAAATTGAATAGCTAGGGTTTGAACTTTAAATTTATCATGTGATTATCATGAACTTTCTAACTAAAAATAAATATTCTTCTTATATCTAAAATAATTTAATTACGATATTTATTAGAAAAGAAAAAGTTTAATTGAGAGAAAAGCGTTTTGTAGCTAAACGTATGCATGTATGTGAAAATAAATATACCAAAAATAAAAAACTAAGTATAGTATAGCTGCATGATTTCAGAGATCAAATTCATGCAAAAATACTAATTGTATAATTATATAGTTTTTGGATTCATTTATTTAAAAATAAACAAAAATTAATGATTATATATTGATTCAAAAAATTCAATTTTAAAATTTATTTAATTTAAAATAAATTTTAAAATTGTCATTTTAAGAATTATTTATTATTTTGAAATTTTTTAAAATATATATTAATTAAAAAATTGTTATTTTAAAAATAATTCATTATTATTTATTAATTTTATAAAATTAAATTAATACTACTCATTTAGTTATAAAGTGGGTGTTGGTATCGAACAATCTTTACGTTTAGTTAAACTATTAGTTGCATATATATGATTTTATATTTATTAATGCAAGTGGGAAGTTGATAAATAAATTATTGTAATTTAGTTATATTTTAAGAGAAGTTATAGTGGAGTTCACTATATAATCATCTAGTTATGAATTTTTAATATTATGAGAGAAATTTTAGATAACTTAATTATAATTATAATTTCAAGTTTGAGTTTTCTCGAGTTGCATTATGAATTAAAGAAAAAGTAGATATTAATATTAGACTTAAATAGAAGTCAAATAATATTTTAAAAATGAAATTGATATTAAGATTTAATCTAGCAATATACATTTATGTTATTAATTAAATTATTCATGATTTAAGATTATTTAAATTAATAACATGATAATGATAATATTGCATGATTGATAACCTTTATCCAACTATGAAACGATTATGAAATGAAAACTTGAACTTGATGCAAATCAATTTTTATGGAATTATATTTAAAATAATAATAATAATAATTTAAAAAACTAAATAACAATAGTTTTTTTAAATGCATGTCAAGATGTCATGTTTTATTTTGTAGTGGATTTGGGGAACCTAGTAGTTTGACTAGATAGGCATGTTTACTAGAGACTTGGGAAGTGGTTGTCTTTATGATGCTTTTATGTGTTGTTGTTTGGTCATGATTATTTTGTTCCCAACCAATGTGCTATATCCACGCGTTTGTGTGATGAGATCGAGTTCTTTTTTATAAGCTCATGTATTGTGATTTTCTTGGTGTAACCCATGAGATTTTTGACCAGTTATCTATTGGCACTTTCTAGTTGCTTGTATAGAATTGAGGTGAATGTTGTGATTTATTTATTGGTGCTTTCCAGTTGCTTGTATAGGACTATGGTGAATATTTTGATTTATCTATTAGGTGCTTTCTAGTTGCTTGTATAGGACTAAGGTGGATATTGTGATTTATCTATAGATATTTTCCAGTTGCTTGTATAGCACAGAGATGAATATTGTGATTTATCTATAGATATTTTTCAGTTGCTTGTATAGGACTAAGGTGAATATTATGATTTTATGAGATATACTTTTATGACCTTAGGGTAGGTTATCTACGTGTATGCTGGGAAGTGGCTTGCAATGGAGGTCAAATTCCTAAAGAGGTTACCTAGGTAACCCATTATAAGTTGTATTAATAAGTGATGACATTTCATTAAATGGGTTAAAATGAATTAACAAGAGTCAATGTTTTACCTCACCCATGCCTTGAGTGCTAGTATAAGCTAGGATGGGAGTAGAGATGATGCTTGGTTGCGACCTTGCCTTGTTAGTATGCCTTGTTTGTGAGAAAGGATACTGATGCTGCATAGAGTCACTAGGGAGCTAGAGTCTAGAGATGCTATTAGGGTAACCTTAGAGTTGGCTCATGTGATGGTACTGGCCCACATGCATATTGGGTTTCCTACGTGACTTTTTTTCCTTTAGGATTAGAAGTTACTTGTGTACTTGATACCTTTGAGATAGATTGCTATCAATATTCCTTGCCTAGGATTATTTTATGATTTGATTATTTGTGTATGGATCATACATTATCTCTCCAACACAACAAGAGTGAGAACTTGATTAGGTGACCACACGGTCAACAGGTCATGTCTTCTTACTATTTGGGTCTCCCTTTCATTGCTATCTATTGGATGTTCATTGGTACAGTGGTACCATTATCATTCTTATTCTTATCTTGGAGACTTCTATTCATTTGATGTATCTATGTATCATGTATTTTGAGATCCTATGGGATATTGTATTGTATATTGATTTCTTGTATCTATTTTCACTTACCCTATGACATGTGTAGTGGATGTTATTCATTAGATATGCTTTCATATTATTGGTTGTACTTATGCATTTTATTATGTGATAATGTATATGTTATTTCTTTATAATTAGGTGACTTTGTACTAAAGACTTAAACAAATTATTATAAACTTTTTAATGTGACTCAACTTGAAGGAACCCTTGAGGACTGGAAATTGTATTTGTAATTTTCTTCTATGTATTTGACGTGTATGTATATATTGCTTCCATACTATTCTTACTTTAATGTTGTTTAAACTTCTTTTTTTTAATTTTTTAGTAAACATAGAAGCATGTTAGGTTTATTTCTCTTTGGTTCCTGAGCAGGGTGTTACAAGATGATAGCAAGTAGAAGAAGAGGAGAAAAAGATAAAAACTAACACCTTAGTAAGATTTATCCTTGATCTGTCACGGGATCAATAGGAAACATTTTTGGAAAATTACAGAAACAAATCTATCCCTAAGTATAAAATGTTTTTGATTTTATAAATAATATGGAAGTTGTAACACAATAGGATGAATTGCTCTAGAAAAGAATTTTTTCTTTATCAACCAAGGAAGTAGATACAGAGAAAGGAACTAAGACTATGACCATTGAAGATGATCACAACAGTGGAGAAAGTCTAATTGTATTGATTCCACAAGGCAACATGTCACTAGTATGTGCCAATGCCCCTGACACTCTAGAGGTCGAGCAATCAAGGCTCATAGGAATGAAGGCAAAAACTGAGATAAGGAATACAAGTATAGATAGTCAAACTATTTCAACACCTCATTTTGAGGAAAATAAAGAGATGAGTAGAGTTGAACCAAGTGCAAACATTGTTTTCTCATGCACTAAAGCACTAGCACAACCAAGTGGTGAAACTCCCTCACCAACTCCCAAAGCAGTGCCAAGAAATAGCACTCCTTCATTGAGTAATAGAAAAGCAATAAAGAACACTTCACCAAATATTGAAGTTAGTCTAGATGAAATAATTGAGATGCCACAGTCAAATTTACAAAATATCACGTTGTAATAAATGATTTTGATATGAGAAATTTTGGCCAAAAAGAAACGACAAGAAGAGCTAAGAAGAGAGCTCAAACAAAAGCAGGTATTTTCTGATGTGTAATCCATTTTTGTTGATGCTTCTGATATTCAAAGTTTTGATGAAGAAGCTCCAATTATTACCCAACTTGTAAATATTCTTGAGCAAGTAAATGTTGGTAATATGGAATCCATTGAAAAATTAATGGATTGTTCAAAGTTCTGATGTGTAAACCATTTTTGTTGATGCTTCTGGTATTCAAAGCTTTGATAAAGAAGCTCCATTTATTACCTAGCTTGTAATATTGTTGAGCAAGTAAATATTGGTAATATGGAATCCATTGAAAAATTAATGGATTGTTCAACAAGAAGATTTGAGAATAAAGTTGTGGATAAAATTTCCATAACAATTGCCAAGCAGAAAGTTCAATTACAAGAGTGTGTATAGGTTATGGTAGAACTTATATAGAAACTACAAAATTTGTACAACATTTTTTCAAATTTTCCAAGATTCACAAATGATATCTAGGCACAAATACACCAAATTCAAGATGAGATGAAGAGATCCAACAATATTATTTTATAGACAAAAACATCTACTATTGACCACTACAATAAGTTACTAAATTCTCAAGGCACATTCGTCGAGCTTTAGACAGCTGAAAACAACATGAGATCTAAATTGATCTCTATTCAAGCAATGTTGATAACTCACATAGAGGTCATGTAAAGGGAGATGCAATCAACCCAAGGTCCTATCAAGGAAGATCACAATCTTTTAGTAACTGGTAGCTTGATTGACTTAGCTACAAGATTATAGCTGCAAAGTCACATTTTGGAGGTAGCAAGAACCACATGGGATCATGCACTATCCATGATCACCCAAGTTCATCAAACATTCATTGATAAATATGGTTTGCTTCCACCTATTCAACCCCAACAGTCTTGACTACATGTTCAAAAACTAGGGGGAATGAATGAATTTGTTGTTATAGAGTAGAGTATGATGAATGAATTTTTTTTTATAGAGCAAATTATATGGATAAGTATTCATTTTACATTGTTTATTAATTATTCATTTTGGCACAATTCATAATACTTAGGGGAGAGTTTATATCAGATTCTATTTATAATGATGTAAATATGACAAAGTATTTTTTCCACTAATGTCAAAGGGGTAGATTTGGTGTATCTCTAACTATTGTTGTCTATTAGTGTTAAAAACTTAGTCATTTACAAGGAAAAGTCAGACGGTCATCACTACAACCAAGCTACTCTATATAGGTTGAGTCATGTACATAAGGATGTATGTACCGAGCCTTATAGGAGATGAGTAAGTGTGTGGTCACCAATTATTTTCTATACAAGCCAAGATCACCTACCAAGAAGATCAAAGCATATAAGTGTTGAATTTCATAGTATGTGCTAAGCACAATATAGATTGAGCACCAACTATGTCAAGTATCAGAAAATAGTAAAGGCCGAGCAATGCAGAGTATACATAAAGATAAAAAATGGTACAAATTTTGAGGTAAATCATTTTTGAGATGACATGGAAGGAACATTTAATATATTTCAAGGTTGTTATAGAGATTTTTATGCGTTTATGATGTGGATCACAGATCCCTATGTTTTGTGATGAATGACTCAAATGAAGAGGAAAAATATGGAAGTATCTAGAAAACTCTTTGTGGAACTCTTTAAATGGAGAATATTTTAACCTAGATCGTGTGGTGATGGGATGAAAGGAGAAGAATGTGTATGTGAAAAAGGAGAAATATGTGAAAGGTGAAGTGAAAGATTGAGATCACATTAGAAGTGAATGGAAGTATTTTGTTATCTCTTAACAGAGCAAGTGACCTATTTAGAGCAATGAAGGGAAAGAAAAGTTTTATCAGATTAGAAGAGAGGATCAATTTACAAGGAGAAGACTTGAAATCAACTTACACAGCATACCGAGAGTTAGGTATTGAATCAATTTTAATCAACTTCAATTTGGATAAATCTCTTAACAAAGTTGTCTTAATAGATCTTTGTAAATCTCCTAACAGAGTCCTTACTTTATTGTAAGTGTTAAATCCTCTAACAAGGTGAGGCCTAGAAGTCTCAAACTCTTTCAATAGGCTAGACCCCTCATAGGGTAGATCATATATTACGATCAAGCATTGTAACCTTAAGAGGTTAACTTTATTACTATAATAGTGAATATTTGTGGGTGTCATCTCCACCCCAATTATACCTTCACTTTGGAGGGTTTCTGGGTAAAAATATTGTGTTATGTGTTTATTTTCATGCATGTGATAGATTAGATTTACATGTTACAACAAGTTTTTTATTACAAGTTTTACATGCACAAGATAACTGGTGAATGTGTGAATGAATTGTTTAAAATTAAAAGTGCTTAAGATTCTGATTCACCCCTATTCTCAAAATCTTGTCATCCTATTTATACTTCCATCAATTAAAAAAATATGTGTACCTAAGAGGTAAGATGTAGATCATTCCCTTATCTAAAGAAAACTGAGAAGGGATTTAGCACTACATCAATTGTTATTATTAGAATATCTTAGAAATTCATGTAGGAGAACACTTTAGGAACTACCTAAAGGTGTGAAGTGATGTAAAGTGATTAGTAGTTGATACCTAATGTAAGAGGGAGTAAGATTTCAAAGATTAGAAACTAAAGATATCTATATGAAGACAAAAATGTATAAAAATTTACCTAATGAGGTGAATGAGGTGTCTTGATATTGTTCTCAAAGAGGGAGATTATTGCCAAAGTTACCATTACTAATTGATGCAAGAGATGATGTAGTTACCATTAAGTGATCAAAGATGGAGAGATATATGTTACTAGAAAGAGGCAGTGATATAAAAGCTGATGAAGATGTTCAAGCATGGAGAGCAGTAATTGATATCTTAGAGGGAGAGTGCTTGAGATGTTGGATGATAATTAGAATGAAAATAAGGATATTAATGAGATATGTGTTTAGTATCATATCACATTGCTGCAAACACATAGGGAGCTGAGTAGAGAAAACCTTTTGGAGGTGTTGATTACTTTTTGGATTGCATGGTAACTTGAAAGGTGTTTCTATCAATGCCAAAGAGGGAGACTATTGGAGCTACAACTCGAATAATTATTATGCTATCATTGATGTTAGATCTTACTAGTAAGACATTTTCTAATAGTGTAGTGTGCCATATCAATTGATTGATGAAGAGGATTTGAAAAGGAGAGACAACAAGATGACCTAGTGGAAAGGTTGAGTAGAGATGAGTAAAGTAAGATGGAATTACAATGGGCACTTGATAACTTAGTACTTGAAAAGATAATGTTTTGTCTAATCATTATACTAAGTGAGGAAGAAAGATTAGTTAAGGAGAAAAAGAGATAGTTGAAGCAAGATAAAATGTAAGCTTCATCGAGTAATTAAAGAAGAAGATTAAGGAACTTAAGCATTGTTGAGAAAAACAATGTTAGTCGAGTATTAATATAAGTTGAATGCAAGTGAATGTCGAGTGATAGGAAAGACCAAGTTGGACAATATAAGCTGAAAAAGACAAAATAGTGATGATTGAGTAAACCATTGATAATCAAGTATGAGAATCTAGTTATGACCAAGTGACAAGGAAATAACAATTTATGAAAGAATCAAGATTTATGGCCGACAGATTTGAATGATCGAATTGGTAAAAAAATGTTGAAGATAAGGATTGATGAGATGGAACATTCAATATGAGAATTGAATTTGTTAAGCGATCAAAGGATAAGATTGATGAGAATTTTTTTAGAAGTGTCAAGAAGAAGAAGAAGATCAAAAGATGGATAGATTCATTGAACCTATTGAATCTAATCATAACCCTAAGATCTATGGTTATGTTTAAGGAAAAAAAAATTAAAGATACCTATTTAAGGAGGTATAATGAGTGATTTTGACGTTGGTTAAGGACTAGATTTGTTAAACTTACAAGTGGAGAAGAGAATTACAAAGGAGAGTGTGAAGTTTGTGAAGTGTGGGATTGCTTGAAGAGTTACCAAGCATATTTGAGTTGAAGAACATTATGGAGTCTAGTCAATGAGCTAGGAATGAGGTAAATGGAGATCTAAATTTTACAAAGTGAGTTGTATTTTATCAGATCAAATCTTGTTGTTGCTTTCTAACCATTGTAGCAGTAAAAATCCTTTAATCGAGGTTGACCTAACCCTTATTTATAAATATTTTAACAAGGTGACATTCTAAGGGAATGTTCAAAGTCCCCTAACAAGGCCACTACTAATAGGGTGATTAAATCATTTAATAGGGTGACACATAACAGTTTGTTTTATAACCTTTTATAGGGTTGGCTCCTAATAGAGCTCACTTCTGAAGAGTGAAAAAGTGGTAATATTTTACTTGGTGGTTTTTCCCAAATTGGGTTTCCACATTAAATCTTGATGTTATATTTGTGTTTATGATTGATGAATGTGTTATGCTACTTACTATTTATTGTTTTTGAAAATAAAAGTGACCAAAAAAAAGGGGGTTGACCCTTACATCCAAAAGGATGGTAACCAACACATCACCAGCAAATGCCAACAGAGAACATTACCAAAGCAAAAACAAAGTAAAGAGTAACTTAACCATAATATTTCTACCCAAACTACTAACCAGCATACTACTATGAATAGAAACAACTAATCTATAGTAGAAGTCTATAAAGTTTACCATACTAATAAAGTTTATAAAGTTTATAATAAAAAATTGGCACCATCAGGCTAACCAAAGTCTGAGTAACAACTAGATACTAGCAAACTAAGTAACAGCATAAAAACATAAAACAACTAGAATCCAATGATCCCTTAAAACTATAGACTTATTTCTCAAATTTTTCCTTTCCCTTCCCAGCCAATAAAACCCAAGCCCAATCATTGGCAAGAAACTTAAAGAGAAGCTTATGATCCCCCATATTCATTCATGTCTCTTCTTTTTCCTGTGTTAGCAACTGAAGGGTGGTTGCAGCTGCATTAGTGACCTTTAGGGAAAATTTAAAGAAGGTTGAGAATCCTTCCTCTAAAGTTTTAGCCCTTTGATATAGTTGTGCCATCACCTCCTTTTTCTCTTCGACCTTCTCTTTGTTTTTAGTTCCTGCCTTTTTAACTTCCTCTTTATCTTTTCCCACCTAGTTATCATCCTGCAAAAGCTTTGGCTTAGTAAAAACCTTGGGTTTTTCCTTGACCAAGGAGGAAATGGTAATGGGGGAGGTATTCATTTTTCTACTATCTTCATAGAAGGTAATGGGTTCCAGGGTGAAGCTGGCAAAAACATGGGTAGTATTTGTGGTGATGGTATTTCCAACTGACACCTGATTATTTCCAACAGACATCTGGGCATTATCAACAGAATTTTCTGCAGAATTATCACTTTTTTCTACCTCCTCTCTCCCTTCTTCTCTCTTGGAGTTAGAGTTATTCTCCTCCTCCCTCTCCTTTTCATTGTTCTCAGAGCTCTCCTCCTCCACCTCTTCAACCTTGAATCTATTAGACTTTTGCTTATGCCTTGCCTAGGATTTGGCATGTCTTCCTAACCTTCTCCTACCCTTTCTACCTCCCTCCTCCTCTGATTCCTCCTCTTCCACCTCCACCAGTTTTTCAATTTTAATCTTTTTAGTACCCTTTTGTTCCACAATTACTTCAACTCTATTCTTTTTCTTATTTTCATGGCTGGGGGGAGGCCGCAATGTATGAATTCTGGTACCAATATTGGTACTTTGGGAGAACTCTGGCAGTGGTGTTGGTTGTCAACCACCACCACCCTAGGGGGGAAAGCAAAAGATGTAATTAGTATAAGTGAAAGATTAGGCCTTGGTGGATAATGGTGAAGTTATGCCATTTGTACCTCTTCCCCTTAACATCACTGACCACATCCTCTAGAGAATGTAGTAGAAAAAATGGCATAGAAATAAAATCCCTATTTCTAAAATGATTCAAGAGGGGGAAATGGTAGTAGTAGTAAACACCAAACCTGCCCTCTAGCATCAAATATCTCATGAGCATAAGGCAAACATTGTCCCATAGAGCTGGCAACCTATCCCTCTTAAATCCTCCTCTGTAGTGCACTGGCTCTTTGTCTTCCACAAAAAAATTGCTCATATTAGCCTCATCAACCATTTTTGTGACCTTTCTCCATTTTTTTCCCTTCATAGATAGCCTGGTGGCCATGGCAATTACTTCCTCATTAATTTCAAAAGTAATGCCATTTATGGTTACCTTATGCTTATTCCACCCATTAACAAATTGGAGGGCAAAATTCTCATCGTACCCTACCATTGCCTGCATGTAAGGTAGAAATCCCCCTTCCTTTGATAGGGACTAAGTAGCCATCCTATCTTTGAAGTTCTCAAATTTTTTGGGCTCCAGCCTATTCAAGTCACCACCTATATCTTCTCCACCTTCTTTCGATTCCTCCACCTCAATGATGCACATCTGAACCTCCTTGTCTCCAATATCATTACGAATACTATTAACCCTGGACCTCTTTGTAAAGAGTGAAATAATTTTACAAGCCCATTTTTGAGACACTTCAAAATCCCATGTGAATTCATTATGAGAATCATGCATCTTTAACATCATAATTTTTACACCCCTAAAATCTTTGACAATCTGAATAATGATATTATTCCTACTTTCAAAGGGGAAGCAATTTGAATTCTGCAGTATGTTACCATAATGGAAAAATGACACTCTCCTTAATCTACATTAATTCATTTTTCCATTTTTACAGCCACATCTTCTCCTCATTTCCCTCGAACATTTATTAAATTTAGTGAATTTCAACTTTCTAAGGAAGAAATTGCCAAATTTGGCCTCGGCTTTAAATTTTGTAGTCATACTTAATTAATATTCCACCCTCTTTCTTTGCAAATCAAGGACATAATATCCTCATTAAGATTTTCCATATTTCTCCAGCACGTGACTACCATTAATTCCCCATGGTAGCTACCACATCGGCCACCTTATTTCCTTCTCTATAGATGTGTTGTAGGCAGCCCTTCTCCATCCGTTCTAAAATATTAGCATAGGTTTGTGATAAAAAAACCCCTTCTTTTCAGATTGTCAAGAGTTAAAATTTTACCATGTTGAAGAGTCCACTAAAAAAAATTAATTTTAGGGAGTAGATTATTAATCCAAACTTTACTCCATATTGGTGGGTAGAAGTTCTTACTAAAGAGGTGTTTGTATGCCGATTTGATTGTAAATTGGCCACTAGAAGTTAAGTCCCAAACTCTAGTACCCTCCTAGATTAGGATTGGGGGTCTTTGTGCTGCTAACAGCATTTCCAACTCCTTGAGAAGCTAAGTATCCTCTTGGGGGTAAGTGTCTTACATAGTCTCTTCCACTTCCTCCCCTAGTCAATATAGTCCTCCACCTTCCTTCCCATGTCTTCCTTTAGTAACTCCATTAGTCTTTTGAATTTGTTGTAGACCAGTAGTTTACCCCCCACCCCCCCCCCCCCCCCACCCCCCCTTCCCCCATGCCCCCCCCCGCCCTCCCATCCAATTATCCTTCCAAAATCTAATATTACATCCATTCCCCACAATCCACCTTGTCCCTTCCCTTAGTAAGCTTCTACTCCTAACAATATTCGTCCAAATTTTGGAGCCTCCTAGGAGATCATTATTGAAGAGATTCCAAGTGAAATAGGAATTTGATAGATATTTAGCTTTCATTATATTACCCCAATCTATATTATCTTCTCCTAGTCTTCAGCCTATCTTCATAAGGAGGGCTTTATTCAGGTCACGAAGTCTTCTTACTCACAACTCCCCTTTTTCATTTGGCTTACAAACCTCATCCTAGTTAACCTGGCTCAATTTGTTCTTCACCTTCATCCCTCACGAGAGGAAATTCCTCTGTATTCTCTCAATTCTATCTACCATATTTTGGTTAATTTTAAAAAGGGACATGAAGTAAATTGGAATGCCGTATAGAGCCGCTAAGAGAAATTATAATTTACCAGCATTGCTTAATATTTTCCCTTTCCATCCTACCAACTTCTTTTAAATTTTTTCCACTATTGTATTCTAGAAGTCATTAGTCACCTTCTTAGTGGTTAACAGTAGGCCAAGATAAGTATTTGGGAGGTTGGCAGACTGAAAACCTAAAATGTTTCTTATCTTCCTTTGTATTGAGGCATTAGTATTAAAGAAATAGATCTTACTTTTATAGTAATTAACTTGCTAGCCTAAACTTTCTTCATAATTATTGAGTATAGTCTTCCAAGCTTTAGCTTCCATAACAGAGGATTCTCCAAAAAGAAAAGTATCATCAACAAATTGCTGCACCACTTCAGTATTAGTAGTGGTAGCAGGCTTAATCCCTTTTACACATCTTGTATTAACAAGTTTAGAGAAAGGCCTCCCCAAGACCTCCACAACCATAATAAAAAGGTAGGGCAATAGTGGGTCACCTTGTCTTAATCCTTTCTCTACTCCAAAATTTCCCTAGGGAGAGCCATTTAAAAGAATAGAATATTGAACCAAACCTACCATCATCTTAATTAGATTTATGACTTTGTCATTAAATCCATCTCTTTCGAGTGCATCATAGAGGAAGTCCCACTTCACCTTATCATAAGCCTTGGAAATATCTAACTTGAAGGCCATTCTACGTCTTTTATTTTTTTCATTGAATGAATAATCTCATGTGTGGTTATTGCAACATCCAAGATTTGTCTTCCTGAAACAAATCCCTTCTATGGAGTACCAATGATTTTTTCCAGAAATGGCTTTATCCTGTTGACCAAAACTTTGGCAAAGATCTTATAAATTGTCTTGCATAGACCTATAGGCCTAAAATCCATTAGGCTCATGGGTGTTGGGGTTTTGGGGACTAAAGTAATAAAAGTCTTATTAATCATTTTTAGCATCTTCCTAGTTTTAAAGAAATCTCTGGTAGCCCAAACCAATTCACATTTAACAATCTCCCAGAAGTGCTAGAAAAAAGCTAGAGGGAAACCATCCAGACCTAGGGCGTTATATGCTTTCATAGAAAACATAGCACATTTCACTTCCTCCTCTATGATGTTTCCAAGAATGTGGTTGTTTTCCACTATACCCAACCCTTGTGGGATTGTATTAATTAAACTTCTTCTGATAACCTGATTTCCTGCATTGTTATCCTTAATGTAAGCCTTGCTAAAATATTCCACCACATGTCTTCCCATCTCCTCTTGGTCCTTATAAACCCTTCCTCCTTCTACCAATATGCTAATTGTGTTTCTTCTTTTATGATTGGAGGCTGATCTATGAAAGAAAATAGTATTTTTATCACCCTCAGTTAACCATTGGACTCTTGACCTTTGTTTCCAAAAAATTTCCTCCCTCAAAATAATATTCTTCCATTTTTTTATATATTCCTCTTCTACCTGAGTTGCACTTTCAATGACATTTCCTTCAGCAATTTTCCCTTGGAGCTTTTTAAGTTTTTCCTCCACTTCTCCTTTGATTTTGAACAAGTCTCCAAAATAAATCTTAGCCCAGCCCTTAATGTTTCTTCTTATATTATCAAGTTTTTTGGTTAGTCTATACATAGCAGTGTCATCTAATCTTAGATTCCACCATTCCTGAATTCTATCTTTGAAATCTAGGTGAGATTGCCACATTATTTCATACCTAAAAGGCTTTAGTCCCCTTTTTAAACCATCCTCCCACATAAAGATTAAAGGGGAATGATCTAAACTAGTTCTAGTAAGGTTCTCTAGTAGGGAATTTCCCAGATGATTCTAGTTCCCTGTCATCATCAGCCTATCTAGTCTAACCTAGATAAGATCGCTCAATTTCTATTTTTGGTCCAAGTGAATGGGTTCCCTCTAAATTCCACATCAATAAAATCCATTATGCTCATAAAGTCATTAAGATCTTGCAAACTTTCATGGTAGTCCCTAGATTGCAATTTGGTACCAAATGTATTAGTGCCTATTTCCTCCTAATTTCTCCGAGTGATAAAGGGGGGTATTAAAATCTCCCATAAACATTAATTGTTTATCTTTCATATTTTCTAGAATCCTTACCAACTTGTCATATGTTTCCTTTCTCCCTACCCTACAGTTAGAAGCATAAATATTTATAAGCCCCCAATGTTGGATATTAGTTTGGAATTCAGTTATTATGAAATTTCTATCCACCCATACTTCAACCCCCATCATAGAGCACGGGTTCCACATGGTACTAATGCTCCTCAAGGCTCCTTTAGCATCCATATGCATGTAAGTAGCACCTAGCCAAATATGACTAGAAAGTCTATCAAAATTAGCACTAGAAATTTTAGTTTCTTGTATTAACACACAATCAACCTTTTCCTGAACTATGCACTATTTTAGAGCATATTGCTTCTGGGGATTATTCAACCCCCTTAGATTCCGAGAGAGGAAATTCATTTCTTACCTCTAGTTATAATCTCCAATGTAAGTTTCTTACCACTGGCCATGTCCCTTACTGCTCGTTTAGTCCTAGTTGCTCTGCTAGTCAGTCTTCTAGCTATCCCACATGCCCCTACATCTGATTTTTTTCCCACCTTCTCTTCCTTTTCTGAACCTCCCATTCCCCATTATTCCCCTCCTATGGAGAAGTTGGGCATAGTTCTTTTTTAGACTTTTTGATGATTGCCATCACTTTAGCTGCTATCTCCATTGGAGAGGTTTTTATCATCCTTTTGGGGATACATATCCTCTCTTGGGTAGTACCATCTATGGCCATTAGTTCTTGGAGGCCCTCACCTCCCTATTTTGATGGAGAGTTAGGAAGAGGGTGGTTAACCACTATTTTTTCCTCCTCCATCATTTCTCCTTCCTTAAGTTCCTCTGTTGGTGAATTCAATAGTTCTCTAGCTCATATCCAAAGGGATATTCATCCATTTTTCTCTTATCCTCAAAGGCTTCCCCTTCCCCAGGATCAATAAGCCCCCTTGGTCCTTTTTCCTGGGGTGTTCGGCACTAGGTCCTCCATTTTTTTGCATCAACAATCTTCTCCTCCAATCTTGGGGCTTCCAAGGGTTCCCCCATAGCTTCCATTACAATTCCCAGGGAGCCTTCCTTTTGTTTATCCTTCTGCACTTGGGCCTTACAATCCAAAATAAGGTGTCCAAATTGACCACATTTCTAATAGAATAGGCCTGCATTCTCATATTAAATGGGTTGAACTTTCTCTCCCCATTTGGTTTTGATAATGACCATAGTCAGGAGGGCCCCATTCAAAGCCACATTCGCATACAATCTAGTGTAAACTAGTCATGATTTTTGCATAGTTACTTTGTCCACATTAACAAAGTATCCAAAAGAATTCCCTACCCACCTTAGGATCTTCTCATCCCAAAATTCAAGGGGTAGTCTAGGTAGCCTTACCTAGACTAGAGCTAGCTTATTTAACTCTACACTAGCATCAAAGCTTGGGTGCCACCTTGTTAGAGCAAGACAATGCTTCCCATAGTACCAAGTTCTTGAGAGTATGAGGTTAATATCTTCTTCTGATGTAAATTTAAAATAAAAAAGGCCACTTGGCATTGCTAAAACACTCACACTACCCCTAATTTTCCATTTTTGACTCACCCATTTATGAACCATCTCGATTGTACATCTAAAGGCAATGAATCTACCCACAACATAAAGTTTAAGGCTAGCAGTAACACTAACCACTAAAGTATTCGGGAGGGAGATCATTGGCCCTATATGCCATGAGAAATCTTGGGATCCTCTATTGAGACATTAACCACTGTAGAACCCACTAGTGTATTCTTCCAACCTCTTAGGGTCCCATCTATCAACTTCTAACCACCTTCCAGTGGACAACCAGTAGGTCCCCCACTACCCAAAACCACAGTGTTAGAAAAAGTCTTCCCAACTTCACCCAAGGTCCCACCTCCATCTATCATGTCCTCCAAATTCCTGTGCAATGCTAGTACCATTTGTAGATCCAAGTAGGGTGGAGGATCAGGAGTCCTAGGGCCTACCATGAACAAATTCAAAATTCAAATATAAGCGGTAATGGGTTGCAGAGCAGTATTGATGATGGTTGCAAAGGGGTATTGATGATCTTTGAAAGGTTAAGTTGTTTGTTGTGATAAGTGTCTACTAGTTGGAACATACTGAACATAGAGTTAAGAATGAAATGAATAGGTTGGATTGTGATGAACAAATTTATTTGATGAATGGTTTATAAGTTTGAATAAGTTTGTTGAAGTTGTTAAAACTTTAATTGGTACATCTGGACCTGAGGATAACTGATTCACCCCTCTCCCCACCCTCTTAATTGTTCTAAATATTCTAACATGGGTATGTGATATGTGATTAATGTAATATAATTCAATGTGAGATATTATAGGGAAAGTTTAAGATGGTGAAATACTTAGGGTTTGCTAAAAATTATATATTTGGTGAAGTTGAAAAGAATTTTGTGTTGATCATGTACGGGTAGTAAATGTGAAGGTGTGGTTAGGATAGAGTGAAGTTGAGTATGCAATGAAGCAAGTGTATACATTATATTGGATATGATTAGGCAAATGAAGTGTTATTTTGCAAATCATTCTCCTCGTTTCTCCCTCATAGTCACAACAATCAAAATACCTTAAATGGGTGATCCTAATATGTCCTTTATTGTAGATCCTTTAATAGCGTGGCACTTTAAATAGTTTTCCAAGTCCTTTAAAAAGGCTACTACTAATAAAGTAAATCTCCTAATGAGACTAGAGGTAAATCCCTTGACTGAGTGGAACCTAATAGTGTCTTTTTAAACCCATAATAGGATTAAGCTCCTAATAGGGCATACTTCAAAAGAGTTCAAAATTTGTGGGTACGAATCCCCACTATGGTTTTCACCCAAGTTGGGTTTCCATAATACCAGATCCCTATGTTAAGTGTCTCATTACTTTTTGGATGTGTTGTCCTCGTTGAAGCTTTTATTTTTTGGTATTAAGTTTATCTTGTGAACTAGTTTAAAGGTTGAAAAGTAGTTTAATTAGGTGATTACTAATTCACCCCACCATATTATCTAATAACTTAGGACTAACAAAGAAATCTTTGGATATTCAAGGATATATGTGTACACGGTATGAATGTGTATTCATGAAACCTTACTATAGAAAGCAAATGGATTGACGAAAAACTATACTAGACCTAAGATATCATCATCAAAATGCAATCTCTACAAGCTTCTCATGTCTCCCTAACCACAATTGCTAAAATAGCTCTCAGACCAGAATCTTAGTGATAGTTTTAGAATGGGATTGTGCTAAAAATGCAAATCTACAATGAAAAGTGCAAGATCTATGACTAAAATGCAGATTATATGTGAAATACAACTCCTAGAAATGCTCTTGAAATGATCATGTTGTGAACTAAATATGCAATAAATGAAGCTAAATTTTACAAAATGATGCTAAATGACATAAAATAATGCTAATAATGCTATGAAATTGCTACAATGAAAATGCTAAAACAACGAGTCTAAATATGCCTATAGTGTAGATGCATAAAAACTTGGGTCCCTTGTCCCTTAGATTTCCCTCCTATTTATAGGATTTCATAAGGGGTTGGGGTAAGAACTAGGATTCTCACTTTTGACTGAGGATGAAAGTGAAACTCAAAATATCTCATAAGAGGCCAGGAGGAAGAGTCCAACAAACTTGATTTTGGGGATAATATGTGGATTTTGCAAATTCTTTTAAATGGTAAAAGGGAGATTTTTAATCTTGTGAGGATAAAATGATTTTATTGATTTAATAAATGATTTATTTTCAACATTTTGTTTTTTTCCTTCCTCCCTTTTTGAATTTTATTTTATGAATTTGAATTATTTTCTTCCTCTTTTAAAGTTGATTTAGGTCTTGTTGATTTGATACGTGACTAATGACCTAATGTGATTTTTGTTTTGAAAGTTTGTTGTGTTTCTTCTAATTTTCTCTTTGATTTGGACTTGATCAATCAAGATTGCATGATTTAGATTTTTGCCAATTTTTGGGTGTCTACAATATGGATTCAAATTGGACTAGAGATCTTGATAGAAGAATATTAACCAATGCATATGTGTTTACATTAATTGATGGTGCAATTAGTTGGATATGTAAGAAACTAGTTGTGGTTTTTTTTCCCACTATATATTTATAGTATATGGAACCTACTCATGCCTCCAATGAAGCCATTTGGCTCAAAAAATTCTATTTATTTATAGAGTTCAAATAGGGTGTAGTAATAGTTAGAATGGAATCTTCCTCCAACATTTCATGCTAAGACCAAGCACGTGGATGTAAAAAATTATTTTGTGAGAGATATGGGTGAGGATGAAAAGGTGAAGCTAAAGAAGATAGAATCTTTAGCAAATGTTGTTGATTATTTAACTAGTCTTGTGAGCACAAAAAAGTTCATAAGGTTTTTAGAGAATATGGGCTTTTCATCCTTTAATAGTTAATTTCATGATAGTATGGATCCCTTTACTCTTGTGAGGTATTCAAAAAGTAGGAAAATATTTAGAAACATGTGTCTCAAGATTGCATTATTTTCTAGATGATTCCAAAAATGTAGTTTGCAGTTATCTACAAATTGATGCATCATAAGATGCCCTTCTAATAGTATAATATATAAGGGCCATTTTGTATAGACTATATGACAGATTTCATGATAATTGTAAGGGTCAAAATTAGAGTTTGCAAGTGATAAACTATTTTAAAACTAGTTTATCCCTATCTTGGGCATTGCAAGTCAAGAATGTACAAGAAATCTCAAGGAGGTTTTGCACATGGTATTATAAAACCATAGGTGGTTTCTTGGTTATGAGAATCCTAGAAAAAGAGGCTTTGGGGAGGATTTTGAGCATTGAGTTTTGTTTGCAAGATCGAGTGCTAGAAGGATGCTTGTGAAGTCCCTCCATGCTTAAGTTAAGATAATACTCTTGTAAGGACGTATGTTGCAATTGTGTTGTAATCTCTTATTTATTTATTAATACATTACAGGTACATCTTACAATGTGGGATTTTTCTCTTGTAAGGGTTTCCCCATGATAGCCATTGTGTTATGTGACTATTTTTATTTCATCTATGCTCTTACTTGTCTCTTTGAATCCCTATAATAGTTAACTTGAAAGCTTCATATTCATCTTCTCAAGGTTAGTGTAGGAAGTGTTTTTTCATACCTTAGCTTTCTTAAAAAGACTAAGGGGGATTTCAAAGAGGTTGCAAAAAGGAAGCATAAAGA
Organism: Cupressus sempervirens; assembly: GCA_028749045.1. NCBI lineage: Eukaryota > Viridiplantae > Streptophyta > Pinopsida > Cupressales > Cupressaceae > Cupressus > Cupressus sempervirens. The sequence continues at coordinate 194,882,327 of CM053786.1, forward strand.
AGAAGAAAGAAAGAAATCTCATCAACAAACTATCAAAGAGGAATTAAAGGTCCAAAGAGAAGAAAATACATTTGGAGGGATAAAAAAATACATAGAGAGAAACAAAACTAAGGAAGCAATAATTCTCATGAGTGTTTGCGACTTTTGGAGATTTAATGTTTAGTGTAAAAAGTTTATTTAATACAAAGATGTAGGTAAAATTAATAATTTGGATGATGAAAGTCAATCTTTCATAAATCAATCATTAAGGAGGAAACATAGTACCTTAACCATTTTTCAAATAATATTGAGTGATGAAAAATGGATGTTGAATAGTGAAATGGTGATGAAGGACATACAATTTTAAATTTTTGAAGAAGAGATGTAATGAAAGAGTGTCAGAAGCATGGTTCAATGAAAGAGTACATTGGATATATTGAGATTGATAAGTTATGTATATTGATGAATTCTTTTCTTGAGGTGAGTCATATTAAAGCAAACATGATGGTCAACAATAGAAATCAATTACAAAGTAAAGTATCAAAACTTGGAAGGTTGAAGACAATAGTAGCACATTAAAAACTACAAGAGATGACAAGGACATAATTAAAGAAAAAGTTCAATGTAAAAATAAATGTTGTTGAACATGTTAAGGATAGTAAGACAAATATCTATCAAGACCAAAAATAGTTTTGGATCCAATAGGGAAATTATTTGCAATAAATGCACCTAAAATTGGTAAATGTTAGACAAGCTACAACTAGTAAAATTAATTGTCAAACTCATTGACATAAGTCCATCAAAAAGTCCTTTTGTTCCTCGGTAGTCGAATGTAGGGTACATTCTAGAGGTTTCTAGATTCTTACACATATAGACATTTATTTATTTGTAACCTCCCAATAATCTCCTAGTCATATCTAGTTGTTTAGAAAATACATAATGAATTAGAGGAATATTAGTGATTATTGTTTGATCTTTCTTAAATTAGTTGATATATTATAGATTTCCTAAAGGATTTTATTAGTCTATTTGTCTTTATACAAAGAAACAATGCTTCATTCTTCAAAAGAGTGAAAATTCACATAAAAAAAAGAAAAAAATGGAACCTATCTATCATCTCTACTATGATATATGTATTTTGATTGTATTGACTTAGCACCAAAAATTAGACTAGAGTTATAGTTAGAGTTATATAAGGGTATTTTTAAGTAAGGGCACAATATGACATAAGTATAATCATTTAATAATTATTTATATAAAAAATAAACTTTAAAAAATATTATAATAATATAGATTTTATACATGTTATATAATATGATATAAAATAATAATATTGCTATTCTAATCTTTTATTGTATTATTATAATTACATATTACTATAAAAATATATAGTATATTATAATTTAAATTTAAAATCATGTATAAGTAATCATCTTATAATAGGTGTCTATGTATAAAATTGTATTATAGCATTGAGTTTAATTTATTTTTTAAATAAATATTTTTAATATTTAAATAAAGTTTTTACATAATTCTAAATTTAAATGTTATCTTGTTTATATGGAATTAGAATGTTGGTTGAATAAATGATATGACTAAATAACATTAAAATTTAAGAGAACATTTGAGACTTATTTTGATATGTTAACAATAACATATAAAAAAATCATGACATTTTTTTTGGTAAATATACTATATGTTTCCAAAATTACCATTTATCTTTTGTAATCAACCTTTCACACCTTTGAATGTTAGAAAAAATATATTCCACTAACTAACAAGAATAACAAATAAAAGCCAACATGTGGCTGCTACCCCTCTGAAGGTGACACATGCGACTGCTACCACCCTCTAGCTTTTGGCTCAAAAGGAGGAAGATGGCCTTGGGAATGAAGATTCAAAGCTGCTCTATAACTTCCCACGGAGGACTGGACCAAAGTTATTTTGGCCAAGAAAAGAAAGAAGGTTGCCAGTTAGTGGTCCTTTGCTCATGTGCCTAGTGTTTTTGTGGGTTCTTTGTTGGTTGTTTCTTTCCATCCAGTTTTGATGGTTTTTCTTTTTCTATTGAACTTGGGTATGGGTTGTAGGTGGTACGATGCATTGAAAACCCACATGCCTATTGTTAATTTGTTAAACTTTGTTAGTGTTATGTACATGAATCTTAGTACTTTTATTTACTATTATGATGCTTCTCTCTTTTTGATGTAAATTATTTAGGGGTGTGTTTGGTTGTCTCTTTTATATCAAAAACAAATAAAAGCCAACTCCAAAGTAGTTACTTACATTGCTACAAGAAACAATCTTTAGACCTATGCTAATCATAAAATATTTATCCTATGTTGTAGGTCATAAATGATTTAAAAGGACAGATAGAAAAGTAAAAGTCATTGGACCAACATTTACCCAAAGTTCTATGACATTGAGTAAAGGGATTTATTCATAACACTTTTAAACTTTCTATTAGAACAAGTTGCATATATGAAAATATTCCTAAAAGATGAAAAATTATAGGAATTACTCAAAATAAAATAATAAGAAATTAGAATCAAATGAATGCAACCAAATATGTGTGGCATTCCAATTATTAGCAGTGCATGAACTTCACTTTTTTAAATTTTAATTTTGAGAAAATTTATTCTAAGCCGCAAAAAAATCATCTACAAAAAGTTGATATAAGAGTGAAGAATGAAGCATTTGTTCAACATCTTGAAATGAAAATAATTCAAATAGATTTTGAAGGACAAAAGAAAGGATGACTAAGTCTAAATATTGTTGAGTCTAATAATACAATATTCTATAATGTAAAAGTGATTTGTACAACTAAGAATTTTTTTTTTATTGAATAAGGAAAAAGGTTAAAAAATTACATTAAACTAAGGCAACCAAATGTTGCTAAAATAGAGCTAACTAAATAAAACAACTCAAAAGCTCATTGGTAAAAAATCACTTTAAGAAAAAAAAACAAAAAATTAAGCAATTCCTAAGATTAACTCCAATGAACTACAAACCACAACATTCAACTACAACTAAAAGTTTTAACTTATCATCTATATTCAACTTCGTACATATTTTAATCAAAATATTTATACTAGTAGTTGCATGATTTAGTACATGCATCACTAAGCCGATAGTTGATTGCTTACAAAATAGATCAATACTAGTAGTTGCATGTTTATGTATGTGCAACAATTAGCTGATAGGAATAATTTGTGTAATTGAATGAAAGGAAAAGAAGAACTATTATGGTTAATTTTTGAATTATAATTAGATTAGGATTTCAATTTAACATAATGTTTAATTAGGGTTAGAGTTAAGTTTGAGGTTAGGTTTCAAGTTGGATAAGATTGGAGTTACAATTATGATTCAAATATATCTTAATTTTTTAATATCATTTAGGACTAAGGCTATGGTACACAAACATTTCTTAAATTAAATTATATAGTGTGGGATTAGGGTTAAGTAATTTATATTTTAAATAGATTAGGATTCAATTTGGTTTAACATTTAATTTATTGAGAAGACTTTGGAAGGTATTGAAAATTCAATTTTTCTAGGATAAGGGTTCAATTTCTACTTATGATTTAATACAACTCAATGTGAGGTTAATGGTTAATTTATTAAGATAGACGGATTTATATTTTTAGTAGCTGATTACAATTTTCAATCGATACATATACTTGAATTAAGTTAGGTTTCACATTATGATTAAGTCATAGTGAAGGTCACATTGTAGTTACATCATGATTAAATTTTGGATTAGAGTTTAGCCAAGGGTTAAGGGTCTAGGAAAATGATTAAGGTCAAAATTTGGATTATTGTTGTATATAGGATTGGGACTATGGTTATTGTTAGGATTTACAAGATGGATAGTTGAGTTGTGAGAATATAATGACCCTAGAATACATTATTGTAATATAGGTAAATAGATGCTTCTATTATGTATTAGATTGGCATAAAAATAAATTTATTTATTTTAAATGAATAAACAAGTGTTATAATTGTCAAAATAAAAAGAGGTAGAAATTAATTTACATATATGACAAACATTTCTAAATTTTAAAATTTTTTAATGTAAAAAAAATCAAATTATAAATTTAAACTAAATCTAGATACAAATAAATTATTTATATATTTATTAAAGACATGTAAACAATTTTTTTTTTAATGTATTTTAGTTTTCTTTTAATAATTACTAGAATTAAAAAATGGAAATAAATATGTATAACACATATTTTTCTTTTTCTTTTTCCTTGTAAATCATTTCAAATTTTAAAATTGTAGAAATTTCTATTTCTAATTTCTCAAAATAAATCAACATAAATTGAAAACTGCAAAACGAAAATGTAGACTTCAATGTAAACTTTCTATATTTTTCTAAAAATGTAAGAAGTATTTCAATTTTATGTAATATTTTTGAATGCATATCATTGAGAATTGTAATTGATATGAAATTAATATTTCTATATTTTTACTAGAAACAACATTTCTAGTAGAAAATTTTAAAAATAGTAGAAACTAATCTACATATATAACAAACTTTTCTAAATTTTAAATTTTTTTTATGTAAAATCTTTTAAAATGATAAAGTTAAACTGTAAATTAAAAACTAAAATCTAGATACAAAGGAAATATTTATATGTCTATTGAAGATATGTAAACTACCTTTTTTTATGTATTTTATTTTTAAATTAAAAATTACTAAACTTAAAAAATAGAAATATATATGTACAAAACATATATTTTAATTTTTTTTCTTTCTTATAAATCATTTCAACTTTTTTAATTAGATAAAATTCTATTTTCAATTTTCTAAAATGAATCAACTTAAATTTAAAACCAAAAAACTAAAAATATAGACTTAATGTAATTTTTTATATTAATCTAAAAATGTAAGTATTTCTATTCCATTTTGTGTTTTTGCATGCATATCACTTCAAATTGTAATTGATATGAAAAGAATCTTTCTATATTTTTCTTATAAACAACATTTTTAATAATAAAATATAGATATAAATGCAACCTTTTTAGTTTATTTTTAGAAAAAATTTCTTCTATTGTCTTTTTCCATTTCAAATTCTAATTTAAAATAATTTTATTTTTTAATTTTGAGACAAAGCAATAAGTAGTTAAATGAGGTTAGAGCCAAAGGAACATTCCTTTCAGAGAAAAAATGGCAGCGAAGAGGAGTGATGGATGCGTGTTGGGCTGGGGTTTAATCCCTAGCCCCGCGTTTGTTGTTTGTCTTTTTGCTGATATTCTTTCCTATTCTTTTTGTATCGATAACTGTCTGAAAAAGTTAGTGTGGTTACCAAATTTTGGAGAGCACTTGTAGAGATTTTTGGATTGGGGTTTTTATTGTTTGCATGGAAAGGCCTATGATTTCTTCTAAGTTGGTGAGGACAGATGGTTCTTCTCCAACTATGCATGCAATGAGATCTGAATCATTTTATTCAAGGGAAAGCTCAAAGATGAAATAAGTTAATGGTTTCTTTCTATGTAGCCATGATCACCCTATTCTGGTTATTCCTCCAGTGGTGATGATGGAGGACATTGAATATTGGACTAAGCATACTTTGATATGCATATTTCTTGGAATTTGGATTTCCTTATCTTCTCTTGAGGCATGGATCCACTGTTCATGGTAGGAGGAAGGAGATATGGAGATAATCCTAGCTAGGAATAACTATTTTATTGTTGTATTCTCATGCATGTCTGATCGTGATCATGTTTTTGAAGGAGGGACCTATTTCTACAACCATGTGGGGTTATTTGTCAAGCCCTAGCATTTAGGATATAATTTTGTTGAGGATATCCCTTCAATAGTTCCAGTTTGGTTTTGCTTGCCTTGCCTTCCCCTAGAATTCTAGCGAGAAGACATCCTCCATCAAATTGTTTCTTTTCTAGGAAAGTCAATCGTGATTATGCTTCAATCCCTTGATAAAAAGGTTATTTCTTTTGCTAGAATTTGTGTTGAAATTGATTTGAATAACCCATTACTACATTCTTTGGATATTTGTCTTGGGGCTTCTTCCTAGGTGTAGTAGTTAGATTATGAATCACACCCTTTTCAATGCTAAATATGTCATGAGTATGGTCATTTACAATGTCAATTTCCTTGTAACTTGACTACCAAAGGAGTGGATGGTTCTACGATCAAAAATGGTGGTGGTCTAGCAGATGTTGTAGGGAAAGGACAAGCTTAGATGGATAATACAACTAAGAGAAAGAATCAACCAGATACTATAGAAAGGGAAAGGATCAAATGCAGGATAAGGATGGATTTACCCCTACTCACCCACAAGCTAAGGGGTGTGGTCAGAAGAGATCTTTGAAGGATTGACAATCTAATTCAGATTTTAATCACTATGAGGTGCTGGATAGTATGGTTTTAGAGGAGGGTATTCCTACTAGTATCTCTTTTGACCTAGTTTTCCCAAATGAGGGACTTTCACCTCATGATGCTTGTGGGGCATCCAAAGTTGTGGTACACCAGAACTATGAGGTCCCTATAGCTCTTGAGTTAGATGCACTAGTGACACTTGTGGTGTTGGAGGATAATGACATTGTTCTAGAAAACTTGGTTAAGGATGTGCTAGCATCTAGTAAGGGTAAGGGGCCTCCTCTCCCCTTGGAGTTGATGCATAGAACCTTTAAGTGGGTTTCATTTACTCCTCTAAGGAGTGGGCACAAAATAGACCAAGAGAAGATTAAACTCACAAGAGATATATTGATAGAGGTTGGGTCAGTGAAACCATTGGATGCCCATTTTCTCCATTCTACTCAATGATGATTATTCTCTCATGGAATGTAAGGGGGTTCAATAGCATCCCTAGACAAAAGGCTATTCATAATTTGATTGTTGATCATTCTCCTAATTTTTTTTGTATCCAAGAAACTAAGCTCTCTATGGAGTCTATGGTCTGATATGCCTCTTGTATTTGGCCTCATGGGAAATGCTAGTGTGATGGGGCTATGGGAAGTGTTGGTGGTTTGGCTATCTTTTGGGATCTGTGGAAAATTTCTCCCATGGCTGGATTTCTTCTCACTCAGCTCTCGCTATGGTGGCTTTTGCTTTGGATTTAGGAAGGTAATCATGATTACTAATGTGTATGCACCTGTTGATTTTGTGGAAAAGGAGGAACTTTGGAGGCATATTCAGTATGTTAGTAATTGTCACCCTTTTCATCCTCGGGTGCTAGCAGGAGACTTCAATTTAGTTTTCAGTTTGGAGGAGAAGCAAGGTGGTTTGACTAGATTGGGGCCTTCTTCTACTCTTCTTCATTAGCACATAATGCATTTGCAACTCTATGATGTTAAGCCTTCTAATGGTCTCTATACTTGGAATAATTGAAGGACTGGGGCTAATGCTATCTCAGAACATCTAACAAATTTCTTGTTTCTTATTTCTAGGTTAGTGGCATCCTTACTTTCTCTTCAAAAATTTTGGACTGGAGGGGTTCTAATCATTGGCCAATCAAATTTTATGCTACTAGGGCTTTTATTCTGAAGCGTCCACCTTTTAAGTTCCAATTGATGTGGCTTTATGACACCTCTCTTCATGATCTTGTATTATGTTGGTGGAGAGATGGTGCTCCTGCATATGGTATTGCTACGTTTTCATTTTTTAAAAGGCTTCAATATGTTAAAAGGTAGCTCAGGATATGGAATTGACAATGTTTTGGGAACCTTTACTCTTGAAGAGGCTTGCTTAGGAAGATCTTGATGTCATAACTAGGAAAATTAGAGATTGAGGTTTCTCAAAGGATCTTGGAAGGGTTGAATCCCTTGCTTCTAGAGTTCTAGAAGAATGGGAACTTTGAGAGGAAATTTTTTGGAAGAAAAAGGCTAGAGTTGATTGGCTCCAAGAAGGCGATAGGAACACTGCCTTTTTCCATAAAATTGTGCAATCTCACTGGAATTAGAACAATATCCCTTCATTGTTTAATTCTCAAGGTATCTAACTAACTTCCTTGCTAGCTTTGTTCTAGGAAGCTACTTGGTCCTTTTCTACCTTCTTCTCTAAGGACACTCCTCCTCCTAATAATGAAGAAAATATTATTTTGTCTTATATTCCTTCTCTTATTATGTAGGAAATGAATGATTACCTCATGCGACCGATATCTTTGGAAGAACTGGAGGAGGTGGTCTTTGGCATGTCTAAGGGAAAGGCTCCTAGTCTTGATGGCTACCTAGTTGAATTCTTTCAAAAATTCTAGGAAATCATTAATCATGATTTGTTGGAGGTGGATAAGGAATCCTATTCTAGCAAGAAGATGCTTTGGGCATTGAATTCTACTTTCATAACTCTTATTCCAAAAAGAGAGGGGGCTAATGAATTGGAGTTTTTTAGACCAATTGCCTTATGTAATATGGTTTACAAAGTCATTACTAAGTAGATTACTAAGAGAAATAAAAAAATTGACTCCCCATTATTATCTCAAAGGAACAAGGTGTTTTTGTTGCTAGAAGACAAATTTTGGATGGGGTGGTTATTGCTACTGAGGCTATTCACTCTATGGCTAGTTCAAGGGAGTGATCTATGTTTGTTAAGTTGGATATGGCTAAGGCCTATGATAGAGTTAAATGGAGTTTCCCAAGGAATATTCTTCTTACATTTGTCTTTAGCTCTAATTGGGTGAGTTGGACTATAAGTTGTGTTAACTTCTGCCTCTTTTTCAATTCTTCTTAATGGTCAACCTTCCCACCTATTTGATGCCTCTAGAGGTCTCTACCAGGGTGATCCTCTCTCCCCCTATCTTTTCATCATCATGGTTGAGGGCTTGGGTAGATTCATTAAGTATCAAGTGTCTCAAAATTCTATTTAGGGGTGGTGGTGGGGTAATGGATTACCTACTCTTTCTCACCTTCAATTTGTTGATGACTCTTCTCTTATGGGTCTTGCTAGGATCAAGGAAGTTGAAGCCTTTTGGCATACTCTAGATGTTTATTTGGTAGCTTCAAGACAAAAATTTAATGACCACAAATCTTCCATTTACTCTTTTAACACTCTTGATTCTATTCAACAAACGATTTTTGATATCCTATGGTTTTAGATTGGGTCATTTCCTTTGACTTATCTTGTCATCCCCATTGTTGTTTCTAGGTAGCCACAACTCTTCTAGAAATTTTTTATTATCAAGCTTTAGGAATAGGTAAATCATTGTAATCATAGATGGCTTTCTACTACTACTTAGGTTACTCTTCTTCAATCTATTATTCAAGCTCTTCCTACTTATAGAAGCATGGTTTAGACTACTCCTGTTTACTTTCTCAAGGAGTTTGATGCTCTTTCTCAAAAATTCCTTTGGAGTGGTAATTTTCATAGCACTAAATGGAGTTTGATTAGCTGGGAGACTATTTGCAAGCCTAAAAAAGAGGGCGGTCTTGGTCTTTGATTAGCTCTCTTGAGTAATCAAGCATTGGCTATTAAGCTTTATTGGCGATGGTTCTCTAGACAACATCAACTTTGGGCTCATATTATCACCCACAAATATTTTAGAGGTGTTGATCCTTGCTCTATTTTTGCAATTCCTCTTGAAGTTCGTGGCTCTATGGTCTGGCATACTCTGAAGATTGGTTCTCTATTAGTCAAGAGAGGTCTTTTTTGGATATATAAGGGAGGCTCTAAGGCTTTGTTTTGGTCTAATTCTTGGGATGGATTTCCATCCATATTATCCATGTACCCTCATCTTTAGACTCTCTATGATTATTTTCATGTTGTTGAATGGGATAAAGTGCCTCATTACAAGACTCCTTATCAATTGGGACTTGTTGTTGGTTACAGATGGAAGCACTCTTTTGATTGGCCTCCTAGAGGCACAAAGGTGGATCATCAGGAGCTTTCTTAGATTTTGACCTCTACGGAGTGTTCCTCTCTACTAGGGCTAGATGTTTTGGCTTGGGGAGGTACCTTTTCTGGTAAATATCATGTCTCTGTTGGGTATCAGGAACTAACTAGACAATTATTTGGAGATGCTGAGGTCCCTTGGTGGAAGCAAGTTTGGAGTAAATTTTCTTGGTCCAAGTGCAATTTTTTCATGTGGCTAGTAGCTCACAACTGCTATCTTATGTGGGATAATCTTGGTAAACATGGATTTCAAGGCCCCTCTTATTCTATTTTGTGTGATAATGGGAAGGTGTCTATCCCCCATCTATTCTTTCATTACTCCTTTTCTACTCAGTTATGTCACCTTTGGTGGAGTGCTTGGGGTTTCTCTCATAGGCATGCTTCCTCTTTGTCTAAGTTCTAGGCCTGCTTGGGCAATGCTCCCTCCAAGTATTCACCTCTACATGCTACTTGGATTGTTGGCCCATCGTTCATTCTTTGGCATATCTGGCTAGAGAGGAATCACTGAATCTTCCAAGATGTTTGGATTGGTGTTTTGCATCTTTGGTGGAAGATTTCACATTCTCTTCTAGAAACTATTTAAGTCAAGTGTGTGCTAGATGGGGGTATGGATCTAGCTAACCTTGCTATATGCAACTACCTTAATTTTCATCTTTAGGATGGGGTTGTAGCTCAATGGTATCAAAGAGTTGGTAGGGGTATTGGACTCTACCTCCTCATTGAGTTCTGAAAATTAACACTAATGGTTCTTCCTGAGGGAATCCAAGCCCTATTGCTATTGGGGGAGTGACTCATTGTAGTTTTGGTGAAGTTAAATTCTTTTTCTCAATGTATAAGGGTGACCATACTAACAATCTCATGGAGGCTCATGCCATTTTATATATTGTGGAATAGTGTTATTTGCGAGGATGGTACAAGATTATCAGTGAGTCTGACTCCCAAGTGGTGGTGAACTTGATTTCCTCGCAAGAGCTTGAGGATGTTAGTTGGCACTTGGCCATTGTTGTTAATCAAACTCTTCTCCTTTGTAACTCTCTTGAGTTCATTAGGTTTAATTACATTCCTCATGAATGGAACATAGCTACTAATTGTTTGGCCAAATGGGCTTTTGGTCATGTTCTAGGCTAGAATATTATGGACAGGGGGTAGCTTCCCCTTGGGTTGTTACAAGAATTTGATGAACTTGTTGCTCAGGACAAAGTTCCTTATTGAGATCTCCTTGTTGTAATCCTTTCTATTTTAATAAGTTTTTACCCCTCTTTTTCTTTTAAAAAAAGGTAGTTAAATCATGAATCTAAAATCAAAATTTACATATAAATTGATTATTATTATTATTATTAGGATTTACAAAAGCATAAATCATTGTCAAGATATTTGATGATAAAAATAATGCAATTTCAAGGTCTTTCATAGACAAAATATATTTAAAAACATGATGTTTGGAGAGAGATGGATAAATTTGTAAATAAAACCTAGTGAATCAAAAATAAGTTAAGCATGAAATTGAAACAAACCTACAATTGCATGAAATTGAGAAAAACTTATAACTAATATGATTTAGTTGTATTCACACTTCTCTATTGCCATGCACATAATACCATTTCCATTTGTTTCCTCAACTTCTCTATAATCTATATGAATTCATTTTGCAACTACTCACTATGTGTATATTATTATGTTAAACATGTCAAGCAATTCAAACTAGTACATAAACTTGTGGCATGATAATCCCTACATATATGAAAAATATTAATGAACATGTACAAAAAGAGAAAATAACAAAACTTGTTGATAAGAAAGAAAATACAATAGAGCCTTCACAATGTCAGAAATGGGAGAAAATATAGGTTAATTAATAAACCACATAAGTTAAATAGAGGAGAAATTAGAAACTTATGGAGAAGAAGTTAAAAATAGAAACTTATGGAGAAGAAAAAAATTTAGAAACTTTCCCATATGATTGACAATTCTAAAGGAAACTTTAATTTTAAAAAATGGATTTTTTTTACATCAACGAAAAATCATAAAACTGAGAAGCCTTACAACATTTCCATCGAGTCTTACAACATTTCTATCGAGTCTTAAAACAAAAATCTAGATACAAAGGAAATATTTGTATATCTATTGAAGATATGTAAACTACATTTTTTATACATTTTATTTTTATCTTAATAATTACTAAATTTAAAAAATAGAAATATATATGTACAAAACATATATTTTAATTTTCCTTCTTTCTTATAAATCATTTCAAATTTTGAATTTAGATAAAAATTTATTTTTAATCTTCTAAAACGAATCAACTTAAATTTAAAATTTAACAAAAAAACTAAAAATCTAGACTTCATGTAATCCTCTATATTAAGCTAAAAATGTAATTATTTATATTCCCATTTATGTTTTTGCATGCATATCATTTCAAATTATAATTGATATGAAAACAATCTTTCTATATTTTTCTTATAAACAACATTTCTAATAATAAAATATAGATATAAATGCAATTTTTTATTATTTTTTTTAAAGAAATGTAGCTTTTTATTTCAAATAGAAGGAAGTTTCCTAGTGCAATCTATAAAAGTGAGAGAATGATAACATAAATTTATGCATATTATGATTTTGTTTGTATTTAATGTAGGACAAAGTTTCTTTATTTTATCTAAGAATTGATAATTGAATTTGTTTTGGTTTTAAAAGAGAATCTAATTTTTATATAACAACTTTAGTATTTACCGTTAAAAATTTGTAAGCTTATATTTATTCTCTCCCAACTCTAAAATACATAATAAGGGAAAAACTTAAATGCAGTCTTTAAATATATTTTGATCTTCCTAAACATTATTCAAAATTATTTTATTGTATAACAAGCTAATATTTTAAGAAAAGAAAAGTGTAAGTCTTATGTTAGATCACAATAACAATATTTAAGCTTTATTGACAATTAACCAAATTATTGAAATCCAATGTACAAAGTCACTTAAACTCATTCTCATGGATAAAATAAATTAAATAGGTGGGTAACAAGAAACAATCTCCATCCAATTCTCCTACAATTGTTCCATCTGCAAAAAACCAATTTTATTAATTACACAAATCAATTTTTAAAAAGAATGAAATAATTTCTCAAATATTGTACAAATCTAACTTCCATCTCTTGGATGGTATTATACGGAGAAATTGAAACTATCAAGAAGATAAAAGAAAACAATATAAGAAAAAGTCATTTTCATACTTATCATGAATGGAAAACCTAACGCAAATTCTAAAACTTGTAAAACATTTTATAGAAATATGAGAACCTAGAAAAATAGAAACCTCTTGAGAGAAAAGAAATATTAGAAACTTGCCCCTAACAATGATAATGATAAAAGGAAAGTATGAGAAGAATAACGTTAATTTTTTAGAAACTTCTAAGAAATGTTTTTTGATTGGAAAAGCAATTTCAAAATTGAAAAAATGAGGAGTATTACAACATTTACATCAAAAAAAAAAAAATCTGTGAGCAAAGCTCCCACATAAAGCCTATTGGCTTAACTATTAGTTGCATGCTTTTGTGCTTGCAATAGTGAGCTAATAGGAAGAAAATATGTTACAATTGTTAACTTAAGGAATATATAACACACCTATAGACAATGTGATGCCACATACATAATATATATTAATGCAATAGATACACAATACATTATAATTATTTTGGATAGGTAAATTCGTTAACTATATTTCTATTTACAACCTTTTGAAATCAACAATACATCATTAGAGTTGAAAACTAAGCAACCAAATAAATGATAGTTTAAAATCTACTAAAGAAAATATTAAAATATATGTTATTATTAATATAAATATAATATTTCACCATATATATATATACATATACATATACATATACATATACATATACATATATGTATATATATGTATGTATATGTATGTATATACATACATATATATACATATATACATACATATATATACATATATACATACATATATACATATACATATATACATATACATATGTATATATACATATGTATATGTATATATGTATATGTATATATGTATGTATATATGTATATATATATGTATATGTATATATGTATGTATATATGTATATATATCTGTATATGTATATGTATATGTATATGTATATGTATATGTATATGTATATGTATATGTATATATATACATATACATATATACATATATGTATATCTATATATGTATACATATATACATATATGTATATATATATATACATATATGTATATATGTATACATATATAGATATACATATATATACATATATGTATATATGTATACATATATAGATATACATATATGTATATATGTATATATGTATATATATACATATATGTATATATGTATATATGTATATATATACCTATATACACATATACATATACATGTGTGTGTGTGTGTGTGTGTGTGTGTGTGTGCATACAAAGCTAATAAAAATCTTTTTGGAGAATAAGTTAGTTTTTATATTTAGAAATTTCTACAACTAACTTTCCAAGGAAATGTGCACTCATTTATCTTGCCTATTTTTAAAGATCATAGAGTATAATCTAGATGTGAAATATTAAAAAATTAATAGACAATTTCTTCCAAAATTTATAATAATAATTTTTAAAAAATGATTCTTTTAAACTTATAAAATATGCTACAAAATAAATCACCACCTTTTAGAAATAATTGAGTGATGATTTGACTGACTAAAAAAATAAGAATTATTTCACAAAGAAATTAGCCTTATCTTATCTTCATATAAAAATTGTATTATAAAAATGAAAATAATTAGTTTAAACCATAATGTTAAGGAAATATCAATTAATTTTTTACATAATTGTAATATAACTATTTTAAGCATTAATTAATATCATTAAAAAGTATTATTAAAATACTTTAACAAACACAAAATCAATAGATTTATGGACAATCTAAATCATAGAGACTCAAAATTAATAAAATAATAGAATTTTTATTGTTAATGATAATTGATAATATTATAGTAGTATTAGTTTGATTAAGAACATATATAACCCAATATAAACTTAAGTGGAGTGAAATGGAAATTAATATCCAAATCACCTATATTTTTCTTTCTTTTTTTAACTATTTAATTTAGTTTTATTTTCTATTTTTATTTTTGAAATCTAGTGTTACTTTCAAACTCCAATTTTACTTTCAAAATCTAATTTTGTAAATGAGTATGTATTAAAAACTATCAATTATAGTATAGAAAGAATATAAAAAATAGAAATGTAAAAAATGTAATACTCAATTATAAATGAGTTCAAATTTTCTTTATAATTAATTTAGTTTTTAGATTTGGAAGTTTTCACAATTAAATTTTCAAGGAAATGTGTAGTCTTTTACCTTACCTATTTTTAAAGATAGTAGAGTATAATCTAGATGTAAAATATTAAAAATTAATAGACAATTTTCTCCAAAATTTATGTTTTTTAAACTTATAAATTATGCAACAAAATGAATCATCACCTTTTAAAAATAATTGAGTGTTGATTTGGTTGACTTAAAAATGATTTGATAAAGAAAGTAGCATTATCTTATTTTCAAATAAAAATTGTATTAGAAAAATGATAATAATTAGTTTAAAACATAATGTTAAAAAAATATCAATTAATTTTTCACATAAGTGTAATATAACACTCTTTATACATCAATTAATATCATTAAAAATTTATTATTAAAATTATATTGTAATTATAAGAATTTAACAAACACAGAATCAATAGATTTAGGGACAATCTAAATCATATTTAATAATCGATGGGTGTTTCACTCTGCTAGGGTTTCATTCGTCTCTTGTGTATGGCTCTCTATCTAAGTTTTCCTTTTGTGTTTTCTAGGAGTTTTAGGGCTATTTTATAATGGCACTGGTTAGCTATGACTTAGTAGTTGATATTGGTGCTCACATTGTTGCTTTCAAAAGCCATGGCTCCTCCATTGATTAAACGTCCTCGCAAGTTCATCCTAAAGGTCTTCCACGAGGTAATCCTAATATTATCCTTCCTCTACAATGATTTGATGTTGCATATTAATGGTTAGAACAACATACTTTGATAGGGTATTTTGTGGGTAGGACTCCTCCTAAAGCCATGCTTAGAGAATGGGTTAACAAGAGCTGGACTCCTCATGGAATCTGCCTTGACATTGTGCAAAACCTTACCAAAGGTCTTTTTTTATTCTACTTTGCTAACCCATCCAAAGTTGATGCAATTTTTCGGCAATGGCCCTTACTCAATTCATTCCTCCTTGCTTGTGTTCCAAATATGGTCACGAGACTTTATAGTCTTTGACAACAAAAAGCTTAGGGTTCCTATTTGGGTTGAGTTTCCTGGTCTACCCTTGCCTTGCTAGCCTTTTATTGAGTCCATTGCCAACACTCTTGGCAAAATTGTTACTAAGGAACACAATAATTTTTTCAATGCTTGCCCTCAGAAACACATTTGCGTTGAGGTTGATCTCTCCAAGGATCTCAAGGATTTTGTGGAGATTCAGATTGGTTCCCACACCTCTCAAAAGGTGCTCTATTTGAACCTACCCAACACCAGTTATAGGTTCCAATCAGTCAAATATAAGATCAGGGATTTCCCTTTAGCAATGCCTAGGGTTAAACCCCCGCCCAAGGATGCTCCTATTAAGCTAGCAGAAGGAAGGGAAAAAAATAGAGGAATGGACCACTATTAGCCACATGGGAAAGGCTTCCTTAGCTCCCAAATAGTCGTATGTTGTTGTAGCTTCCATTCCTCTTGTGCAGACAAGAGAAAAACCTCAACCATTGTAGGGTTAACAAAGGTTTCAGAGTCTTGAATTTAGTTCTTTCATAGGTTTCAAACCCTATTGTTTCATAGGGGATCAAGGTGGTTGTGAGGGCTACCACTTATGTAGTGGTTCACACTCTGCTTGCTACATCCTCAATAGCAACACAGAATGTGCGGTGTTCTTGCAATCCTCCAAGACATGCTAAGAAACTAGAAGAGAAGCAGAGGGCTATCATTTTGAGAGAGTTTTCTTCTGGCTTTAACCCAGTTTCTAATTTTTTGCAAAATAGCTACTCCTCTCTTGAGGATGAAGAAGATATGGAAAATTTTTCATGATTTTTTTATCATGGAATGTCTGAGGTCTTACGAACCTCTCCAGAAAGTACTGTGTCCAGGATACCTATCATAGAATTGGCAATTTAGATTTCCTTTGCATGCAAGAGGTCAAAATATTGGTTTCATACTTTCTTCTACATGTCACATCATTTGGTTGGATGACATTATGTTTTCTTCTCAACATAAAAATGGTAGAGGTGATGTAGTTACTCTCCTATCACCTTGTCTTCATTATGTTATTATTTCACATGGTTCTGACCCCATGTACATAATTATTTAGATTTTTCTTTCTATCAATAATCATTCCTTTGGTATAGTTAATGTTTATACTTCCAATGATGCTATGGAAATATCTCAACTTTGGTGTTGGATGGCTAACAACTTTCCTCAAGCTACTTGGGTGATATGCGACAATTTTAATATGGTTGTATTAGAAAAACAATAATAATTAGTTTAAAAGATAATGTTAAGAAAATATCAATTAATTTTTCACATAAGTGTAATATAAAACTCTTTATACATCAATTAATATCATTAAAAATTTATTATAAAAATTATATTGTAATTATAATAATTTAACAAACACAAAATCAATAGATTTAGCGACAATTTAAATCATATTTAACAATCGGTGGGTGTTTCACTCTACTAGGGTTTCATGTGTCTCTTGTGTATGGCTCTCTATCTAAGCTTTCCTTCTATGTTCTCTGGGAGTTTTAGGGCTATTTTATAATGGCCCTAGCTAGCTATGACTCAGTAGTTGATATCAGTGCTCACGTTGCTACTTTTGAAAGCCATAGCTACTCCATTGAATAAACATCCTGGCAAGTTCATCCCGAAGGTCTTCCACAAGGTATTCCTAATATTATCTTTCTTCTGCAATAATTTGATGCTACATATTAATTGTTAGAACAACATACTTTGATAGGGTATTTTGTGGGTAGGACTCCTCCTACAACCATGCTCAAAGAATTGGTTTACAAGAGTCGAACTCCTCATGGAGTCTACTTTGACGCTTTGCAAAATCTTACCAAAGGTATTTTTTTATTCTACTTTTCTAACCCGTCCTAGGTTGATGCAATTTTTGGCAATTGCCCTTACTTGGTTCATTCCTCCTTGCTTGTGTTCCAAATATGTTCGTGAGCCTTACAGTCTCTGATGACAAAAAGCTTGGGGTTCCTATTTGGGTTGAGTTTCCTGGTCTACCCTTGCCTTGTTGACCTTTTATTGAGTCCATTGCCAACATTCTTGGCAAAGTTGTTACTAAGGAACACAATAATTTTTTTAATGCTCACCCTCAGAAACACATTTTCATTGAGGTTGACCAAGGATCTCAAGGATTGTGTGGAGATTCAGGTTAGTTCCCACACCTTCTCTCAAAAGGTGCTCTATTTGAACCTGCCTAACACCTATTATAGGTTCCAGTCAATCGAATACAAGATCAGGGATTGCCCTTTAGTAGTACCTAGGGTTAAATCCCCACCCAAGGATGCTCCTATTAATCTAGCAAAAGGGGAAAAAAAGGAGGAATGGACCACTATTAGGCACATGGGCAAGGCTTCCTCAACTCCCAAATAGTCATATGTTGTTGTAGCTTCCATTCCTCCTATGTAGATAGGACCAAAACCTTAGCCATTACAGGGTTGACGAAGGTTTCATCAAAGTCAAATTTAGCTATTTCATATGTTTCACACCCCATTGTTTCATAAGTGATCAAGGTGGTTGTGAGGGCTACCACTCATGTAGTGGTTCACACTCTACTTGCTACATCCTCCATAGCAACACAGAATGTGTGGTGTTCTTGCAATCCTCCAGGACATGCTAAGAAACTAGAAGAGAAGCAGAGGACTATCATTTCGAGAGATTTTTCTTTTGGCTTCAACCCAGTTTCTAATTTTTTGCAAAATAGCTACTTCTCTCTTGAGGATAAAGAAGATATGGAAGAGTTTTCATGAATTTTTTTATCATGGAATGTCCAAGGTCTTACAAACCTCTCCAGAAAGTACTATGTCCAAGATACCCATCATAGACTTGACAATTTAGATTTCCTTTGCATGCAAGAGGTTAAAATCTTTGGTTTCATGCTTTCTTTTGCATGTCACGTCATTTGGCTAGATGACATTATGTTTTCTTCTCAACACAAAACTAGTAGAGGTGGTGTAGTTACTCTCCTATCACCTCGTCTTCATTATGTTATTATTTCACATGGTTCTAACCCCATGTATAGAATTATTTGGATTTTTCTTTCTATTAATAATCATTCCTTTGATATAGTTAATGTTTATGCTTCCAATCATGCTATGAAAGATCTCAACTTTGGTGTTGGATGGTTGACAACTTGCCTCAAGCTACTTGGGTGATTTAAAACAATTTTAATATGGTTGAGTTGGCATCTAACAAAGAAGGCATTTTTCCTTTTCGCTAGATAGCTGGGGAAAAGGAAGCATGGTACTACATGCACAATAAATTGGGCCATTATGATCCCAACACTAACCACCACCAGTAGAGTGGGGTCTGGCACACTTGGTCTAGTTTTTGAGCTGGCTCTGACTACAGATTAAAACATCTCGATTGTGCCATGATTACTACACAAACTTTTTTCTCCTTTTCTAAAGATTGAGAGTTGTCTATCATTCCTCTACTAATGTGAAGTTATCAAACCACTATCCCATTCATTTTACCATTTCTTGGAAAACAACTATCCAGCAATCTGTCAAAATGTAGTTTTCCTCAATATGTTGGTGCTAACACATTCTTCCACTATTGCTCACATCATATTTGTCTAGAATTTGGAGCCATGTGTCCACTCTCAAATAGGTTAGATTTAATAGTAGAATGATGTTATTGCTAGAACCGCTAGATTTCTTTGCATCTATGAAAGGCAGTTAGCAGTTTTCAGAAAAAGGTCTTATGAAGCCAATATCAAGGCCCTCAAGAAGGCTTCTAAAGCTCTTAACCTTAACCTATTTGATGCTGATTTAAAAATCTAGCTTGCCAAGATTCACATAACAAATAGCTTGTGAATAAATATGCTACTCAGGGGGCCCAAATAAAAGCTCACCTCCATTGGTTGGAGGTTGGTGATAAAGCTTCTAAAGAGTTCTTCCAAGCTCTCAGATCCTATCATACCAACTTTGGGATTAAAAAGATTAAATAGGGCAATATTATTCTCTCCAATCTCCCTAACATCTTGCAAGATTTCTTACACCACTATGAAAAATTTTTTGCTTCACAAGGAAATTTAGTTGCTCAAGAGGAAGCTCTTAAAAAGTTTGTTTCTGTTACTCCAAACTACCTATAGTCAAGCAACGGGCTTTCTATTAGTAGCTTCTCACCATCAGGGACCTCAAGGAGGTTTTCTTTTCTATGGAAGATGACAAGTCCCCCAGGTGTGATGGGTTCCCTTGTGAATTTTACAAACACCTTTAGGAGTCTCTTGGTCAAGATTTGCACAAAGTCTATTTGAAGCTTATCATACTAAGAGCCTAGGAGCCATTATTACTAAAGGAAACATTAAAGTCATACCTAAAGCTGGTGACCCTAAGGATATTTACAACTAGTGGCCCATCACCTTGCTTAATGTTTCATACAAGATCATTACTAAGGAATTATCTCTTAAGATTTGGCATCTTTTTCCCTTAATTGTGCAGCCAGAACAAACTAGTTTTATTAAATCTAGGTATATTCTTGACAACATCATTTTTTTTTGGGAAAACATGGAATGGGCTCACAAATCCAATCACTAGACTTTATTTTTGAAAATTTATTTTGCCAAAGATTATGATCGAATTGAATGGCCCTTCATTTTGGCTATGCTTTAGGCTTTGTGTTTTGGCCCTAACTTTCTTCAATCTATGGAGATGCTCTTTGGAATACTAATGCTTGTATTAACATTAACATTTCTCGATCTGAAGCCTTTGACTCTTTCGATCTGTCCAAAAGGGTTTCCCTCTAGCTCTGGCCTTGTATGTTCTTGCTGCTAAAGGGTTTGGTTCACTCTGTTTCCACTAGTTTGGTTCATGGAATTTCCTATCTTGAGTCTTCTTCCTAGCTTGTCAATGGGCACTTTTCTAATGATTCTTTTCTCACTCTTATGGAGGATGAGGAGAACATCACTAATGCCTTGCAATGCTTGGACACCTTTTGTCAAGCTTCTAGTTTGGCTGTTCAATGGCACAAGATGCTCTATTATAGGAAATCTTTTCTTCCAGCTTTGCCTTGGATTTCTCAATTCGAGTAGAAATGAATCACTCATGGGGAGATTTTCTACTTTTTGGGCATCCCCTTTTCTTTTCAAGCTTCTCTGGTGGACTTGTCAAATTTTGTGCTCATGAAAATTGAAAAAAAGCTTAACTACTTGCTTACTAAACCCCTTTCTCTTACGAGGAAGTTCCAAATTTGCTCAAAGGTGCTAAAGGCTACTCATGTATATTACTCCTCACGTTGGGCTCCTTCCAAAGCCTCTTACCTCAAGTTGGAATGCTTGCTTCGTGACTTTCTTTGGGCTTCTGGTTATTCTCCACAAAGTTGCCTAGAATTTTTGTTCTCTCCCCAAAGAGTCTGGAGCTCTTGGCCTTCTTTCCACATAAAAAAGAAGGCTTGCATTCTATTCTAAGTGGATTATTCATTCTATCATTGATGATGAAGCTTGGAAAGTGTTGGTTCAGCACTACATTGCTTCTAGATTTCCTATTAAGAAGTCTATGTGGAAGGGTATTGGCTTTCAAACACTTGTCATCATGTGGGAACTTGTTCATATCCAGGGCTCTTTTGTCATCAAGAGCATATGGAAAGCTTGGGAAGTGATTAATCCTTGGCTTCACTAGGCTGGTGATGGGTTGCATGATGGGCTTTCTCTAAATTAGTAGAACCTTTGGTGGTCCTCATTGCTTTCCATTCAAGGTGTTCCTCTAGCCAAGACTCAAGGTGTTAGTGCTCTACATTTTTTCAAACATGGCATCAAGACTCCTAAGGACCTCTTTTCTAGGGTCTCTATGAGTCTTAGATCTTGGGAGGATATGCAAGTCTAGTTTCGCCTTTCTCATCCAGATTGACAAACTTTTGATCTTTTGCTCTCTGCAATTCCAGATCATTTAATTCACAAGGTGGAAATTAAGTCTGTTTGACCTTGGTGGAAAGACTAGAAGTGGTATCCTACAATGCTCTTCACCAATTACAAGCCAAGCTTAGGATATAGATGGCTTTCTCTCCATCTCACTATAGTGAATACTCTTAACTAGCGTTGGCATCTACGATCTTTTCTTCATCACTAGATGTTGTGATTTGATACTATTTGGAGTACAATCATTGAGCCTAAGATTGCCCCTTTTTTTGGGTGCCTATTGTTTCAAGGGCTTCCCCTTGGGCCATGGCTCAAGCATATTGGTGTTCTTGATCCTCGGTGTCCTTTTTGTGGGCATCTTGAATCATTTCTACATATTATTTAGTTATGTAGGTGTGCTCAAAATTATTGGCACTGAATACATGATTTTTTAAAGCCTTTTAGTCCAAAACCCTTTTCTGGCATATGGTTGTGTTGGGTGATTCCCCCAGGTTCCCTAGGCAATTTACCCATATCTAGCACACCTTCAGGATGAAGATTTTATTTAGTTTATGGAAGGATAGGAATGTTTTTCTTTTCACTCATAGTTTTCTTGATATCAATTTTGTTATGTACATTAAAGCATGCATTTGTAATAATGTCATGTTGTAGATTCAGGTCCAAGCTAACGAAGTCGCTATGGAGGTGGCCCACCTTTAGGATTTACTCAATAATTGGGGTAAGGTGCCCTATACAATTGCCAGAGTGCCTCATGATGCCTTGACTGACCATACTCTGCCCATGGGCCTCTGTCGAGGGCATTGTTCTTCTACTTGTTGCGTGCACTCGCCATGCTCATAGAATCCCTACCACTGCTCTCTTAGTGGTGATGATGATGGTTGGTGGTACCACTTGGCATCTCTGCCTTACTGTGGCTCTAGCTGGTCCTTGTGTTTGGTGGCTCCCCCTCGTGTTGCTCCTCTCGTTGCTTCTAGCAAGTGGCCTTTCCACCTAAATTTGGCTATCTCTTTGTTGCAGGTAGAGAAGAAAGATAAAGATAAGGTTCCTGATGATGTTGCTGATGGCTAGAATTTTTCTAGTCCTCCTACCAATCCTAGGGATGACTGGGGTTTTAATGATCGAGATGAACCACCACCCTCAGTTGACACTACTCTAGCAGCTTGAGGGGTTTCTTAAAGGTTTTTTTTTATGAATAGTTATTGATTCTAGCTTTGGTCATGTGAATTATTGCAGGGTGATCTTGTATCCCTCAGCCTCTTTTTTGTCAATTTGTAACTAGTATATTAATTTATTTATAGAAAAGGACTATTCATCGAAAAAAATTAATAAAATAATAAACTCTTGTATTGTTAATGATAATAAAAATATGAGAGTAATATTAATTAGATTAAGAAAGTACATAACCCAAGCGAATTCTATTTTGTACATTTTTTGAAATGATTTCTCAAGAAGACTATCAATTGATTTATTCTTGCTCATGTATGCATTCGCATTCACTTTCTCCTCCATGTAGATAGGTCGAAGAGTGAAGGTAGTGAGTGAAAGAAAAAATGTTGAGCAACATTGCCATAATTTTTAGAAGAATTGATCTCTCCCTATTAATTGCCAGAAAAAAATTTCAAATATAAAAATAATATTAAATATGTTGCTCATGGTAGAGATTTAACAACTCTTGGGGCCACTGATCCATATCTAGGTCTGAAGGCAATAGATAAAGATACTTCGATTATTAAGAAATCACAAGGAGATCAACTCCCTACAGGAGTTTGCTTTCTTGGGTATCAAAACAAGATAGACCAGAATAATAATTTTGTTTCTAAAAAGGTATTGGATCTTGACTATCCAAAGGGATTGGCTGGTGTTTCTGCTAATTTCTATTATCCCAACAATCTAATATAAAGAGATTCACTATGCTTGTCCAACATAGCTTGGCCATCTATTTTTTAAGCTATCTCATATCCTTGAGCTCTTGATGGTGTAACATTTCTAAAATGTGTAAGAGACAATGAATTGGACATAGGGAGTTTAGAGGGCTTTTATACTTTGTAAAATATCCAAAAAAAATGATCAAGAAATACAGGTTGACCCAAATCTCATGAAAGATGAAAAATTACAAGGAAAGACAAGATGTTGCAGCTAGAAGTCAAGGACAACATAAAGTAATATAGGCTGACCTAGATCTGAAATGAACTTTTCTACTCTTCTACTCTCACTCTGCTCAAATCCCTTATTTATTTCTTTTACTCTACATGTTTTCCTCCTTTCAAATTAAGACATTTATCCCAAAAAAAGTATTCTTTGGCTATCCCAACATAAAAAAGTTTGTACCTTCTTTAATACAAACAATACTAGTTTTGGGACCTGATGTAAGTCTTCATGTTTTGATCTTGATATAATATTTCTGATTTTTTAGTTATAATAAATTTTCAATCTCTTATGCTTTCATAATTAAAAATAATCCATATTTTTAAAAAGATTTACTTTATGTAGTTGATTGTTTATTTTGGGTTCAAATCTATAGGTTTTGAGAAACCCTTCAACACTCATTTTTCCTCTAACCAAAAACTAAAAATAATCTATATCATTTCTATTTCTTACTTTGGTAATTTAGGATATTAAAATATGTATCATTCAAAAGTTGAAAACAATTGATTATTTATGTTAACAAAGATATTTATTCAATGAGTCCTTAAATATCACATATTAAAGAATAAGTCAAGCTTAAACAAATTAATCAATGTTATTGTTTAACACTTTTAGTCTAGGAGTCAGTCTTTAGTGTGTGATGTTTAATTGAACCACACCTTTAAATTACTTTCAAATTCTATATTTTATGATCCTCTTACACATATTTGTGGCATACTCATTGCACAGCAAGGTGCAATTGCTAGTATTAAAAAATATAAGAAATAAATGCCTTTTGATTTTGGCAATGAAATTTGAAACCTAAAACATCCATTTATCATTTCATCTTTTATTCTTTCATTTTCTATCTCTACTTGACTGTCACTTGGAGACAAGGGTTTCTGGGAAGAAAAATCAAAGGTTTAAAGCTTCTCCAACAGATTTTGGATAGATTTTTTGAGGATTTAAAATCAAACTATCTACATTCTACAGATTTGAGCCTCCCACAATCGTTTGGAGTCTTTATCCTTTAATGATAAATTCTTATCTTAGATTGATACCTCATGTTTGAAGGCTTCATTTGGTTTTGTATTCGATGACTCTATTTTTTGTTAAGATCTCTACTAGTTTAACTTCATGCTAAATATGGTGCTCTATAGTCAAAAGTGCATGTTGTAGCTATTTAGTTCATGTTGTAGTTGCTCTGTATCATTTACTTGTAACAAACCCCCTGCTAGATTATCCTTGAGAATGGAAAGCATTGCTTCCTTGTAGTTATTATATCACTTAACATTGGTTAGTCTTTTCACATAATATAATGTTATTTCTTCTATTTTTCTTGTAACAATGCTCTCATGCTAAATAGGTAAACAAATGGCTATTAAAATTTATTGTATCGTTGTTGTTATTCGCTTTTTTATTCTAAGAATGTATCCTAGCACTCTTTTACTTTTCTTGGATAGAAAACTTGTGCTCTTTACTTGGTTCATGAAATTGTTGTCCATGAATACTCTTATAGCAACCTTATGCTTTTTTTTAAATATTACTTGGTTCATGAAACAGTTGTCCAAAGTAAATTTAACATTTTATTTTGGCAAAAAGAAAATATCATGTATTTTCCTCATGAAAATTTATTTTAAATAATAAAGTGTTTTTGTAGAAAGCAAGGAAAGACATAGTCTAATACATGTGCTCAGCTTGTCTTCTATCTAATAAAGATTCATTTCAATTTATTGAGAGTTCACTTAAATAAGAGTAAAAACTTACATTCTAATTCTTTCTGTATATGATTGCTTTCCCATGAGATCTTAAGCAAATAATGGTTACGGTTTCAATGCGTGAAGTAGTTGGAAATATTAATCATATTTTGACTACTCTAAGGGTAATTGTTGTAATTGCTAGCTGGATAAAAGCACAAACATATGTCACCATTTTGTAAAGGAAAAGGCTAACAAAAGTATAATTGTTCACCTTCAATGACATAAAATTGGTATTATTATTTTGAATTTGGAAATGAAGTAAACTAATGAAATGTGTAGAAATGGATGAGTTTTAGGATTATAATTTTTAATAATTATTTGAAATAAGAATTGAAATATTTTCCTAATTTTTATAGATAATTTTTTAGGTGCTGAAAAATGATAAAAATTAGGGGTCTAGTTCCCACCACAAAACTATATCGAAATAAACTTATTTCCCTTTGATCTCAAACTATGTTATAGGTAACATATATATCTAGAACAATCAAAAATAAAAATCAGCTTTGGACCTATATTTTCTCTTTTATATGGATTAAAATTTTAATTTTCCTGAAATCGATAGTTTTCATCTCCCACTACATTTTTCAAAACAAATCTATTCTAGCTAGGAGAAAAACTATACATTCTAGAAGAGCACTCTCTCCTCTAGAACATCATATGATTTTTAGATTTTTTTCATATGATTTAATATTTTTTTCTTTCTCAAAACTGACATCCTTTCAAGTGTTAAAATATGTGGTTGTGGACTTTTCCAATTACAATATACTATATCTAATTAAAACACTATAAACCCTACATGAGAATATTCTTGACTCTAAGCTCTATAAAATGGTGTTTATATGTTAATTAAAAAAAATCATAAAAAATAGTAAGAGTTATTGAAACGCCTCTTTTCTAGAATAATATTTTTCTTTAGTAATTGGATACAAATTAGTATAAAACATGCATTTAATAGACATTTCCAATTGGAAAAGTGTGAGACCATATATAACTTAGCTAGAATGAATTTATCTAAAGCATATGTTTAAAAAATAAATTGAATTTTTGATATAAATACTCAAATTCAATCGTTCTAATAAGTCAACCTAAAAGGTGACACAACTTTGTACTTTTACCCAGCTATATTATATATAATGGATGTTGATTCCATTATATATATATATATATATATATATATATATATATATATATTTTTTTTTTTTTTTTTTAATTTTTTTTTTTTAATTTTTTTTTTATTTTTAAATATATATTGATGTGTTTTTTTTCTTATCTGAAAAAGAAACTATTCAACAACACATATGTACTTGAAAGTGAAGTGATTGTGGTAATTTCTTCTATGGCTGAGTCTTTTTCTTGCTGACACTCCTGATTTATTGTATTTGAAATGTTGGTTGTGTTACCTTCTTTGTTTCCTAATTGGAGAATGTCCTTTATGTGAAGTGTTTCTTACTTTTTTGGATTCCAGAGTAGATATCTTTCGATCCCCTATTATCTAGTGAGTATCCTATACTTGAGTCTGCAAAATAGATGTAAAAATGACTAGTTACTAGTTTGGTTTCTATCTATTATATTCAAATCCTCTATTAATATAATCTCCTATTCTATCATATTTTTTATTGACTGGATTTTATTTATTTTCTTTTACTGACTCCTTGAGATAACCATTTTCTATTCCACTATGATTTGAAGGATGTTTCTTGTTTTTATGAATCATACCATCTTGGTCAACGATTATCCCCATATATATATATATATATATATATATATATATATATATATATATATATATATATATATATATATATATATATATATATATATATATATATATATATATATATATATATATATATATATATATATATATATATATATATATATATATATATCATCTATGTGTGAGAGGAGAGTAATGATTTTAGTCATGGGCTTTCTATAGTTTACTTGCTATTTCAAGTTATATAATAATATATTATTATTTATTTGATATTTTTAATATATACATACATAACCCAATATAAACTTAACTAGAGAGAAATGAAATTTAATATCCAATCAACTCTATTTTCCTATCATTCTTATTACTCTCTAGCTCTAATTTTACTTTAAAAATCTAATTTTTAAATGATTATATATTAAAAACTATAAATTATAATATAAAAAAGAGAAATATAAAAATTGTAATACTCAATTATAAATATATTAATCTATGTGTTATAATTAAAGTATCATTAATTTAGTAAAATTTAGATTACATTAAAATTAGAAATATTTATAAAAATATATATTATTTTAAATTGTTAAGAATTTATTAAACTTTATACCATTTAAACTTAAAATACAGCTTAATATAGTTAAATAAATTTAAAGAAGTAGAAATGTTGATGTAATTTTATATTTGGAAATCTTCTTTACTCTTTTCTATTTCCTATGGAAGATTATTGTAATGTAGTTTGAAAAGAATGTAGGTAAAAAGAATGTAGGTATAACAAAGAATATTTAAATTTTAAATTATTTGTTGATTGCATAGAAGAAAAAAAATTTAAAATATATATTTTAAATAATCTAAAAGTACAAAAAAGATGAAAAATATTGTAAATTTGTGTTAAAAAATACTAATCTTCATTGATATGTAATAATTGAAATTTGTATATAATTAATGTATAAATTAAAGATTTTTTTTTTTTAAATATAATGATCTTATTGAACAACTAAAATGATAAATTATAATTGTGAAAAGAAAAAATTTAAAAGTATTCAATCTATAACATAAAATAGGAAATCAAATTTAATTTATTTGACGCTTTTTTTTTAATAACTCTAAATTCATATCTTAAAACACACGTTAAACTAACTATAACTTGAGAGTACTTCTATTTAATTGACATGCCAAATGTGAAAAATCAGCCATCATATCTAAATTTAAAATTACATGCTTCTTATTATAATTTCTTTATGAACTAAATTGATGGATTTTAAGAATATAGATTTTAAATAGAAAACCACAATTTTTTATAGCTAGGGATTAAATGACCGAAATCCAACAAAAAGTTTAAATTAGCAATCAAATATGTATAAAAGCACATGATATATTAGAGGAAAAAACTGTGAATAGCAATTAAGAAATAAGAAACAACACAAAAAGAACAACAACAAAAAAACAAGAACAATGATGAAATCTCTGATCACAAGACATATAAACCCACATATCTAGAAGAAACACAAAATTGTTCAAACCTCATTGAACATTCAAACTGATCACTTACATAATAAAGAAGTAGTTTATTGCACTAGGAAAATTACCCTCACTCTATGCAAGTGAGTTTACAAACAATATGCGGTCATCATTTCATTTCCCCAATCATATTCTCTAATAATCATAAAAGCAAAAGATGCAGAAATGCATAATATATCTTAAGACAAACAATAATAAATCAAAGAAAATCTAATACCAGATTTATAAGTACATACTACTATTGTTCTAATGCTTAATTACTAAGAGGTGGGCAAGTAAATCCAACTAGAGGGGTGAGTCCACATGGAACCAAGAGCTCAAGTGCAATGGGAAGGATGATGGTGACATTCATAAGCTTAACCCTAATTATTGTACACAAACACAAGGCTGCCTCAATTTCCAAATGCCTTGAAGAGCAAGGCAGCATGTATTCATAGCAAGATCTTCAATTGTACCATTTACAAGCACATCCACACAAGCTTCCAATTTCAATGCATTTAGCAAACAACTTGCCCCACTTGATGGAGACGGAGAGGATTATTTTTTGGAAGGATTTTTTATTTTGTGAGGAGGAGGGTGGGGAGACTTAGCTTCCACTATAGAATACATTATACTTGCAAGGAAAATAATAACCATCACAACTAGTACTAAATCGTTTCTCATCTTCAAATAAATTGCTTGATCACAAGCAATCAAGGAAACAAATGAAATTTGAGAAAAGTTGCTTCAATTTTGCATTTGGAAGAGAATGGTACTCCATGAGAATTTATCAACCCGTGTTTTTGATTTTCCATGATGAAATTTGTGTATAGTAGTAACTTCACTTCCATTTAATATAACTATGATTTATCATATCTCCAAACTTTAGATCCACCACCATTTGTCAGTCTAGATGTAGTTTAGATTGGAGTTAAGTTAATTTCTTAATGCATTATACTCTTAGATTAACGATTGATTGTTGATGTTGATTTCTTCCATTTATTCCTATTGATTATATAACGTACTACATGTAATAAGTTAAACTGTTGTTACAAGTAGTTGAGATAGACTTTCTCCACTGTGGGCTTAGAGAATTTGGTGGATGAGTTTTTGTTAAAATTTTACATGAGCGATAGAACTGGGAGTGGGACATCAATTCGAGATCATTTTTATTGTAAATTCATTTATAGTTTCTTAATATTAAATTAAAGAACTTCACAAAAATTGTATGTTTAGTGTCATTTTATAAGAATGTTTCTACAATATATACATAATATACTATACACTATATTTATCTTAGATTAGTAAATTTGTTAACTATATTTCTATTTATTTTACAACCATTTGAAATCAATAATACATCATTAGAGTTGAAAAGTAAGCAACCCAACAAATAAATGATAGTTCAAAATCTACTAAAGGGAACATTAAAATATATGTTTACAAAGCTAGAAAAATCTATTGGAGAATGAGTTAGTTTTTAGATTTGGAAATTTCCAAAACTTTCCAAGGAAATGTGCACTCATTTATCTTGCCTATTTTTAAAGATCGTCTAAATGTAAAATATTAAAAATTAATAGACAATTTTCTCCAAAATTTATAATATAAAAAAAAAATGATTCTTTTAAACTTATAAAATATGTTACAAAATAAATAATCACCTTTTAGAAATAATTGAATGATGATTTGGCCGACTAAAAAAATAAGAATGATTTCACAAAGAAATTAGCTTTATCTTATCTTCACATAAAATTTGTATTAGAAAAATGATAATAATTAGTTTAAACCATAATGTTAAGAAAATTAAGGAAATGTGAATAAATTTAAATTAAGGAAATATAAATTAATTTTTCACATAATTGTAATATAACTATTTTAAAGCATTAATTAATAGCATTAAAAAGTATTATTAAAATTAAATTGTAATTAAAATAATTTAACAAACACAAATACAATAGATTTAGGGACAATCTAAATCATATAGACTCAAAATTAATAAAATAATAGGATCTTGTATTGTTAATAATAATTTATAATAGAATAGAAGTATTAATTTGATTAAGAAAATACATAACCCAATATAAACTTAGTTAGAGGGAAATGAAAGTTAATATCCAATCACCTCTATTTTCCTTTCCTTTTCTTAACTATTTAATTTAGTTTTACTTTCTATTTTTATTTTTGAAATCAAGTGTTACTTTCTAAATCCAATTTTACTTTCAAAACCTAATTTTGTAAATGAGTATGTATTAAAAACTATCAATTATAGTATAGAAAGAATATAAAAAATAGAAATGTTAAAAATGAAATAATCCATAATAAATGAGTTTAGATTTGCTTTATAATTAATTTAATTTTTAGATTTGGAAGTTTTCACAATTAAATTTTCAAGGAAATATGCAATCTTTTACCTTACCTATTTTCAAAAGATCGTAAAGTTTATTCTAGATGTGAAATATTAAAAATTAATAGACAATTTTCTCCAAATTTTATAATATATAAAAATTTGATTTTCTTAAAACTTATAAATTATGCAACAAAATGAATCATCACTTTCTAGAAATAATTGAGTGTTGATTTGGCAAACTAAAAAATGATTTCACAAAGAAAGTAGTATTTTTTTTTCAAATAAAAATTATATTAAAAAATTGATAATAATTAGTTTAAACCATAATGTTAACGAAATATAAATTAATTTTTCACATAAGTGTAATATAACACTTTCTATGCATCAATTAATATCATTAAAAACATATTATAAAAATTATATTGTAATTATAATAATTTAACAAACACAAAATAAATAGATTTAAGGACAATCTAAATCATATAGACTTAAAATTAATAAAATAATAAACTCTTGTATTGTTAATAATAATTGAAAATATGATAGTAATATTAATTTGATTAAGAAAATACATAACCCAATATAAACTTAACTAGAGAGAAATGAAAATTAATATCCAATCAACTCTATTTTTCTATCTTTTTTATTATTATTTATTTTACTTTTATTTTATATTTTTATTTTTCAAATCTAGTGTTACTTTCTAACTCCAATTTTACTTTTAAAATCTAATTTTTGAAATGATTATGTATTAAAAACTATTAATTATAATATAGAAAGAATATAAAAAAATAGAAATATAAAAAATGTAATACTCAATTATAAATAAATTTAGGTATGTGTTATAATTAAATAATAATTAATTTAGTAAAATTTAGATTACATTAAAATTAGAAACATTTATAAAAAGATATATTATTTTAAATTCTTAAGAATTTATTAAACTTTATAACATTTAAACTTAAAATACAACTTAATATAGTTAATTAAATTTAAAGAAGTAGAAATGTTGATGTAATTTTATATTTGAAAGTCTTCTTTACCTTTTCATATTCTCTATGGAAGATTATTGTAATGTATTTTGAAAATAATGTAGGTATAACAAAGAATATTTAAATTTTAAATTATTTGTTGATTGTATAGAAGGTAAAACTAAAATTATTTTAAATAATCTAAAAGTACCAAAAAAAGACTAAAATAATGTAAATTTGTGTTAAAAATTAGTAAGTAATTTTCATTCATATGTAATAATTGAAATTTGTATATAATTAATGTATAAATTAAAGATCATTTTAAAAAAAATATAATGATTTTATTGAACAACTAAAATGATAAATTATAATTGTCCAAAAAAAATATTCAAAAGCATTCAATCTATAACATAAAATATGAAATCAAATTTAATTTATTTGATGCTTTTTTTTAACTCTAAATTTTTATATTAAAACACTTGCTAAACTAACTATAACTTGAGAGTATTTCTATTTAATTGACATGCCAAATGTGAAAAATCAGCCATCATGTCTAAATTTGAAATTACATACTTCTTATTATAATTTCTCTATGAACTAAACTGATGAATTTTAAGAATATAGATCTCAAAACAAAACCAATTTTTTTCACAGTTGAAGATTAAATGACTGAAATACCAAAAAAAAAATTAATTAGAAATCAAATATGTATAAAGATACATGATATATTAGAGGAAAAAATTGTGAATATCAATTAAGAAATAAGAAACAACACAAAAAGAATAACAAAATCAAAAAACAGAAATCAATGAAGAGGAGGTATTAATAAACTAATATGGAATCTCTAAATGTACAAAATTTATGCTAAATATCTTAATAGAAGATGATAATTACAACTTCCTGACATCAAGAATTGACAAAATCTAACCAAGAACCAATTGTTAGTATTTTCACCGTATGTATAGATTTACAAAAAACATTCAAAACTAATTTACCAAATACAATCTCCTCCATAATTTATTTGATTTTTGTCTTTGATATACACAACAACATATTAGATAGAAGAAGAAAACAATGAAAAATAAAGGACAAATTTTCTTATAATTATTCATATATATCTCTATTTTTTGATGCCCAATCTAGCTCCCTAAAAACTCTTATTGTCAAAATCATAAGATGATGAATATGATCTATATGGTTATATTTATATTATTTATTTATTAAAGGTTGTGATATTTGATTTGTTTCTAATTTTCAACAAGATGGAAAACATGCAATAAAAGAAATCTTAAATAGAAAGGTAACCTACTATTTCAAAATTGTTTTTGCTAATTTTCATTTCAAAAAGAATGAAGAAAAACTTAAACATTTTGCAATGTGGGAAAATAAACTACCCAGAAAATGGTCTTACAACTTTTCCATCAAAAAATATAATTTCTAGGAGAAAAGCTCCCAAATGAGAGTCAAATCAGTGTGATGGAAAACAAAATTGAAATGAAATGTTTTGAGGGTCCCACCCCAGCCTCTCTAGTCATCAACACTTCCAATGTGCCCTTTAAGGTAGGCCAAAATGGCTAGAATGAGATTCTCATATGTGTTTAGATTCTTAAACCTAAAACCTTCCAACAAGTTTTTTTATAATATAAAAAATTGTAAAAGCAACAAGATAGTTTTTTTCTAAATGGAGGACACTTAGCCTTATTTGTTTCGGGGGGGGGGGGGACTAATAAATAGTATCATTCTCAAAACATTAGCCTTATTTGTTTGCCACAAATTTATTTTCTCTCCAATGTAATCATTGAAGAGTACATTGTCAAATACTATATGAATAATAATAAAACAAGAATAATGATGAAATCTCTAATCACAAAACGTATATACCCACATATACAAAAGAAACATAAAAGAGTTCCAACCTCGTTGAACATTCAAACTGGTCACTTACATAATAAATAAGTAGTTTATTGTACCAGGAAAATTACCTTCACTCTATGCAAGTGAGTTTACAAACCATATGTGGTAATTATTTCATTTCCCTACTCACATTCTCTAATAATCGTAAAATCAACAGATGCAAAAATGCATAATATTTCTCAATACAAACAATAATAAATCAAAAAAATTCTAATACCAAATCTATAAGTACATACTATTTTTGTTATAATGCTTAAGTACTAAGAGGTGGGTAAGTAAATCCAACTGTAGGGGTGAGTCCACACGGAACAAAGAGCTCAAGTGCAATGGGAAGGATGATGGTGACATTCAGAAGCTTAACCCTAATTATTGTACACAAACATAAGGCTACCTCGATTTCCCAAATGCCTTGAAGAACAAGGCAGCATGTATTCACAACAAGATCTTCAATTGTACCATTTACAAGAACATCCACACAAGCTTCCAATTTCAATGCATTTAGCAGACAACTTGCTCCACTTGATGGAGAAGGAGAAGATTATTTTTTAGGAGGAGTTTTTATTTTGTGAGGAGGAGGGGGAGGAGACTTAGCTTCCACTATAGAACCCATTATACTTGCAAGGCAAATAATAACCATCACAACTAGTACTACATCATTGCTCATCTTCAACTAAATTGCCTAATAACAAGCAATCAAGGAAACAAATGAAATTTGAGAAAAGTTGCCTCAATTTTGCATTTGGAAGAGAATAGTACCCCATGGGAATTTATAAGTGCATGCCTTTGATTTTCTATGATGAAATTTGTGTACAGTAGTAACTTCACTTCCATTTAATATAACAGTGATTTGTCATATCTCCAAACTCCAAATCCACCACCATTTTTCAGTCTAGATGTAGTTTAGATTGGAGTTAAGTTAATTTCTTAATGCATTATACTCTTAGATTATTGACTGCTTGTTGATGTTGATTTCTTCAATTTATCCCTATTGATTATATAATAGACTGCATGTTATAAGTTAAATTGTTCTTACAAGTAGTTGAGATATACTTTCTCCATTGTAGGCTTAAGGAATTTGGTGGATGAGTTTTTGTTTAAATTTTACATGAGCCGTGGAAATGGGAGTGGGGCATCAGTTTGAGATCTTTTTTTGTGTAAATTTGTTTATAGTTTCTTAATATTAAATTAAAGAACTTCAAAAAAACTATATGTTTAGTGACATTTTAGAGAAATATTTATGCAATGTATACACAATACACAATACACTATAATTATCTTGGATTAGTAAATTTGTTAACTATATTTATATTTATTTTACAACCTTTTGAAATCAACAATACACCATTAGAGTTGAAAAGTAAGCAACCAAACAAATAAATGATAGTTTAAAATCTACTAAAGGGAACATTAAAATATATGTTTACAAAGCTAGAAAAATATATAGGAGAGTTTTTAGATTTGGAAATTTCCACAACTAACCTTCTAAGGAAATGTACACTCATTTATCTTGTCTATTTTTAAAGATCATAGAGTATAATCTAAATGTAAAATGTAAAAAATTAATAGACAATTTCCTCCAAAATTTATAATATTTAAAAAAAAATGATTCTTTTAAACTTATAAAATATCCTACAAAATAAATCATCACCTTTTAGAAATAATTGAGTGATGATTTGACCGACTAATAAAATAAGAATGATTTCACAAAGAAATTAGCCTTATCTTATCTTCACATAAAAATTGTATTAGAAAAATGATAATAATTAATTTAAACCATAATTTTAAGGAAATATCAATTAATTTTTCACATAATTGTAATATAACTATTTTAAAGCATTAATTAATAGAACTAAAAAGTATTATTAAAATTAAATTGTAATTAAAATAATTTAACAAACACAAAATCAAAAGATTTAGGGACAATCTGAATCATATAGACTCAAAATTAATAAAATAATAGAATCTTGTATTGTTAATGATATTTGATAATATGATGGTAGTATTAATTTGATGAAGAAAATACATAACCTAATATAAACTTAATTGAAGAGAAATGAAAATTAATATTCAATCACCCCTATTTTTCTTTCCTTTTTTTTAACTATTTAATTTAGTTTTATTTTTTATTTTTATTTTTGAAATCTAGTGTTAATTTCTAAATCCAATTTTACTTTCGAAATCTAATTTTGTAAATGAGTATGTATTAAAAAACTATCAATTATTAATGTTGATAGGCATTCTACAATGGCAGAATGGGGGTGTGGGATGGTGTGAGCATGTTAATGTTAACTTTTATTCTTCCAAGTTAAATTTGACAACCATCTACATGTCAAAAATTTAAATCTTATTATAAATAGAATATACTTTTTTAAAAAATTTAATAAATACCACATAAAATATCTATTTAAATTATAATAGTTGGAGATATAAATCATTCATTTTTTAAGAAATTAAAATAAAAAGATTAAGTTAGTAAAAAATAAATAAATGAAGATAAAGGAAATATAAATAGTTTTAGATGTAGTAAATTAAATTATAATTATTTTGTAGTGGATATTTATATAGATTTATTTATAGTTTCTTTAGATAGATTTATTTAAGATATTTATACTAGTAGAATAGAAAGAATATAAAAAATAGAAATGTAACAATTGTAATATTCAATTATAAATGAGTTTAGATTTGCTTTATAATAAATTTAGTTTTTAGATTTGGAAGTTTTCACAATTAAATTTTCAAAGAAATGTGTAGGATCATAGAGTATAATCTAGATGTGAAATATTAAAAATTAATAAACAATTTTCTCCAAAATTTATAATATATAATTTTTGTTATTTTTTTAACTTATAAATTATGCAAAAAAATGAATCATCACCTTTTAGAAATAATTGAGTGTTGATTTGGTTGACTAAAAAATGATTTTACAAAGAAAGTAGCATTATCTTATTTTCAAGTAAAAATTGTATTAGAAAAATGATAATAATTAGTTTGAACCATAATGTTAAGGAAATATCACTTAATTTTTCACATAACTGTAATATAACATTTTTTATGCATCAATTAATATCATTTAAAAAGTATTATAAAATTTATATTGTAATTATAATAATTTAACAAACACAAAATCAATAGATTTAGGGACAATCTAAATCATATAGACTCAAAATTAATAAATTAATAAAACTCTTGTATTATTAATGATAATCGAAAATATGATAGTAATATATTTTTTTATTTTATTTTTTAAAAGAGTGATAGAGCCACTTGATACACACACACACACACACACACACACACACACACACACACACACACACACACACATATATATATATATATATATATATATATATATACATATATGTATGTATATATATATACATACATACATATATGTATGTATGTATATATATATATACATACATATATGTATGTATATATATATATATACATACATATATGTATGTATATATATATATATACATACATATATGTATGTATATATATATATATACATACATATATGTATGTATATATATATATATACATACATATATGTATGTATATATATATATACATATATATATAAAAGTATTTTTTACGTTACTCTGGTTCTAACATAAGGAGCTCTCAAAGAAAAGAACCAAGAAGAAAAACTTTGTTCATAACCCCAACAAGAAGAAGAAGGAGAGAGAAGAGTTAAGAAGAGAAGAAGGAAGATTCTAAAAACTCCAATTATAACAGCCCTGAAGTAAAATGTCCATCTTACAAAATATATATGCAGAAGAAGAAATAGAAGAAATCAACTAACTAACATGTACAATTATTTACATAAGGTGCTTATGATACAACCATTTAGTAGAATAGCACCTACTAAGTTCCACCAAAACCAACAAAGAATTGCTACAAACTGAACATTGAAACTCAAATAGTTGATGGCCAAAACTCTGAAATATCTCCATGCAATGACATGGACATAGCAAAAAGCCAAAAAATAGAACCAAATAGTCTTATTCCTCCATTCCACCTATTCTATAAATAAATTTACCAAATTTGAGACTAAGGTCAAGGGTGAAAATGGGAGGTGATATCACAGGAGCAACAGATGCCTGAGAGGAGTCATGCTCCAAGAGATCTAGAATGGAAAAAACCATTTGATGTACATTGTCAATGAAACTTTTGGGCAAACAACCCCCATTTTGTTGCAATGTAGCCTTAACCGAGCAAAAAGACTACCTCTCAAGGGCTTTCTTAATGCTCTCAAACACCATGTAAACACCATGATTACTGAGAAGAGCATGGTGGTGAAACAAGCTCCCAATGAGAGCAATACCACTCCAAAGATCATATTTTTGATAGGCTTTAACAAGCCTACCATGTTGCAAAAAATTAGGTCTTACAAATTTGGAAACTATCAATTCCAAATGAAACTGAGATTACAATAGATTGAGCGTATTTGACAGAAAGACCGACAAAATTTGAGAGGGATAAATCAGTCTTTTTCTAGGAGGAAAGAGAATCTCATGCCCAATCATCCTCTTGATACCTCTACGAATGTGAGGGTGATCACAAAAGAAAATGATTGGTAGCATGTCATCCTTAATGCATCCAAGAAAAGGTAGCTCCCAATCTTTCGGCTCCAAGAAAACCATATAGTTCCTTGGATAATAGTCCATGTGCAAAGAAGAGCAATTTGAATAGACATCAATTGGGTAACTAACACCAACCAAAGAGCTATGATGGCTCAAAATTGTTATGCTATTTGATAGCACTAATGACCAATTACCCCAAAATGCAGAGATAAAATAAGCACCCAGAAACACATAATCCATCATAATAAAGCCGCATGTCAGAACACACAAAATAAGTACAAAAAACCACTGCAAAATAATATAAATAATACCAACTAGCTGCCACCCTATGAATAGGAAAAGAATAAAGTACAAACTTGTGAGAGATCGAACTCCAAGAAAAAAAGAATGTTGCCAACTATTAAGAAATAAACTTCATCATGGGCCAACATGGAATACGACCGTCTAGCCAGCCACCATCATCAAAGAAAAAGATGTCATGCTAGGTACAGAAAAAATAGATCCTCATGCCAAATCATAATTATTTCTCATATCACAACTCTCAATCATAAGTCATTAAAATTTCCCCACTAGATACCAACTACTAACCCCATGTAATCGTGAATAATACACACATTATATCTGACCACCTAAAACCATATCTACAAGTAAAGATATGCATAAGTAGAACACACATAATATTATTAATCATCATAACACAAGCTTAACAGCTCACACCTAGTAGAAAAATTAAGACTCACTCTTAATGATAAAAACAATGGAAGGAAACCTTTCTAGAATCTGAAATGAAGAGTGAGAATCTAGAATAGTACCATCACAACTAATATTGGCTAAGTGATCTACCAAAGCATTACCTTCCCTGTACACATGGGATAACAAATAGCTTTCCAAAGAATCAATGAGCTCCCAAATACATTGGAATATGCATTCTAGATGTCAATTAATTATCTTCCTATGAATGCATGCATTAATAACAACAAAGGAATCACCTTCTATATGCAAACAAGAAAAAGACAAGTACTTTGCTAACAATAGACCTTCTAGCAGAGCTATGGATTCTACCATGTTATTGGTACCAAATGGAATCAATTTAGCATAAAAAGCTAGCACCTCCCAGATTGATTTCTCAAAGAGATCCCAATACCAGAGTTACCAAGATTCCCTCTAGAGATACCTCTGATGGGGCTCTTGTCACTTTAGATCATAACTAGGTATCAAAAATTTTAGTTTGAGATAAATAGCCTTAGTTATGATCTTATATATAGAATTAGAAAGAGAAATGGGCCTAAAGTCAGCAAATTTTAAAGGAGACTTAACATTAGGAATCAAAGAAATATTGGTTTTGTTAAAACTTCTCAAAATATATCCTTTCTTTCAAGATTCTTGCATAACCATAAGAAGATCAAAACTAATCACATCCCAACACTTTTGATAAAAGATGATGGTAAAACCATCAGGACCAGGGGCTTTATCAGGAGCCATAGAAAAAACAATACACTAAATTTCCTCAATACTAAAAGGCTTCATAAGATACTCATTATCTAAATTGGTGACTAAGAAGGAATGGACTGCAATAACACACTCTTATCACCCAAGTTATCTCTCAGACACTTACCCAAAGCAAGTAATTTCTTAAAGAAATTAACACCCTCATTACAAATATCCTATTGCAAAACCAAATTATCCCCAGTTGAAGTACTATTAATTGCCAAAATAGAAGAGGAGGCTTTCCTAATCTTAGTCAATGCCTCCAATAAATCTCTTCTCTCTCACACAGGATTTCCCAATAACCTTGAAGATACTTTTTCTTTTCTACCAACTCTGCATTAATCCCAAAATTCATAACATGATCTACAATGTTCTTTAGATCATTTTCAACCCTGGTCTTTTCATGAAACACATTTTTGAAAACCTCTTTATTCCAAACACAAATTTTGGATTTCACAAAAGAGAGCTTATTTGAAAATTGAAAAATTATGTTTCCTTTATAGTAGGGGGCACTAAGCCACCATTGCTTAAGCAAATGCAAAAAATGTGGATGAGTAAACCACATACTTTCAAACTTAAAGGTAGAGCTACTCTTTGGCATTTTCAACCTATTTATCTCCAAGGATATGGGAAAATGATAGAATTCTATGGAAGATAAAATCTATGCCAAGAGTGAGAGATTTAGAAGCTTCATCTCTTGATAAATCAGAAATCTATCCAATTTGGAAGATATGGGGGTGGCAGACCTATGATTGGACCAAGTAAATCTGCCATTCAAGAAAGGTACCTCACTTAAGACATTATTCTAAATAAAAAACTTAAAGTCCTCTATGACCCTCAGAGCAGTAACATTACCCCCTAATTTTTCACTGGATGAGAAAATGGCATTAAAATCACCCCCAATAATAATAGGAAAATCCTCAATTTTACTAATCTGATCAATAATTGTTTCCCATAAGATAGATTTATCTTGAATTGAAGATGGTCCATATACATTGAAAATGAAAAATTTAACATCAAACTAATTAAATTCCATAAGTTTCCAATTGGGTTGTGACATTAGAACCACCCCTACAACACATTTATTTTTCCACAACACAATAAGACAACTAGATGCACCAGAAGAAGGGACACAAACAGACCCCTAGGAAGACCAACTGTTAGAAAATTTATCAAAAGACTCTTGAGAAAGTTTAGACTCTTGAAGAAGCACAATATCAACTTGAGAGGAGAATATAAACCATCTAATTCTACTGCTTTTATCTGGGGAATTTAATCCCCTAACATTCCAAGAAAAAATCCTCATACTAAAATAGGGGGACGCGGCACACTGCTAGTTTGAATAATAGGTGAGAAAGACTCCAAGAGAGTTGATTGAATACCAATAGCAATTTCCTCCTTAACCTTACAAGAAAGAGGCTTTTGACCCCTTCTCTTTAGAGTTTTAATGGATGAAACTAGAGACACCAGGACACGAGTGCTCTCTAACTAAGAAATGGATAAATCTTGAGCAAAATCAAAATGATTAGCAATAGGCAAACAATTTTGCTCAAAATTTTCACACCCCAACACCCCTTCTTCTAGAAAAATCTCATTCCAATCCTAAGCCATCAAAATAATGACACTACCATACCTTAGACAAGTTTCATGACCATCTATTAGGACCAAAGAAGAAGGTGAAATAGGGACAAAAGGTTGGCTACAAAACAATAAGTTATGAATGATACCCTGGACATCCAAAGGAGGGATAGCCTTACTATCCAATAGAGGAGTGGGTGTAGGCAAAAGCAACCAAGATCTAGTAGGAGAAAGAGGATTTCTAAGAGATGGACCAGAATCACCAAACAAAGAAAAAGAAAGAATAGGCATATCCTCTAACCTTGTAAAAGATACTAAAAAAACCAAAGAGTGAAAAAGAGGAAGGATGGAGAAAACCTTAAAAGTGACCATCATTCAAAGGTCAAAAGAAACTTTGAAACCTGTCATTGAACCAAAAACTTGATGATATCAAGATTGCTAGGTACCCACTACTTTAGAATTGAATCATCAACCAACATAGATGAATGGGCTGGATTAGCCCTAGAAGAGTACACCTTAGCTACTACCCCTTGTAGAGCATCACCATGTAACGCCCTGCCAAGGGATCCAAAAGAATTAACCTAAAGTTTCACCAAGTTTGCTAAACATTTTTTTTTTAAATAAGAAAGTATAACATACACATCAAACACATAGTAGCGGAAGCAATAACATGTAATCATCGACAAACATACATTGCAAATTACATTTCTTAAAGATCCCAAGACGTTGAGTCACATTTAAATTTAATTAAATCTAAGTCTAACAACTATCACATACAAATGAAAGAATAATTAGTAAGTCCCATGTCCATAATATACACTTATTCCGAATGCCTCTCGGCAAATTAATTCGGAACGCTCAATCATCCACTGTACAAGTCACAGGGTATGAAAGGCTTAAAAGAATATACATACGTTCTTGATGATGTCATGTGTTGACTTGACCATTTTTGGAGTCTTCGATCAGTATTGTAATTTACTATTGGGATACTTTCTGGTTGCTCATTGGAGAACCATTGGATTTTGTGATTTATCATTGATGCCTTCAGTTGCTGATAGAGAACTGTCGTGATCATATGATTACTATTTGATATTATCTGTTGCTCATGAAGAACTGATGTAATTTTGTGGATTATCTTTTTATGATGTTTTTCAGTTGCTTGTATAGGACTGAGGTGGTTTTATTATGATTCTTTGATTTACGAGTTCATGAGCTAGGGTAGGTTATCTATGTGTAGAGTCGGGAAGTGGCTTGCAATGGGGGTCGGAGCCCTAAGAGGCTGCCTTGAGAAACCCATTGTAAGTCATTTTTAATAAGTGAAAACATTTACACTAAATGAGAGAAAATGAACCTAACAAGATAATTGTATGTTCTCTCACATGCCTTGAGTGCTAGTACAGACTAGGATGGGGTAGAGAGAACGCTTGGTTATGACCTTGCATTCCATAGTAGGCCTCGTCAGTACGAGAGGATACTAGTGGCTGCAGGATCAGTAGGGACCCGAGATTCCTAAGGGATTGCTCGGGTAACTTCTACGTGACTTTTGCGATGACACTTTCCCGCTTGCATATTAGGTTTCCTATGTGTCTTGTGGTACCTCTGGGATTTAGATGTCGATCTTTTTAGGAACCCTTGAGTTAGCATTCTTATAGGATTTCCTGGACTTAGAGAGTATTTATGATTATAGGTTTTGTTATCCTATTTGGGACTTGAGACTATCTCCTCAGCGCGGTGGGAGTGGACCATTTAGGTTCCACGTGATCGGGTGGTAGTGCTTTTACTCTTACCATTGAGATCCGTTCCGTGGTCACCGTGGCTGGAGTTTTCGTGATTGGCATTTACCTTCACTATGTTCTTGGATTATTATGATGGATGGTTAGATTTTATGATAGATGTTTTATCATTATGGATGTATG
Source organism: Cupressus sempervirens (assembly GCA_028749045.1). NCBI lineage: Eukaryota > Viridiplantae > Streptophyta > Pinopsida > Cupressales > Cupressaceae > Cupressus > Cupressus sempervirens. The sequence continues at coordinate 194,926,264 of CM053786.1, forward strand.
GATGTATCATGTATGGGGAATAGTTTCATATGTTTTTACTATACTTTGTATCATGGATTTGAGGATGTTGTATCTTTATCTTTACATATGTATATTCTTTTAAGCCTTTCATACCCTGTGACTTGTACAGTGGATGATTGAGCATTCTGAATTAATTTGCTGAGAGGCATTCGGAATAAGTGTATATTATGGACATGGGACTTATTGATTATTCTTTCATTTGTATGTGATAGTTGTTAGACTTAGATTTAATTAAATTTATACATGACTTAACGTCTTGGGATCTTTAAGAAATGTAATTTGCAATGTATGTTTGTCGATGATTACATGTTATTGCTTCCGCTACTATGTGTTTGATGTGTATGTTATACTTTCTTATTTAAAAAAAAATGTTTAGCAAACTTGGTGAAACTTTAGGTTAATTCTTTTGGATCCCTTGGCGGGGCATTACACACCAATAGAATTATGACAAATTAGACCCAACAACATAGAAAGAGACTCTAAAATCGACTACTCATAGTCAAATTAACACAAAAGAGGGTATGAATTAAAACATTGATAGATATCATGTGACGTTGGTAGAAACTCCTTACACTAATGAAAGAAATGGCCCAATGAATTGGTATTCTTGGCCATAGTAGCTACATACACATATTGAATCTACTGAACCCAAACCCCAAATTTCAAACAAATGGACACTTCTATAGGAAATTTCTCTTCCTTCTACATAAGGATACATACATTCACAACCAAATGCAGTCGCACGAAAGGAACCAAATCATGCTTAACAAAAATGCCCAACTTGCTATAATTTCTACCAACACAAGCTCTCTATACTCCAGAGGAAGATTCAAAAGCACAACCCAATGAGGAAAAAACCAAGGAAAATCCTTTGAAACATAAAAATGGGGTCTCCAACCCATAGTAGTGATACCAATCCCATTACAAAACCATCCCTTAAAATTATGCACAACTACCTTATGGACCTTGGAGTCAAAAACTACCACAAATGCAAGAGAATCATTATCCAATAAAAAAAGCTCAGTCAAACCCACCCAATAGCAACTAGCCCATGAAAGAAAAGAATAAACTCCATCGCAGATTGGAGCATACCAATAAGCATCTTCGAATGCAAGCCCTCAACCTTATCTTTAATTAAATAAAATGGGAAAACAACTTGAGGCTCAGATGGCTAACAAGAAGGACTCCCTTGAAGTGGAGCCTGCATATCTTGAACTAAAGTAGATGGCAGAAGAGGGTTAGGGTAAATATTCCCAAACTTTGGAGTGAAGAGAGCTTGGGAAGCCCAAAGGAAGGGTTTGTGAACCAGATTCTTATTAGGGGAAGACACAAAGCATGAACTAGACTACCTTGAGGCACAAAAGAGGGCGACGCGGGTTGTGAATCTTGACAAATATCAAAAGGAGGTTGCTGAGCAAACACCTTCCTATGCTTAGGTTTTTGAATAGGAAAATGTTGTGTCTTATTGTGCCAAAAAGGATAAGGGAAAAAGGATTTACCAAAAGAAGGGTGAGAACCCAACATACCTTTGTGCACAGAAGCCCTAGGAGGATGAACAGATCAAGCCCTAACCCCAAACACTCGATTTGACTGGCCCAGTTTCACACAATCCCTCAAAACTCCTTGTCAGAGAATCCATTGTGGAAAATAACCAAAGGACCTCACAAACACCAAATCCTTTTTGCAAACTAGGAAACCATACATAACATCAAAATCCACCATAACCTCACCAGTACCCACTTGTCTACCATGCACCTACCTTCTTGCAAACCCCACACCTGCATATTCGTCCAGCACATCAATCCTAATTGCCATCACTTCTTAATTCAAATATGATAGTAATATTAATTTGATTAAGAAAACACATAACCCAATATAAACTTAACTTGAGAGAAATGAAAATTAATATCCAATCAACTTTATTTTTCTATCATTTTTATTATTATTTTATTTTATTTTATTTTCTTAATCTAGTGTTACATTTTAACTCCAATTTTACTTTTAAAATCTAATTTTTTAAATGAGTATCTATTAAAAACTATAAATTATAATATAGAAAGAATATAAAAATAGAAATGTAAAAAATGTAATACTCAGCCCAAAAACTATAGTTGATCTTGTGGACTATAAAAGCCCCTTTCCTTTCCTTTCCTTCTCAATTATAAATAAATTTAGATATGCATTATAATTAAGTTATAATTAATTAAATTTTAGATTACATTTAAATTAGAAACATTTATAAAAAGATATGCTATTTTTTATGGGGACACAACCCAAGAACAGAATGGACACAACAGAAAAGGGAAATTGTATTAACTGAGAAAATAAGCTAGTACAAACAGTACAGAGAAAATAAACTTCAAGACATGCCCTAAGGGCTTACAATAGCATAAATCTGGAGATAATTTCTCCTTTTAGTACCTCCTCTCAAACTCCACTCCGAACTGCCTTTTACAATGCCAGAAATCTCCTTAAATAGACCCCAGAGGGTTAAGGACTAGGAGTACATTCTAAAAAGTGCTAGTAGGCATCCACCGACCAAATAGAAGGTTCCAAAAGCTATGTTAGAAGTCAGTGCAAATCTAGAAGAATCCAGAAATGGTAACCGAACTTCTCGGAGGCATAACTTTTGAATCGTAGCTCCAATTGACGAACCGTTTACATTTTCGAAAAGCTCTTGAAGCGCTCTATAGCCCTATGGACAAGTTGCACTTGTCCCCCATTTTTTGGCCCTTTTCAAGGTCATTTAATGCCCCTAACCTGACTTTGAAGCATTCTTAGGAGGTCTCCAAAACCTGAAAACCTAAATAACTTTCAAACCATGGGGCCTTTTGACTTGATTCTTTTTCTGGAATGCTCTAAATCACAATTACATTCATTTGGCCAATTCACACCTTCTAGGTCACCAAAATGATGGCCCAATTACATGCTCCTATTTTTTCAGGATTTTCTAACACACTGATAGTGGAACTGTGAGAGTTGGAACCTTTATTTGACCCAAATGGGTATCCAAAAATGAAAACACATGAAACAGAAACTAAGTCTAAGTACATTTTTTTGGGTGACATAGGATTGCCCTTATACCTCTGGATGCTCCTGCATCAATTTTAAATTGTTAAGAATTTATTAAACTTTATAACATTTGAACTTAAAATACAACTTAATATAGTTAAATAAATTTAACGGAGTAGAAACATTGATGTAATTTTATATTTAGCAGTCTTGTTTACTATTTTCTATGGAAGATCATTGTAATGTATTTTGAAAATAATGTAGGTATAACAAAGAATGTTTAAATTTTAAATTATCTATTGATTATATAGAAGATAAAATAAAAATATATTTTAAATAATCTAAAAGTACAAAAAAAAGACTAAATTAATGTAAATTTGTGTTAAAAAATAGTAAGTAATATTCATTCATATGTAATAATTGAAATGTATATATAATTAATGTATAAATTAAATATTTTAAAAATATATATAATGATCTTATTGAACAACTGAAATGAGAAATTATAATTGTGCAAAACAAATATTTAAAAGTACTCAATCTATAACATAAAATATGAAATCAAATTTAATTGATTTGACACTTTTTTTAAATAACTCTAAATTCTCATCTTAAAACACATGCTAAACTAATTATAACTTGAGAGTATTTCTATTTAATTGACATGCCAAATGTGAAAAATCAGCCATTATGTCTAATTTTTTATAATTTCTCTATGAACTAAACTGATGGATTTTAAGAATATAGATCTCAAAACAAAACCACAATTTTTCACAACTAAGATTAAATGACCAAAATTCAAAAAAAAGTTTAAAGTAGCAACAAATATGTATAAAGGTACATGATATATTAGAGGGAAAAACTATGAATAGTGATTGGGAAATAGAAAACAACACAAAAAGAACAACAAAATTAAAATAGATAAATCAATGAAGAAGAAGAATTAAGAAACTAAAATGAAATCTCTAAATTTACAAAATTTGTGCTAAATATCATAATAGCAGATGATAATTACAACTTCCCAACTTCAAGAATTGTCACAATCTAACCAAGGACCAATTGTCAATATGAATAGATTTACAAACAACTTTCAAAAGTGATTTACCAAACACAATCTCCTCCATAATTAATTTGATTTTTATCTTTGATATGCACAAGAACATGTCAGATAAAAGAAGAAAACAATGAAAAATAAAGGGCAAAATTTCTTAAATAATTCATATATATCTCTATTGCTTGATGCCCAATCTGGCTCCCCAAAAACTCTTATTGTCAAAATCATAAGATGAATATGATCTATATGGTTGTATTTATATTATTTATTTATCCAAGGTTGTGATGTTTGATTTGTTTCTAATTTTCAAGAAGATGGAAAACATACAATAAAAGAAATATTAAAAAGAAAGGTAAGTTATTATTTCAAAATTATTTCTTGCTAATTTTCATTTGAAAAAGAAGGAAGAAAAACTTAAGCATTTTGCTATGTCGAAAAATAAACTACCTAGAAAATGGTCTTACAACTTTTTTGTCAAAAAAAATAATTTTCAGGAGTAAAGCTCCCACATAAAGTCTATCGGCTTAATTATAAAAATAAAGATGATTTTAAATTTCTGTAACCTCCAATGTATTATTCTAAGTATATTTTACTATCAACAAAAATCATTTCACCTCTTTTTAGTGCAAATAGTGGGCAAATGCACCAAGTTGTGGTGCCAAAAAGATGACACATAGCTTAAAAAATTTTAATTCTAAAAGTGTGCACGCACTTTTTAATTTTTTTATATATGGGCTACAAACCCGCATCCCATTCCATTTTCTCTTAATTTATTTTTGTTGCTGCCTTCTTTCCCCTCAACAGTGTGCACACGATTTGTAGAAGTCAAAGGATTTGGTTACTCTCCTCAAAATGCCTCCTCGTCATCGGAGATCAAGATCAAGATTACGTAGTATGTTTTCTACTCTTGTTTGTGCATTATTTTGTATGGTTTTGCATTGTTTTGTATATTTTTTTAGTTTTTCTTCAAATTTGTTTATTTATTTAAAATGCAATTGGTTTCTTATCAAGAAATGTGAATAATCAACTACCAAATCCCTAGCCTGATCAACAAAATCAAAATGAAAACCCTCCACAAGATCAAAATGAAAACCATCCACAAGATCGAAATGAAAACCTTCTACAAGATCAAAAAGAACTTTTGCAACCTCCACCGATTGAAAGACCTCCTCCTAGCAGCCAAGACAATATAATAAATGAAATAGAAAGAGGGGAAAATTAATTAGAAGCAATTATTGATAGGTTGAAAGCTTGCGGGAATACTAATCCTATGAGAGCACAATTAGCATCTTCTCTTGAGTCTATTATGAGTCATGTAGCTTTTGTTAGTTGTCAGTTGGATATTTGGCATGTTAAGAGAGAAGAAAAAAAAAATTATGCAAACAAATTATCCTATAAATATGTAAGAAAAAAGGACATAGTGAAAGGTAGCATATGTGCATTATTTAAAAAGCCTAGAGAACAAGACATTATTAAAAAAACAACTAAAAGGTTCTCCATCCATTGGTGCATACATGATGATATTAGAAATAACTTTTGGGATAGATGGTGAATGGTCTTTGATGCCCCTCGCTGCAATAATCATGAGGTTCCAATGTATTTCTTAAAGAATTCGTATTGCGAATTTGTCCTTGGGGAGATCCCCAATTATTTTGACATATTAGATTCTCAAGGTAGAGGTGGGGGGTTTTCATTTGAGAGATCGGGGGCACATTGTGACCCTAATGTAGTTAGGGAACCTATTGTCAAGCCACAAGGTGAGCATGTCTTTATTCCTTCAATTGTGAAGGAACATGTAGAGACCAGTACTCTAGGGACTATCAATGCTTTGATACAGAGCCTCATGCATTGTACCAATCCATTAGGTGAGGATTCTTCTTTGCATCGCAGTCACATGTGCATGTCATGTGGATCCTTATGCATGTTTGGCAATCATGTTAGAGACACTATGGATGATGGGCTAGTCACTGATGAGTTCCTGAGTGACACATTTTGCATTAACACACAGGTAAATTACAATTATAATAAATTAATTTGATCACATTTTTTATGTATAGTGAATGATTAATTAATTAGGATGTCTTGACATTGTTCAAAATTTAGGGTAAGAGTGTTGATGGCCCTAGTATAGATTCTCTGTCCCCATTTTACATCTCATCAATGAGTCAAGAGGTATGTATCAATTTAACCATTTAAATTAATATATATATTTATTAAGTAATCATATGAAGGATTGACAAAAAAAAATTATCCATGTGCATTAGTTCTCTACTGGACCTTCAACATTCACAAGGGACTCTAAGCCTAGGAATGACATGAGCTTCATAGAGGTACTATTGTTATATGTTAATTTAATTCATTTGATTATATTATATTCTATTAAAGACATGTAAATTATATTATATAATTTGCAGTTGTTGATGTCTAAGATTGCTCCTCATCTTCGCTAGTCCATCAATCGTGGAGTTGCTTCTACAATGGCTAGTTTAGAGCCCATGACCAAGGTATGAAAGAGGTTTCATAGTTTTAGTTTTTATTTATAATAGTTAGTATTGAAATTTCAAATGGTATTTATAAGTATGATCAAGTAATTATATTGATTGAAATTTTGTAGGGTCTTGTTACTCTCGATTGTTTATGAGCCTTTGAGGTGGATGTACAGAATGACTATTTGATGGCAGTAAGAAGGGTATGTGCAGGATCATGGTGTGCCAAAAAGTGGCAATCTAAAAAATATGTAGTTCTAAAATGCCTTAAAGCATTTCAATATCTATTCCAACTTTTTTCCCTCTCATCCTGATACCAAACCAAAAAATTAATACCTTGATTAGGCCTAATATATCTTTGGATACCAATCCTACATGGTCAACTTTAAAAATGTCCCAAAAATGTGTTTTTGACCTTTTCTTTTGTGTTTTTTAACTTCAAACATGTACCTAACGACTTTTTTTCACCCAAATTTGATGAAATGAAAAGAGTTTCTTAAGAATGTTCTTAGCTTTTCATAAATGTAATTTATGTCAAATTATGAGTTTAGTAAGTAATTATTACTTATTTTCTAATGGAGTTACATATAAAGTGTTGATTGACACAATGATTGAAAAATAACTATAACTTTCAAATGGTACAATATTTTTGAAATCCAAAAGATGCATCACATTCTATGCTTCTTATAGTGTAAGGAAAAAAAAAAGAATTTACGAGTTTTGAATTAGTTAACATGGTTAGACATGAGAGTTTTTTATTCCAAAAGTACTATAATAAAAAATTCATAATTAATTATTTATTTACAATAAATATACCCAAAAATATACGTCACATCTAGGCATGAGTCTACTTATTATATCTAGAATCTTATTAAAAAATATTAACATTTAATTTTGATTAAGGTGGTTAGACATACGTCTACTTCTTATTTTTGTCCTGAAATTTATGTAGTATTGCATAAAAATTCAAAATTTTGATCAATCAATATTTATTATTTTTAGATAAGGCTTAGTAGTTTACAAGCTAAATTCAATTTCCTAGAGATTCCTTTCTCTCAAATTTTTTATAGAAAGTCCATAACAAGTTAAAAATTGCATGTCAAGTTGACATAACCCTGCTTACTTTTCATTGCCACTTAAGGGTATAGTTTGGTTGACCATGATCTAGCACATGCCTAGAAAATAAATAATTTTGTGTGTACATATATTTTAGTTCATTGTATAATAATTATTGATTCATATATACTTTTTTTGTATCAACTCTAGTTAGAGGAGCCTAAACAAAAGGACGAGTGAGCATGTGAGAAAGACTCCATCATCCCCATCATCTCCCTCCACACAACGACCAAAGACCTCTAGGGGTTTGTTTACTTCCCTTCATGGGAAGTAGAAGATATAGTGATAAACACACATGTATAAGCATTAGTGGACATATAACTTTTATTTTATGTTAGTAGACATATTTGACATACATTTGATGTATATATGACATTTTATATTTGATGTATGAAATATATTTGACGCATGACATTATTAGACTTACAAATTTGATGCATCGGTTTGTTCATGTATGACATTATTGGTTATCATAATATATATCTTTTTTTTTTTGTTTACATTTTAAGTATTTTGTGTATTTCATTTTAATGTAATTTGCATCCAAAATAAGGCTAGAAATCATTATAATAAGCTTTGATAGTATCTTTTGACATGTGAGTAAGGCTATGATATTAATTTGTATTTAAATTGTACAAGCTATGGGTACTTTTGATTATAAGTAACTTATTTGGAGATTTCTTTGGGATGAGAACAGTGAAACTTGAATTCTTATTACTATTATACAATTAACATTGAAGTTTGAATCTTGAGTTGGTTGTATTATGTAAATGTATAAGCTTGAATCTTATTGTCATCATAAACATTTGAAGAGTTTATATTATATGCTTTATCTTCAAAACACAAGAAAAATTGAAATAAAGTTTTTAATTTATTCATGGAATTTGATATCAATATTGTTTTCTTATTTTGGCTCTGTTGTGTTGTTGTTTCTTTGAGGCTTGTTATGACTCTGGCCAAGTCAGGGTGGTGTGTTGTTTTGCCTAGATCAAGTTGGATTGACTAAGCCTTGTTTAGGTATGTAGAAGCTAATAAACACTAGGAGGGACACTAGGTGGTCAAAGTGGGTAAAAGTTTACACAATGATGTTGTGGAGGAGGACCCTTCAAACCTTGATGCTAATGAGGAGGGAAAACCAAAAAATTGGGTAGACAATTAGATGGTTCCATTATTCTTCCACTAGGAAAGGGAGTATTTAGAGGAGGAAAAGGAATCAGGCAACCCATGAGAGGGAAACTCGATGGAAAGATTTCTGGAATATAATTCATGATGTGTGGAACATAATTTATCTATGGTTGGAATGGAGCTAGAACAATATTGTATGATATCAGTGAGGTTGCATTCATTGTTGGAGGAGCAATTGGTAAAGTGGATGGGCATGGAGGGAATTCATATATTGTACTATAGGAGGAATAAATTCTTACACCCATGGATTCAAATTGGCAATCATAGCTTTCTACAATTGTTGTGCCTCTAGTATTCCTCAAAATATATCTTTGTAATGCCAATGATAGAATAAGAAATATGATTTTGAAAGTGTGGTAGGGAAAATTGTTTCCAAGTGGCCACTCGGAGCTAATGGAACAAATAGTCCAATCCCACAATGAATGGCTAGAGAGATTCACCAGTTGGTGACTTTGTACTAGCCAACATTACAAGTTTCAGCATCACGAGATGGGGCTGCAAAATTTTTAAAAAATATGATCTCTAAAAAGTGAAAGAGGTTATTATAGGTGTCAACAACACAATCTTATAACACCTAGAATTGCATCCATACCTTGCACAAGTTTTGAGATATGCCCCGTCAAAGATCACTTCCCTCTAGCATTTAGTAACTCTTAGGGTCAATCTAGTTTGGCATGCTCAAGAATGTTTGAGCAGTCAAAAAATGGAATGAGCTTGGGACTAGGGTTTACCTAACCACTCAGAGCTAATAGAATAGATAGTTTGATCCCACAACAAACAGTTAGAGAGAGTCACCAGTTGGTGACTTTGTACTGGCCAACACTACAAGTTTCAACATCACTTGAGATGGTGTTGCAAAATCAAAATTGAATCCAATCTCTAAACAGAGAGAGAGAGAGAGAGAGAGAGAGAGAGAGAGAGAGAGAGAGAGAGAGAGAGAGAGATTATTGTAGGTGTCAACAACATGATCCTTTAGCACTTGGAATTGTATCTATACCTCGCACGAGCTTTTCCCTACGTCATTTAGTGACTCTTAGGGTCAATTCAATTCGGCATGCCCAAGAATGTTAGAGTAGTCAATAGGATGGAATGAGCTGTTGGATACAATTATTAATTGTGTATTTTCTTTGATGTTACACAAATGTCATATTAGTCATCAGACAGAGTCTACCAAGCTCAGATGGTTAGCAAAGCAATTTATAGTGACTACCAAGCATTCTTGAACATTACACAATAAGTTAGCTCTTACCGAGCTCACTCAAGCATCAAAGGATTTTGTAGCATTAACCGAGCTTCCAAGGTTAACAAAGCGAAGGAAAGTTAGCTTTTACTGAGCTCACTCAGTAAGTGAAGGAAAGTTAGCTTTTACCAAGCTCACTCGGTAAGCAAAAGAAGGTTAGCTTTTACCAAGCTCACTTGGTAAGTGAAGGAAGGTTAGCTTTTACCAAGATCACTTGGTAAATGAAGGAAGGTCAGTGTTTACCAAGTTAACTTGGTCTCTGAAGGAAGTTGCAAGGTTTGTAGTGTTTATCGAGCTTCACTTGGTTAACACTGGGGAAACCATTTTGGAGCAGTGGTCACCGAGCTGGGTCGGGCAGCAAAGAATTTTATTGTTCTAAAGAATTAAGTTTAATTATTTTGTGTAGCTGACTGATTTAATGTTTTTCAATTGTTGTAACTTGTAATTGAGCCGACTTGACAATCTATAAGGTATATGAAAGGTCAAGTTGTGAATTCAGAAAAAAAAAAAGGAGTGTGGATGCATAAGAGTGCGAATATATGATTGAGCGAATACTGAATATATGAGAAAATGTTGAGGAAGGATTAGATATCCTTATGAAGCTACAAAGTTGCATTCGATCAGTGAGGATCTAGTGAAGCAGAACTGAGATCTATATTCAGCAAAGATAAGTTGCATATATTTCAGATCACTTCATTGTTGCTTTCTAATCATTGTAACAGTGATTCAAAACCTCTTAACAGAGTTGGTTTGACAGCCATTTTGTAAATCCTCTAACAAGGTGACAATTCAGTTGAATTGTTTTAAAGACCTCTAACAAAGCCACTTCTAACAGGGTGATCAAATCCTCTAACAGGGTCACACTTAACAGTGTGTTTTGTAATCTTTAACAGGGTTGGCTCCTAACAAGGCTTACTTTAGAAGAGTGAAAATTGGTAACTAGTTACTTGGTGTTTTTTCCCAAATTGGGTTTCCACATTAAATTTGGTGTCTCTTGTGTTCAGGTTATTTCTTTATGCATGCATGTTAATCACTTTAAATGCTCAATAAGTTAATAGAACATCTATCAAGTTTTAGCATTCATTTGTGTGGTTACCAAGTATCAGCAGCAACTATATTTTAAGACATCTTAGGATCTGTGGATTTATTTTTTGTGGTAACTGATTCACCCCTCCCCTCTTAGTTATTCCATCTCTATTTCCAACAATTGGTATCGAGCTTTTGGTGCTTACAAAAAATATTTCAAGGATCTAAGCTAAAGATCTGGATGTCTTACAAGAGGGAAATTGCAAGGCTTAACAAAAATAACTTCTCAGCATGGCAAGGACTGATGAGACTTCACCTTGCATCCATTGCTGATATAGGACTGAAGTACCTTGATGAAAAATATGCAGAACCAGCTGGTACACTATCTGTTAATGATATTGCTGGAAAGAAGACTCACAACATTATGATGATAGATATAGCATCTGCTCTGATTTATGAAAAATTTGATGATATCAAGGACTGCAAATCTGCTTTTAAAATGTGGGAGAAGCTGAAAGAGATCTATGAAGGAGATGATAATGTTAGAAGAGCTAAAGCAGAAAGTCTGAGAGGACAATTTTGATCAAATGAGGATGAGAGCGGATGAAAACGTTGCAAAATATGTTGAAAGAGTTGAAGCATGTGTCAATGCAATCAAAGCTTCTGGAGGAGATATTAGTGAAGAGACAGTTATAAGTAAAGTTATCAGAACTCTACTTCCCATTTATGCAATCAGAGTTTTTGCAATTCAAGAAAGAAGATGTGAAGCAAATCATAAGATAAATCTAGAGGCTATAGTTGGAAGATTGACTGCATTTGAACTGGACAACTTTGATAACAATGTTCCAGCTGTAAGGAAACTTGGCAATAAAAGAATATAACCATTTCCACATAACCCATAATAGCTCTGAAATAAACATGGAATTAAAATCCACATGCAAGAGAATAGACAACATACCCACAAAAATTGTGACACAAGATATACCCTGGGAAACCCTCATTGAGGGAAAAACCCAGCCTCCAAAAGCATCCATCATCATGTATTATTCAGCAAAAAAACCATTGCCATACAACCATGGAAGCCTTCATGGCCATAGCCACAACCGAGCAAACTATGTGAACAAGCATGAATCCACACATCCCATGCCATGCTTCCAACCTTCACAAATGCTCCCTTGGCTAACCTGTCAAGCCTTGTCCCGCTCGACTCTTGCCTTTTGTCTTCTTGTCACTCTTTCTCTCTCTTACTACAACAACTACCCTTGTGGCTGCTTATATAGTAGCAAGTCCCACAAAACCACCAAGTGGTATTACATAAACCATGTGCTAAAACCATGTGCTACCTAACCCACTGACCCCACATTTAATATTGGGCATTTAATTCTTTTCCCCAATATTAAATAATTACATGAAATATTTTTACAATGTTACAATACAACTCATCAAGAATATTCCATGGGAATCTTTACATGTTGCACGTCCATCTAGGCACAACATTACATAATAAAATAAAATAATAAAATAACAATATTATGCAATGTGTGCAACACCCATTATCTCAACAATCTCCCACTTGTTGTATACATTGCATAGGGTCAATCCGTAGCCACATAAATGAACAAGGGAACAATCCCTCCTAGCACATCCACCATCATGGATCAAAATACACCAAGTGCTCCATCTTGGTACCCGCAAAAAAAATCAAAGTATCTAGCATCTCAAACATGAATGATCTCACCTCCTATTATGCCATTGTCACTGGACTTACATAGAAGCCATCCAAAGAGAAAACCACCCAACCTGTCGCATTAGAAGATCATAAAATCTTGTACCAACTAAAATTCCAAGCACAAAAACTTGATCCAAAGGTAATCACATTTATTCGTAGTTGTCAAAATATCCATAGCTGAAATAGCACCCACAGTAAAGTGCCAAACCCATCCAACTATCCATACCTCAAAGGTATAACAAGTGAATCTCATATCACCAACATATCCAATCTGCAACCTGCAATTAGAAGCCTCAAGAGCAATACCTTCCACATATATACCAAGAAGCTCCCACTGCAAAAGATAATGTCAAATCTATAACCAATCCACTCACAACATCTTAAAGAAGTGAATCCATGTAGTATCAAAGACATCCACAATACATCAACTGATATCCTGCAAGAAAAAATTCTCATAACAAGTCTCCAATGCTCTCCCAAGTTCTCCACAACCAACAAAGGAAAGAGATAAAGGAATAACCATGTCATCTCTCACATGACATACATGAGCACAAATCAGTGATCACAATCTCTAACCAATCTCAAATCCAATGTAGGCAAAACTAAACATCCAAGAAGATAACCAAGACCAGAGAAACCATGCAAATCATAACCTGTATCATGTCCTTCTACACACACCTCTAGATGTAAACTGTGCAAGTATGATCTCCTCCATAAAACCCCAACAAGAAGCCTCAAAAACACCCAAACCATATCATATAACTAATCATGGATGTAAGCCTCTCACAAGAAGATCAAACTTAATAAAACCATTCCTAAACCAAGGAATAACCATTCCTAATCCAAGGAATATGCCCAATATAAAACCATCTCCCAAATTCAACCAGCATAACAACATATGCACATGGAGATAACCAATGCTAAACCATCTCTCAAATGAACCCTCCAGAACTAACTCATGTACCATAGCTCAAGATCCATATCCATGAAAGACAAGCATAAATATAATGCAAATGAGAGAAACAATGGGCTATACCTCTCAAGTAGCAAACCGCCGAGTAGACTAAGAGTGGGGAATGAGAATGCTCATCAAGATACCCAAGTCTCCAACCAAGACTCATCTAAGAACAATCTCCTCTCAAGTCCATATCAGGTGACTGCACCTCAGACTTCCTGCTGAAACCATCAACTGTCCCAACAAATACTTCTCTAATCCAAGAGAAATCAGCATCACCACCGTCTCTAAGTATCCATGAGCACCTGTAACAAATCAATCCATGCCAACTCCAAATGCAACATAGCAATATCATGAAGTATCCAGCTTATGATTAGTGTACTCAATACCAAGAAACTAAACCAAGATCAATGTCAAAGTTCCAACCATGGCCTCAGGAACATAAACATGACAACATGATCTTACCATCTCAACTAAAGAGATAACATGCTCCACATGAACATACCATAACATGTCACAACTCTAAACGCGTATCAAGAGTATACCATGACATAATAATGAAACCATCCTCATACCAAGGATAACATGCCAAATAAAAGCATAAACCACACCTTTGCCAAGAACCCTGTGAGTCTTAAAGATGCAACCATCTCCACACACCATGAAGAAAACCATCTCCACATAATAGGAAGAACCATCTCCATACACCATGAAGATAACCAAGAACTCCATGAGTCCTCAAGATCTAACCATCTTCAAACACCATGAAGATAACAAGTGCACCATGCAAATGTCAAAGACACTTCTGCAGCAACAGGATCTAAGACAAACCTCCAACATCTGCAAACACTCAATAAATATATCAATGCCAAAAAACTCCCACTCAACCGTGGTACCAAGTCACCTATGGCATCATAAAATCTATCCTCTCCAAACCAAGAAGATATAAACCAAACCAGGAACTAATCCTGCACTGTCACCCCATCATTGTCACAAGCTCCCACTAAACCGTGTATCCAAGCTATCCATGACATAATGATGAAAATCCATCCTCTAATCATGAGAATCAACCAAGGCATCAAACCATCAAAGAACTCAAAGTGCACATCATGAGCTCCTCAAAAGAAACCAAATAACCATGATCCTCTACCAAGAAGATGTACCACCATAACCAAATCAGAAAATCCAAGCTAATGAACATCAAGTATGTACCTGTATATCCAATCATGTCATGTCAAAATCCATGACACCATGATCACATCCATGAACCGAGCATCTGGTTCTCAAAGTATGTCCAACCTTCCAGCATAGTCAACCGCAATCCTCCACCATGATTGTACCTAGTAACAACATCGCATCCCTTCTACATGAAGAAAATAGTAAATTATGTGACTTAGGGCATAGACAACCCAAATCCAAGCCACCAATCTGAATATTCATCAATAATGAAAGATCAATGGGCAAAGACAACCCATAACCAAGCTATAAATGCAACCTGTAAGTATAGACCACTTACAACATTGCACAACTTGTAGATCCAACAAGTCATCATGCATATCCAAACACTGATAACCATATCATCATGAGACCAATATGAACTGAGTATACAATGACATCAAATCTTAAATTTCCAATGCCATAAACTCACAATGTTACCATAGTCAAAATATATCATAAACAGTTCAGATAAATATATCAATAAATAAATCATGCCAAACCTGCACCAAATCTGAACCAATGTGTAGAGCTCTCCAAGAGCTTTTCGTTGACTACTCGAAGTCCAAAATCTGACTCCGTATGCCCAAGTTATGCCCTATTCCGTGCTCAAAATAAATAACATCTGACTTTAGGGCTCTTAAAACTTGACAAAATCTCAAAATCATAGAACCAAACCTACACCATGTTGTAGTGCTCTGAATTAGCTTTCCAACGCCTGCAAGAACTCTGAAATCCGATATTCTGAGAGAAAGTTATGGCCATTTTACTAAGACAGTCTTTTTACCATTTTCAGTACGATTTTTCATTTTTAATTATTTTTGAGTGACGAAAATTTCGACGGGATTAAATTTGACGGCCATCATGGGCTGAAACCAAAAAACTCTTTCATTTCCTCTGAACATGGCCAAACTAGGGCATATTATATATCAAATTTTATAGAAATGTCGACCCGGATCCAATGGTGAGGTCTGTTTTTACCCAGGAGGTCATTTCTGCAAGCTACCCCCCAAAACCCTCATTTAAAATGAAACATCCGAAAAACTCTTTTGTTCAACAATTTTCCATGCCCAAATATTTTAACATCCCATCATAACAGCAAATCCAAAAATCTTTAGATCTGCAATAAATCATTCATATATCTTGCCCTTTTCTTTTATCCTCTCATGCATTCCCATGGATTCAATCTAGGGTTACAATAATAAAACCATAGCTCTGATACCACTTGTAAGGAAACTTGGCAATAAAAGAATATAACCGTTTCCACATAACCCATAATAGCTCTGAAATAAACATGGAATTAAAATCCACATGCAAGAGAATAGACAACATACCCACAAAAATTGTGACACAAGATATACCCTGGGAACCCAGCCTCCAAAAGCATCCATCATCATGTATTATTCAGCAAAAACACCATTTCCATACAACCATGGAAGCCTTCATGGCCATAGCCACAACCGAGCAAACTATGTGAACAAGCATGAATCCACACATCCCATGCCATGCTTCCAACCTTCACAAATGCTCCCTTGGCTAACCTGTCAAGCCTTGTCCCGCTCGACTCTTGCCTTTTATCTTCTTGTCACTCTTTCTCTCTCTTACTACAACAACTACCCTTGTGGCTGCTTATATAGTAGCAAGTCCCACAAAACCACCAAGTGGTATTACATAAACCATGTGCTAAAACCATGTGCTACCTAACCCACTGACCCCACATTTAATATTGGGCATTTAATTCTTTTCTCCAATATTAAATAATTACATGAAATATTTTTACAATGTTACAATACAACTCATCAAGAATATTCCATGGGAATCTTTACATGTTGCACGTCCATCTAGGCATAACATTACATAATAAAATAAAATAATAAAATAACAATATTATGCAATGTGTGCAACACTCATTATCTCAACACCAGCTTCCAAGAAAATTGAATCAGCATTTGAAGCCAAGCTTTCACTCAAGGAGAAAGGCAAAAAGAAAAAGGAATCTCACTCAGAAAGTGAAGATGAATTAGGCCAAAGTTCAGACAATGATCTTGAAGTAATTGAATCCCTTTTAGCAAGGAAGTATTCTAGAGGCAGAGGAAAATACAAAGGTAAAGTACCTCTAATCTATTTTTCATGTGAAGAATTTGGTCATATTGTTGCTAGGTGTCCAAACAAGCAGAATAAAGATGAAAAGAAAGATCACAAATGGAATGGCAAGAAAGACTTTAGATCATTTAAGGATAAAGGTAAGAAAACATGTTTTATGGCTAAAGATTCTAATGATTCTAATGATGAAAAAGAAGATGAAATTGTCTACATTGCTATGAAAGATGAATCTGATAATGATGAAAAAATGGCACTCATTTCTCATATGAGAAAAAATGATACATAGATCACAGATAGTGGTTGTTCTCATCACATGACTGGCGACAAAATTAAGTTTGAATACTTTGAGGACTATGATGGTGGCAGTGTAAGATTTGGTAACAATGAACCTTGTTGTGTAAAAGGAAGAGGAAGAATCTCTCTAACCAAGGAACTTATATGTGATAATGCCTATTGGGTAGAAGGACTAAAGCATAATTTGTTAAGTGTGGCACAACTACTCAATAATGGAATCAAAGTAGAATTCATGAATGGTAAAGCAAGACTATTGGATGGCAAAGGAAAGTTGATTGGATCAAGTACTCAAACTAAAGGTACCTTGTTCTATCTTGAACTAGGTGAATGTTCATGTTTCATTGCTCAAGTTGAAGAAAGTTGGTTATGGCATAAAAGGTTGTGTCATGTAAACTTTGATAATCTGGTAAAGATAAAAAAATTTAGGAAAGTAAGAGGCATTCCTAACATAAAGAAACCTGAGGTCGGTCTATGCAAAAATTGTCAAATTGGAAAGATGGGAAAGAGTAGTTTTAAAAGTAAAAACTATCAGTCTGAAGATATATTAGAAATTGTGCATACTGATTTATGTGGACCCATTGGAATTGAAAGCTATACTAGAAAAAAGTTCTTCATTCTTTTTGTTGATGATTACTCAAGAATGATGACAGTCATGTATCTAAGAAACAAATCAGAAGCATTTGAAAAGTTCAAATGGTATTTGGCCAGAGTAGAAAAGGAAACAGGGAAAAGATTAATATGCTTGAGGTCAGACAGAGGTGGAGAATTCATTTCACATGAATTCAATAACTTTTGCATTGAAAGAGGAATCAAAAGACAGGTATCAACCCCTGGAACACCCCAGCAAAATGGAATAGCTGAAAGAAGAAACAGATCCATCATGAATTGTGCAAGAAATTTAATGATTGAAAAGAGCATTGCTATCAAATACCGGAAGGAAGCTATCAGCACTGTAGTTTATACCTTGAACCGAGTATAGCTGAAGAAAGACTCATTCGAAACCCCTTATGAGTTATGGTATGGCTATAAACCTAATGTAAGTTACCTTAAAGTATTTGGAAATAAATGTTACATTTTGAAAGAATCTAGAAAAGGCAAATTTGATGTAAAAGGTGATGAAGGTATATTCTTTGGATACTCATGTAAAAGTAAGGCATATAGATGTTTGAACTTGTCCACTCACAAAGTCATAGAAAGTGCACATGTGAAAGTTGATGAGTTTGCAAAAAGGACTGAAGAAGAAAGCAAAAGGGAACCAAAAGATTATAAAAGGTTTCTCTTCAGTGAACCTGATACAGTACCAGTTACATTAGAGTATCAGGAAAATTCTACTCCCGAGTCATCTGTAACCAAGTTACAGGAAGTTCAAACTGAGCCGCAGCAAACCAAGTTAAATTCAGTATCTACCGAGAAAGTGTCTACCGAGCAAGTGTCTAATGAGCAAACATCTACCGAGCAAACATCTACCAAGCAAATATCTACCGAGCTAGAAAAAATAGAGCCTAAAGTTGAAATGCAAGAAGATAATAATGAAATCCATTCAAAAGGAAAGAAAACTATATTAGCTAAGTATGTCAGGAGACATCATTCAGCAGATCAGATCATTGGAGATAGATCTGAAGGAACCATGACAAAAAATAAGTTGAAAGGTATTTGTTTACTTGCTGATTTTGAACCTAGAAATGTCAAAGATGCATTGGAAAATGATAGTTGGATTGAGGCTATGAATGAAGAAATAGAGAAAATAGAGAAAAACAAGACATGAACTCTTGTACCCAGACCTAAAGACAAAAATGTGATTGGAACTAAGTGGGTATTCAGAAATAAGTTGGATGAAGATGGTAAGGCATCAAGAAACAAAGCTAGACTAGTATGCAAAGGATATGCTCAAGAAGAAGGAATAGACTATGGAGAAAATTTTGCTCTTGTTGCAAGATTGGAAGGAGTTAGAACCTTACTAGCATATGCTGCTCACAAAGGATTCAAAGTTTATCAAATGGATGTCAAGTCAACATTCCTCAATGGTATACTAGATGAAGAGGTTTACATTGAACAACCTGAAGGTTTTGTTGATCCAAATAAGAAGAACATGGTATGCAAATTACACAAGGCATTGTACAGTCTGAAACAAGCCCCTAAAGCATGGTATGAAAGATTAAATAACTATCTTATTCAGATTGGTTTTCAAAGAAATAATGATAACATTAGCTTGTATAGTAAGGAAGGACCAGATAATAAGAAAGTCTTGGCAAAAATATTTGTAGATGATACTATTTTCATAGGGAATGTTGATCTGTGCAAAGAATTCTCAAAACAAATGAACAAGGAATTTGAAATGTCTATGTTTGGTGAGATCAAATTCTTTGTTGGTCTTCAAATTCAATGGAATAAAAATGGTATCTACATCACTCAATCAAAGTACATCAAGGAGATATTGAAAAAGTTTGGAATGGAAGATTGTAAACCAGTTGGGACTCCTATGTGTACCGAATTAAAACTTACCAAAGAAGATGAATCAAAAGAAGTACATCAAACATTGTATAGATCTATGATTGGAAAGTTGCAGTATGTAGTTCATACTAGGCCAGATATTTCCCTTGCAGTTGGTATTGTAGCAAGATTTTCAGAAAGACCAAAGAAAATCACATGATGGCAATCCAAAGAATAATGAGATATTTGAAAGGGACTGAAGAGTATTGTTTATGGTATAAGTTTGGAGAAAATTTGGATTTGAAAGTGTTTACTGATGCTGATTGGGTAGGAAACCTTGATGATAGAAAAAGTACAAGTGGAGGTGCATTCCTTCTTAGAAAGAGGTTGGTTTCTTGGACAAGAAAAAATAAAAATTGTACATCTCAATCTATAGCAGAGGTAGAGTATGTTGCTGCAGCAGTAAATTGTTCTAATATTGTTTGGTTTAAATAGTTGTTGGAAGGCATAAAGATGGAAATCAAAGAACCAGTTGTTATGTTCTGTGATAATACAAGTGCAATCAACATATCTAAGAATTCAGTGATGCATTCCAAAACCAAGCACATTGCAATAAAATATCATTTTGTCAGAGAATTGGTGCAAGATAAGGAAATTAGATTGGAATATGTTCATACAAAGGAACAAATTGCTAACATATTCACAAAACCATTACCTAAGGATGCATTCTTGTATCTAAGAGGTAAGTTAAGGGTCACTCCCCTATCTGAAGTTCACTAAAATAAAGTTTTAGTGATGCATCAACTCATATCAAGATTGAAGATCTATCAGTTGATGCAACATAACCAGGAAATATTGCATATGAATTAGTACTAAAGGTAAACTAAAATTCACTTAAGTTAAGTTGTCTTTGGCATGTGTTGTCAAAGAGGGAGAGTTTTTACTGTCATATCTCTCTAAAATTTGTTCAAAACATAAAGAGTTTTCTATGTAATTCCTTCATAAAGGGAGATTACTGTAAGAGGGAGATTTTTCTATCTTAGAGGGAGAATTGTTATGTTGACATGTTGTGTTTCCATATAAGAGAAAGACTTGTTTTCAAATTTCATTTCTGCTATGACATGTTGTGTTACCATCAATGCCAATGAGGGAGATTGTTGGATACAATTGTTAATTGTGTATTGTCTTTGATGTTACACAAATGTCATATCAGCCATCAGACAGAGTCTACTGAGCTCAGATGGTTAGCAAAGCAATTTATAGTGACTACCGAGCATTCTTAAACATTACACAATAAGTTAGCTCTTATCGAGCTCACTCGGGCATCAAAGGATTTTGTAGCATTAACTGAGCTCCCAAGGTTAACAAAGCGAAGGAAAATTAGCTTTTACCAAGTTCACTCGGTAAGCGAAGGAAGGTTAGCTTTTATCAAGATCACTCGGTAACCGAAGGAAGGTTAGTGTTTACCAAGTTAACTCAATCTCTAAAGGAAGTTGCAAGGTTTTCAGTGTTTACTGAGCTTCACTTGGTTAACACTAGGGAAACCATTTTGGAGCAGTGGTCACCGAGTTGGGTCGGGCAGCAAAGAATTTTATTGTTTTAAAGAATTAAGTTTAATTGTTTTGTGCAGCCGACTGATTTAATATTTTTCAGTTGTTGTAACTTGTAATTGAGCCGACTTGACAATCTGTAAGGTATATATGAAAGGTCAAGTTGTGAATTCAAAAAAAAAAAAAAAAAAGAAGTGTGGATGCATAAGAGTGTGAATGTATGAATGAGCGAATATGAATATATGAGCAAATGTTGAGGAAGGATTAGATATCCTTATGAAGCTACAAAGTTGCATTTGATCAGTGAGGATCTAGTGAAGTAGAATAGAGATCTATATTCAGCAAAGATAAGTTGCATATATTTCAGATCACTTCATTGTTGCTTTCTAATCATTGTAATAGTGATTCAAAACCTCTTAACAGAGTTGGTTTGATAGCCATTTTGTAAATCCTCTAACAAGGTAACAATTCAGTTGAATTTTTTAAAAGACCTCTAACAAAGCCACTTCTAACAGGGTGATCAAATCCTCTAATAGGGTCACACCTAACAGTGTGTTTTGTAACCTTTAACAGGGTTGGCTCCTAACAGGGCTCACTTCAGAAGAGTGAAAATTAGTAACTAGTTACTTGGTGGTTTTTAACAAATTGGGTTTCCATGTTAAATCTGGTGTCTCTTATGTTCATGTTATTTCTTTATGGATGCATGTTAATCACTTTAAATGCTCAATAAGTTAACAGAACATCTATCAAGTTTTAGCATTCATTTGTGTGGTTACCGAGTATCAGTAGCAACTATATTTTAAGACATCTTAGGATATGGGGATTTATTGTTTGTGGTAATTGATTCACCCCTCCCCTCTTAGTTACTCCATATCTATTTCCAACATGATCTTGGGAGAAGGATTTACTTAGCCACTCAAAGATAAAAGAATAGACAATTTGATCCCACGACAAATGGTTAGAGAGATTCACCACTTGGCAACTTTGTACTAGCCAACACTACAAGTTTCAGCATCCCACGACATGGGGCTACAAAATCAAAATAAAATTTGATCTCCAAAAAGAAAGATAGTTTATTATAGGTGTTGACAACATGATCTTGCAGCACCCAGAATTGTATCCACACCTCGTATGATCTTCGAGATATGCACTATCAAAGATCATTTCCATGTGGCATTTAGTGACTCTTAGGGTCAATTTGGTTCGACGTGCCTAAGAACATTTGAGTGGTCAATGAGATGGGAAGAGCTTGGTAATAGGGTTTACCATCCACTTAGAGCTAACAAAATTGACAGTTTGATCCCACAACAAATGGTTAGAGAGATTTATCAATTGGCGACTTTGTACTAGCCAACACTACAAGTTTCAACATCACCCGAGATGCGGCCGCAAAATCAAAATGGAACTTGATCTCCAAAAAGAGAGAGTGGTTATTGTAGGTATCAACAACATGATCCTATAGCACCTAGAATTGCATCCACACCTTGCACGAGCTTCGAGATATACCTCATCAAAGATCGTTGTCCTATGGCATTTAGTGAGCAAGATATGAGCAACAATTGCTAATTAAGAAAAATTGGGTCTTTTTGAGTTTTTGGTCAAGATAGCCTAGGATTAGGTTTTTTTAGTTGTTTTTTAATAATTTGGAACCTTTTCCAAGTCCTAGAAGTGAAATCTAGTGAAAATTGCAAAAGTTGCACTTTTTGTGCAAAATTGCAAAAGTTGTAAAAGTTGTTAAAAAATGCAACTTGGTTGGAAAGGAGTGAAATCTGATTGGAAACCGTCTAACCTTCCAAAATATGTTTCTCATGCTCATATACCTGAGCATGGATAGTTACAACTTTTGAAACCTTCATTTGCAATTTTTTGCAAAAATTGCAAAAGTTGCTCAAGCAACTTTTTGAGCAACTTTGCAACTTTTGAGCAATTTTTTCTCTTTACATATTTTAGTCAAATGGGTCCATATAGGACTATTATAGGACCCTAGTTAATATTCCTAGGACCTATTAGGTAACCAAATACCTTAGTTACCCATCCCTAACAACTTTTAACTTATTGAGAAACTTTTGGCTCATTGAGAAACTTTTGACCAACCTAGGAATTTGAGTGCTTCCCTATGTTGAAAACCTTCTAACCTTCCAAAATATGTTTCCCCATGCTCAAATACCTTACCATGGGTAGTTTCAGCTTCCCAAACTATCATTTTTAACTTTTTGCAAAAATTGCAAAAGTTTCTCAAGCAACTTTTTGAGCAACTTTGCAACTTTTGAACAATTTTTGCTCTTTACATCTTTTGATCACATGGGTCCATCTAGGACCATTATAGGACCCTAGTTAGGATTCCTAGAACCTATTAGGTAACCAAATACCTTATTTTCCCAATCCTAACAACTTTTTTCCTTAGGATTCCATGTTTTTATAATTATATTCAATCTAATAAACCAACTAGATCTGCTCTACATTTTAATGTCTCAAGTATTGCCTCGTGGTCTAACTCGTGAACCTTCCAAAGAGTCTTATTATGTGGTTTTCCACCATATTTTATTAAGTGGACATTTGACACAACAACAAGGTTTGAATAATGAAGAATCTTCCTCTCTATTTTTCAATCCTCAAATAGCCACAAGTTAGGGTTCTTCATAGAATATCGTCTAAGCGATGTGCCGGTTACAACCACTGCACCTATATGGTACTGTAAACATTCACCATCTATAATCGAGTGATCCAATTTTTTTGGCCTAGACACAATGACACAAATAATAATATGTCCCTTCTTCATTGTCTTTAGGTGCAATAATAACAAAAACATGGCCTGCAGTGATAAATGTATAAAATGTGGTCATTAATTTAGCAAATACTTAGGTAAAAGTTATAAAGTTACATATTGAATTTACAAAGATATATATTACCAAGTTGCACTAGATCAGACAAGCAGTTAAAGTCAATGGATGAATCCATCTCTACCATTTTCAATGCTTGTGGGAGACGATAGGTGTCAATTGGGTAAAAAACCTATATATCCCATTTGTCCACCCATTTAGTCAACTCACACTCATCCCAATTTTTCTTTGCACATGATGGACAATAGTATGTCATTTTTTGTGTGTGGATACTCCATGAACTTCCATTAGAGCTTCTAAAAGAGTGCAACTCACTTGATCCTATTAGTGTGCAACAATCCTCATATGGTGCAATGTTAGTATTATTTATCAACCAAAAACATCTATGAACCATAGACTCACCTTTCTTACTTGGACCCATTGTAGTGTTACACCAGTCAACAATGGATTTTGCATTTGTCAATGTTGCTCCATCTTTGTACTTTAGTTCTTCATGAGCTAAGGCTCTTTTGATGCATGTGCCTGCACCATTTTTCTCTCCCTTTCCATGACCAGCCTCTGTGAAATTCCACATATACTAAATTCTAGACAACTTTTGCATCTTGCTCAACCAATAGAACATTCGTGCATTTTTGAATTGAGATGTGCAATTGTCTGATCAAATAATGTGTTGGTGATATGGTATGCCCATATTAGCCAGCTCTCCATAAAATAGTTGGAAACGATGATGTACAAACTCCATAGAATGTGATTGATCATTGCTAATGTAAAAACGGTACTCCCTTAATATCTTCTTGTCATCCTCTATACTTGTAGGTGAATGCATGAAGGTTATGTGAACAAAAATGGAA
Organism: Cupressus sempervirens; assembly: GCA_028749045.1. Classification (NCBI taxonomy): domain Eukaryota; kingdom Viridiplantae; phylum Streptophyta; class Pinopsida; order Cupressales; family Cupressaceae; genus Cupressus; species Cupressus sempervirens. The sequence goes on from CM053786.1 coordinate 194,951,371, forward strand.
ACCTGTTGAGAAGTATAATACTTTTCTTGCACCTCATTTTGTGGTTGAATTATGTAGTTCTTTGTGAAGTCTATGATCAAAATAATGGTATCTAGTGGAAATGTATCCTTGCACAACTTGAATTGCAAATCCATCCATCGAGCTCTATGTGTATGCCTTGCATACTTGTAAATAATCTGTTCATGAAAAAATCTTCATGAACTCATACACTAGAATCTTTTCAATGACTAAATCACATCTTTTACCTTGTTTCCCATCTTTTAGAGCATATGTCACTATCTTATATTTTTATAATCTACTATTTCATTTCCAATTGCATGTGTACTATCCATATGTTCAGAAGTTGATAAAAGCTGCAAAGAACCACAAAATAAGCATGTACCATCCAAGTATGACATCTTTTAAAATTGTTGACCATCCCCTATTTCACATAAAATGTTGGATATGAATTCCCTTGAAGATGTAGGTGGCTCATTCATGTCACAATCCTGCAAAACAAACTTATAATGCAAAAACACACATATATGTCTTAAAACATCAAAATGGTTAGAAAATTCAATATGTATCCTACAACAAGTTGTGTGTGTGTGTGATTTGTCTTCACATAAAAAAGTTTACCCATCTCAAAAAATATTTGACTTATTCAAATTTGAAGATACATACTAATAAATTTTGCAAAAAATTATGTCTTAGTTGAGTCCAAAAAATGTTTTGTATGTGGATCATGATTTTGGCTACCAATCCTCCTTCTTACAACATCTCTTTGATTAGGGGAAACAGGCATATTATTTGTCCAAAAATATTCAATCAATGATTTCAAAGCTTCATTAATTTATTTATCCTTTCACGGTAGTCTATCGCTAAATGTCCATAACTCTTTTTTTTTAATCTTCCAATCTCTCATGCCTTCCCATGGATCTCCCTAGAGTACCTCTACCAATTTTCAATGTTTCGCTTGTCTTTCTCATGAGTCAAGCTTTCTTTATATGGGTACTTACTATTGTCAATGTAAGTACGTGTCTTGTGATATTACTATCTTTGGTGCGTGATTTAGAACCCACTTTGTCATATGCACTCATTAGATTATTTACAATGGGTGAATGCACAAAGTTGTATCACAATTTTGTAGAAGTCAATTGTGCGGAATGAACCTCTTCAGAAATGGTAACCTATTTTTAGCAAATCGGGTTCTCATTATGGTTCGAGTGCCCAATATGTATTCAAAAATTGGGTACCCAATTTTTGAATACAGATCGGATACCCAAAGCATGATTTAAAAATTGGGTACCCGATTTCTAAAAACTATAAAACCCAGTTTTTATTGGGTTTTCACTCATTTTCATTGGCATTAGAAACAAGAGCCCGATTTAAGCTTAGAAATAAGAGCCCATTTTTGGATTTCTACTGACCCCAAGCTATTTTTTTTCATTGTACCAAGTATTTTACTTCGTTTTCTAGTATTTTATTTCATTATTTTTAGTTTTATGCTTTATAATTCTATCAATTTATTGCTTTTTTTCACGTTTAATAGTTTTTAATATGTAAAATTATAAATTTCCATTGCTAATAGTTTTCTATTTAGATTATTGTATCTATTAATTTAAATAGTTTTGTATCTGTTAGTTTAAATAGTTTTGTATCTACATTCATTTTAATTTTTGTTTTGTAGATTTTCATTTAAAAATTATTATTTTAGATATTTCGATATATTTAATAAAAAATTTAGTGATGAATGATTAGATAGATGTCAATTAGATTGTTTAAACATTTAATTACATTGATGTTTTAGATTTATTTCAACTAAATAACTTAATTAACTGTAAATTAGTTTGTAAACCATATTAAAATAAAATTAAAATTAACTATATTCCTAAGTCTAACCTCAACCTAACCATAACTTTACAATAATTTAATCTAAACCCTAAACATAAAACTAAGTATTTAATGTGCTCCCTTACCTTAAAATCATAATTTTAATTCTAAACCCTAGATTCATGTAACTCTGATCATAAGCCCAACTCTTTAATCCTAACATTAACTAAAACTCTAATCCTAAACAATCATGTAACCAAATCCTTAACACAACCTTAGCCCTAATTATAACATAAATGTAAACTCTCTTAAATTCTATTTGTGATTTTCAATAAGTAATGTTTCCCTTCCAAATGAAATGTAATTTTAAATCCCATACTCCAAATTATGTGTCATCATATACATTTATCATTTCATTGTTTAGTTATATAAATTTTATGGGTATGTGCAGGATTATGGTGTGCCAAAAAGTGGCGATGTGAAAAAAATAGTGTTTGAACACGTCTAAAAGCGCTTCAAAATCCTCTTTGACTTGTTTCCACCTATCTAGGTACCAAACCTGGAAGGAAAGGCCGAGCCTTATCAGATATCCAATTTGGCATCGGATATCCAATTACATATCGGATATTCGATAATCTTATAACATTATTATTATTATATTATAATAATATAAAAATATTATATTATAATAATATAAAAATATTATATTATAATAGTATAATATATTATTTAATATTATATAATATAATATTATTATTATAATTATTATTATACTATAATATAATAATAATATTATTATTATATTATAATCGTATAATATTATACTATAATAATAATATTATATTATAATATATAATATTATAATAATATTATATTATAATGTATTATATTATAATAATATAATATAATATTTAATATTATAATATATAGTAATGTAATGTAATATATATAATATAATATAATATAATTATAATAAAGTAATATATTATAATATAATATATAATGTAAAAGTATAATATATTATAAATTATAATAATATAATATAATATAATACATTATAATAATATAATATAATATAATACATTATAATAATATAATATAATAATATTATTATTATATAATATAATAATACTATTATATTATAATAATATAATATAATATAAAATATAATATAATGTAATATCTTATATATAAAATATCATATAAAATATAAGATATATGTTATATGTTATATATGTTATATCTTATATAAAATATAAGATATGCGCCATATCGGATATCCGATATCTGTGACATAACATAAAAACAAAACTAGACCTGTGGGCCCTTATTTCACATATTTTGAGGGCCAGTATTTGCATGTGATCGGATATTAGATAGTCGATTAGAGATCGGATATTAAAGTTTTTTTTTTTAACTCATTTTTAATCTAAATTCAATAGATTTTAGCATGATTTTGTTTGTTTTAGTTGAATCTAGGATTTTTTTGAAAAAAAAGGTTTAAATTAAGGTTTTTTTAATATATATTACATTTTGCAATTTAGTAGGAATGGCTAATCAGAATGATGACACTGAGGCAGGGAATAATATTCTTCATAACCCCCACCAAATGATCCAGTACCCCCACAAAACTATCCACCAAATGATCCTCTACCCTCTCAAAACCCTCCTTGAATTAAGGATTTGATAAATAAAAATCTCACCGAGTTGAGAGGTTTGCATAGAACATATAATAATGTACCCGCATTAGCTCCTATGTTATCCACGTTAAACACCATAGTGGATAACATTGAACCCCTTACAAACCAACAAAATGTCTCTCTTCATTGGTGTGATGAAATGCACAAGATGTTTGATGATGGTTTGGATTATGATGAGGTTGCGACCCTCAACATAAGCAAAGATGATTTGGCCAGCCTTTTTGCGAACTCGAAAATGGGTTTACCAGTAGACCCAAAAAAAATCAAACTATTGATTAAATGGTGCACAAATGATGCCATACATGCAAACTTTTGAGATCGTTGGTGGATGGTCTTTGATATCCCTCCACATGGAAATTTAGACATACCATTTTATTTCCTTAGAAAATTATATGCAGAATTTGTGTTGAAACTTCAAGTGAACTATTGGAGCATGAAGCCCAATATGGGCTTAGGAATAGGAGCTCCTTAGGATAGACCCTCTTCCCAGTGGAAGAAAGCTAGCACTTTTGTCCCCCCCACTAATATCTCCCCTCCTCCTCGAGTGCAACATCCAGATATTATGAGAGAGGCTAGCTCTCAGACCATCAAAGCCATTCATAGGCTGAGTAGCCTAATGATATCTCAGGCTAGGTCAGTCCTGCCTCCTCGTGTTGATAATGTTGGTGCCAATTCATCATTGGCTAGCTCATCACACGTTTGTGTGCCTCACACTTATATTACATGCAAGAATATTTTCCTGGGTCCCATAGGTGATCTTCCTGAGTATCATTTTGTATTAGATGAGGATATACCAAACACATGCAAAGGCTACAGACCCTGATGCGAGAGAGGAGGGGAATGCAGAGGCATGGACTCCTTCAGTGTTGGTACGTGTATATATATTTTTGTTATGACATATGTGATTTAAAGTTAATTTTTATAATAGAATAATTTTAATTTTTAAGCCATATTAACTTTTATATGTATGTGATCTTCATTCATGTTTAGTTGATGACCAAGGAGGAGCTCAAACAGATTGATGATGCCATGCTCTCAACCATTTTATTTGGCCTTGAGACATCTATAGTACATTATGTTGTGTTCGCATTTTTTTTTCTATTTGATATTGTAACATATACAGTTGCTAATCTTTCTTTTATCTTACAAGTAGCACTTGTCCATAGGGGATAAAGTGCGGGGGGTGAGCCAACACACATTGACAAAGGAAAGGTAATTAGGCGCTTTCTATTTGATTAAATATTGATGCATTCTTGTAAAATGTTTGTGGTAATCCCATTTAATTACATTCTTTATTGTATATAGGGCATGGCTACTGGTGATGAGCCTGTACAAATTTCGCATCGTAGACCATCAGGGATTTCCATTCGCACTGAGAGCCCCATTGTATGTATAAGTATCATTTATTTTTTATTATCCTTATCTTCATAAATAAATTCAAAACTTATTTCCATGATATTAACAACTACTATTTTGTATCTCATAGGAGACTCCTAGTGCACATGAGGTCCAATGGAAGAGTTATGTAGATTTGCTGATGCGACCTCTCACTCCTGAGGAAGAGCCTACAATAGTAAGTTGTAGTTTTAATTCATGATTAAATATGTTATAAATTTAGCATGCTATGAATTATAATTCTATAGTTTAAATTGTAGATTCATCTGACAAAGGTATTTGAACATATACAACCCACAATTAGAGAGGTACCAGCATTGTCAAGGGCATACGAGAGGACTCCTGACCGACGCAGGAGATCGACGAGAGAGGTATTTATTATAAAATTTTGATAGTATAAATCTCCATTAGAAAAAATATCATTATGCATTTGAGTAATTCAATGTTAGATACATAGAATCATATAAATTTAGTAGTCTAACTTTGGGTTTTCCTTTTTTGTTTATGTAGGAGGCATCTAATCCACCTAGTGCAGCGAAGAGGCTACATTTTGATCATCCACCAGCACCCTAGGATAGTATAGTTGTCATACAATGCATCATGAGACATTTTGAGATGGCATATGCCACATTGCATACAAAAACATTGATAGTATACACATTCTGATGGCATGATCAGCCACATTTTGTATATGGATCTAAGTATTTTTATATATATTTGAGTACTTTGTCTATGTATGCATGATCTTTGATATATATTTGTGTAAAATTTTGTCTATGGATACATGTATTTTGATATATATTTTTTTCATTTATGTGCACAATGATATTCATATTAATTTAGTATCTAGTATTGTTCAATTTATCATGGATCATGTGTATTGTTCACGTTTATGGAATATCATTAATTTTGATTATGTTTGTTATATTCGATTCAAATGTACTAATTTTTTAATAACATTTTACCAACCTTTATTATCAAATTTGGATGCAATGTATAATTTGAAGTGCTATCATGACATAAACACACTTGTTAATCTCTTACACAAGGTTTCGATAAACCCAAATCTAATTTTAAACTCTACCTTCAACCTTAAAACTAACTCTTGGCTTCAAATCTAATCTCAACACAGTTAAGGACTCCACTCCTCAACCATGGATTCTATTCCCAACCACCAAGTCATTCATAGATTCATAATCTTTGATAACTAGCACTTTACTTTGTTACTATCCTCATACTAAAACTTTTCAATTTCAACATAACTTCAAAATATCTTAACTTAAGATACTTGATTGGAAAATTCATCGATAGCCCTCACGAGCTCTGAGTTATTTTAGGCTTCAGCATCACTGTCATGTAGAATTCAACGGTTCATTGATAGACCTCATGAGCTCTGAGTTATGACCCTTGAAATATTGACCTCAAAATGCACTTAGAGCACCTTGGAGACTCCTCGGTACGGGGTGGCCGTGGATGATGGATGGTCTCCGTGGCCAGAACAAGGGTGTCACTAAGGTTCACCCACCCACCTAGAGCTAATGGTACTGACAATTCTATGCCAAGATCAGCAATTTCAAAGTTACATTGTGGTGCACCTATGAACTGAGGCACACTGTGAGTTTTGGCATCGAGCGAGATCGTTATGCCAAATGAAAATGAAATGTGATCTCTCAAAAATGAGATAGGTTATTTTAGGCCTCAACATCATCGTCCTTTAGCATTTGACAATTCATCAATAGCCCTCACAAGCTCCAAGTTATGACCCTCGAAAGATCAATCTCCAAAGGCACTTAGAGCACCTTAAAGACTCCTTGGTACAAGGTAGCCGCCGACGATGGATGGTCTCCGTGGCTGGAACAAGGGTGTGACTAGGGTTCACCCGCCCACCTAGAGCTAATAGCACTGACAATTTGATGCCAAGATCAACGGTTTCAAAGTTACATTGTGGTGCACCTATGAACTGAGGCACACTACGAGTTTTGGCAAAGAGCGAGATCATTGTGCTAAATGAAAATGGAATGTGATCTCTCAAAAATGAGATAGGTTATTTTAGACCTCAGCATCATCGTCCTATAGCATTTGATAGTTCATCAATAGCCATCACGAGCTCTGAGTTATGGCCCTCAGAATATCAACCTCGAAAGGCACTTAGAGCACCTTGGAGACTCCTCGATACGGGGTGGCCACAGCCGATGGAGGGTCTTCGTGGCTGGAATAAGGGTGTGACTAGGGTTCACCCACCCACTCGGAGCTAATGGTGCTGACAATTTGATGCCAAGATCAAGCGTTTCAAATTTACGTTGTGGTGCACATATGAACTAAGGCACACTACGAGTTTTGGCATCGAGCGAGATCGCTATGCCGAATGCAAATGGAATGTGATCTCTCAAAAATGAGATAGGTTAGTTTAGGCCTTAGCATCATCGTCCTGTAGTATTCAATAGATCATCGATAGCCATCACGAGCTCCGAGTTATGACCCTTAGAATATTGACCTCGAAAGGCACTTAGAGCACCTTGGAGACTCCTCAGTATGAGGTGGCCACGGATGATGGATGGTCTCTGTGGCTAGAACAAGGGTGTGACTAGGGTTCACCCACCCACCCAGAGCTAATGGCATTGACGATTTGATGCCAAGATCAGTAGTTTCAAAGTTATGTTGTGGTGCACCTATGAACTGAGGCACACTACGAGTTTTGGCATCGAACGAGATTGTTGTGACAAATGTAAATAGAATGTGATCTCTAAAAAATGAGATAGGTTATTTTAGGTCTCAACATCACCATCCTGTAGCAGTTGACAGTTCATCGATAGCCCTCACGAGGTTCAAGTTATGATCGTTGAAAGATCAACCTCGAAATGCACTTAGAGCACCTTGGAAACTCCTTGGTACGAGGTGGCCACAGATGATGGATGGTCTCTGTGGTTGAAATAAGGGTGTGACTAGGGTTCACCTACCCACCCAGAGCTAATGGTGTTGACGATTCGATGCCAAGATCAGCGGTTTCAAAGTTACGTTGTGGTGCACCTATGAACTGAGGCACACTGCAAGTTTTGGCATCGAGTGAGATCATTGTGCCGAATGCAAATGGAATGTGATCTCTTGAAAATGAGATAGGTTATTTTAGGCCTCAGCACCACCATCCTGTAGCATTTGACAGTTCATCGATTTCCATCACAAGCTCCGCGTTATGACCCTTCGAATATCAACCTCGAAAGGCACTTAGAGCACCTTGGAGACTCCTCAGTATGGGGTGGCCACGGATGATGGATGGTCTACATGGCCGAAAAAAGGGTATGACTAGGGTTCACCCGCCCACTCAAAGCTAATGGTGCTGACGATTCGATGCCAAGATTAGCAGTTTCAAACTTATGTTGTGGTGCACCTATGAACTACGGCACACTACGAGTTTTGGCATCGAGGGAGATCGCTGTGTCGAATGCAAATGGAATGTGATCTCTCAAAAATGAGATAGATTATTTTAGGCCTCACCATCACCATCCTGTAGCATTTGACAATTCATCGATAGCCATCACGAGGTCTGAGTTATGACCCTCGAAATATCGACCTCGAAAGGCACTTAGAGCACCTTGGAGACTCCTCGATACAGGGTGGCCGCGGATGATGGATGGTCTTCATGGCTAGAACAAGGGTGTGACTAGGGTTCACCTGCCCACCTGGAACTAATGGCGCTGACAATTTGATGCCAAGATCAGCGGTTTCAGAGTTACGTTGTGGTGCACCTATGAACTGAGGCACACTGTGAGTTTTGGCATCGAGTGAGATCATTGTGCCAAGTGCAAAGGGAATGTGATCTCTCAAAAATGAGATAGATTATTTTAGGTCTCAGCATCACCGTCCTATAGCATCTGACAGTTCATCAATAGCCCTCACAAGGTTCAAGTTATGACCATCAAAAGATTGACCTCGAAATGCACTTAGAGAACCTTGGAGACTCCTCGGTATGGGGTGGCCGCAAATGATGGATGGTCTCCATGGCCAAAATAAGGGTGTGACTAGGGTTCACCTGCCCTTCCAAAGCTAATGGCACTGACAATTCGATGCCAAGATCAGCAGTTTCAAAGTTACGTTGTGGTGCACCTATGAACTGAGGCACACTGCGAGTTTTAGCATCAAGAAAGATCGTTGTGCCAAATCCAAACGAAATGTGATCTCTCAAAAATGAGATAGTTTATTTTAGGCCTCAGCATCATAGTCCTGTAGCATTTGATAGTTCATCAATAGCCCTCACGAGCTTCAAGTTATGACCCTCGAAATGCACTTAGAGTACCTTAGAGACTCCTCGATACAGGGTGGCCGCAAATGATGGATGGTCTTCGTGGCCTGAACAAGGGTGTGACTAGGGTTCACCCACCCATTTTGAGCTAATGGAACTAACAATTCGATGCCAAGATCAGCGGTTTCAAAGTTATGTTGTGGTGCACCTATGAACTGAGGCACACTGCGAGTTTCGGCATCGAGCGAGATCACTATGCTGAATCCAAATAAAATGTGATCTCTCAAAAATGAGATAGGTTATTTTAGGCCTCAACATCACTGTCTTGTAGCATTTCACAGTTCATCGATAGCCCTCATGAGCTCCGAGTTATGACCCTCAGAAGATCAACCTCAAAACGCACTTAGAGAACCTTGGGGACTCCTTGGTACAGGGTGGCCGCGGGTGATGGATGGTCTCCATGGCCAAAACAAGGGTGTCACTAGGGTTCACTCGCCTACCCGGAGCTAATGGCACTGATGATTCAAATAGTTCTAGCCATTAGGTGTTAGATTTTGAAAAGTTGTCAAGAAATTTGCAAAAGTTGCTATGTAACTTTTTGCAATTTTTGCGCTAAGACAAGTTTTATTGCAAATTTGATTGAAAATGGACTCTAAAAACTCCTAGGGATGCTAATAATGTTCTAAACATCTAGACTTACCTAAAAAATATGGAATTTACCAAAAATCCACTTTATTGGACCAATTGATGGCCAAGGCTTATAGTTGCACCATGGGGTCTTGTGTCCATTACAAATGTGGATGGTCATAGGGAGATCATTAGATCTATCCCTAGACCTTATTACATCAAGAAAATAAAAATGATTAGGTGCTTTGCACTAGTGTTCCCTGTATTTCATTAATGTTATTTGACTAAGAACCAATTTTCCTCTCAGTTGGAAGGGTGGGCCTAAGGGTTCAACACTAATGGGTGATGTTGAACCACCTTGGTAATGACTAGTTCATTTTCCCAATGATTCCAAGCATGGTAACCAATGGAGGAAGAGTTGGCATGGTTGTAATAATGCATGGTAACCATGATGAACCAACAAAAAGAAGAAACACTATGAACCATGATGCACTTGAACATAAAGATGATTATGGAGAGGATCAAATGCAACATGTTGCTTCAGTCCCAAATGTTGAAAATATACAAGTGATGCAGAGGATAGGGTGATGGACCCAAGTAACAACCTAAAATGAGTAAATTTGCAACAATGTGCCAAGTGACGCTTCTAGGTCTTGATGGTCAAATCCCACAAATGGTCAACTCCAGGAGGTTTTAAGGCTTCAATGAGTTTTTTTTGACATATTCACCATGTTCCAACACTTACCCTTGAGTTTCAATATTTTTCAAGCCAAAATGCACAACATGCCAAAATGTTGTCTATGTAACTTTACAATTTTGTGATAGCAGCAAGACAAATAGGTGGATAAATTTTATTTTTTTCAAAAGACTCCTTGAATAAATGGATGTTTTGGATACCCTTTATCCTTTCACAAAACATATATAAGACTTAGATACCCTTCCTTTAGAAAATATCAATGAACTTTCACACATCTCCTATTTTTTAACAATGTAGAAAAGATGCATTTACAAAGCAACCACTAGAATAAAAATTAGAATGTGCAACTAATTTAACCTATCTTTTTCATTATTACAAAAACCATATACAAAAAAAGTTCACATTTTATATCATAATACATCATAAATCTTAAGAATTCTCCCCAATACCACCCCCACCCCCGCCCTCCCCCCCCCCCCCCCCCCCCCCCCCAACTCTTCATGATGTACCTACATTCCAATATCATAAAAAAATTAGTAACTTATTGTATTAAACAAGATAATTATCAGTTCATTGAATCATTATGAAAAAAATAACATAAGGAGTAAATATACCTAGTCGAGTGTTCCAATAGGGTCCTCTCTCTATTTTAGGGTCTCCAACAGGGCTTCATGATCAGCATTTGCAATAGTAAAAATTTCTTTTACTTTTGGTCTTCTTTGATGCTTCAACAACTTAACATTTGTTGCTATAATAAGATGAGAATATATAAAAATTATTTTCTGCTTTTGATAATCTTTGAATGCAGAAATTGCATTCCTTCTAAGCATGTATATCTGTAGCCATGTTCCAATGACAACCACTGAACCAGTAAGATATGTGAATCCATCATCATTTGTGATTGGTTGTGCAAGTTTTTGTTTACCTCTTCAACAACATATTAACCAATAATCAGATTTCTCATCACTCCCCTGTGGTGCAACCAATGCAAAGACATGTCTTGGCTAAAGTAGATGTAATAGATGGTTATACTCAAGTGAACTTTTCATGTCATCATTTCTGATAGAGGGTATGATAGACAATGGAGTAAGATAATGTGGAGCCCATGTCTCCACCCACTCACTTGACTCATAGTGATCCCAATCACACTAAAAACAACTAGGACAAAAGAAAGCTAGCTGTCATGTCCAAATGGTCCATGTACTAGAATCAGAGCACCAGAATGAATGCATTTTTTATGAGTCTCTCACTATAGCACAATCTAATCTATCAGCTATGCATCCTTCCTCAACCAACCAAAATAACCTTCGTACCATTGAATCAAGAGTCCCCCCCTGTGATAATGCTAAACTACACCAATCAACAATGCTACAAGCATCAAGAAGCTCTGCTACTAAAATCTTCAGTTGCTCCTTAACTAGAGCTCTCTTCACATATGCCCCCGCTCCATCATGTTCCCCTTTTCCATGGCCAGACTAAAAAAAACTCCAAATATGAGGCACCCCTCTCTCTACGTGCATCCTACACAACCAATAAAACATGCGTTCATTCTTGAATTGACCTATACAGTTATTGACCAAATGATATGTCTATCCATAGCAATTGCATGCTCATGTAAGAAATCAAAATAATTCTCGAAACAATGTTGCACAAACTCGTGAGAATGAGATCTATCATCACTCATATAAAAATGATACTCTCTAATAATCTTTCGATTATCTTCCACACTATCAAGGGCATGTCTATATGTTATGTGAAAAAAAATAGCAATCTAAATAGAGTTGTAATATTGAGATTGTGTCTCATTATGAGGTTGCAATGTGTAATTCTCAGAAAAATCAACAACTGATATAATAGTGCCAATGGGAAAAGTCTCCTAACACATTCTAAATTGTTCATCCAACCACTGAGACCTGTGACTATGTCTTGCATACTTGTAAAAAAAATTTGTCTTGAAATCTAAAATAAAACTAGCCACACTAATATCTTTTCCAACCAATTCACATCTAGAGCTCTTACCTCCACTCTTCAATGTGTATTTCACTGTTTCATATACCTTTTTTTTCACTATTGTCTTTCCAAGATCTTGTTCACACCCCTCATGGAAACATGTGTCAAACTTGGATAAGCCACCACATTCTGAACACTTCTCATTTAAGCAAGCATTTCTATAAAAGAAACAACCATCAACTCTACGACATAAAAGTTGATCTAGCAAGTCTCTTGATGATTTTGGAAGCCCACTAGCACCACAATCCTCTGACATTTACTTACTATGCAAAGTAGAACGGATAGAGCGTAATAGTTCATAGTGCATAGAAAACTCAATATTATATTTGCAACAACATGTATTTCAAATTTTGAGTGGCACACAATAAAATGGCTTCAAAGATTCAAAAGCCCTTTATGATATATGAAGACTTGGATGACTCTCTCTAAATTGTTTGAACAACATAGTTTGACTTACCTCCAAATAGTGTTTAGGATGTGGCATGCGGTCTCTAATGCCAATTCTCAACTTTAACACGTTTTTAGCATTGGGTGATACTCGTGAGTTAGAGTTTCAAAATTGTATAATTTCTTCCTTCACATCATCAGATAGCTTCTTATCAAAATGTGGAAGTCTTCCACCAAATGCCCATGTTTCATTTTGAAGAGGATCATCAATTTTCTCTCGTCGACTAAGTTCTCTTCTCAAAGTAGTATGATTTAAATTCAAATCAATACAAGTTTGTCTCATATATCTACCCTTTCTCAAATGATGACTTACCAAAGAGGTTGTAATAACCTTTCGAGTAGCTCTATTATCCTTCGCCCTGCTATTTTTCCCAATGCTATTGAGAACACTGAAAAGATTCTTCACAATAATGACATTTCTTTCCAACTTTTTATGGACACGAATCTTCAATTTGAAAATCATAGGTGTCATCTTTTGCATCTTTAATAAGTGCATGAAAAGCTAACATTGCTCTACCACTATCTTGTTGCCGAAAAATATTTGATATAGTCTTGAAGCCCATAATCGAATGGTTCTTTCTATTTTTTTCCCTTCCAAACTAGTAATAATCATTTCATCAATTTCAATTATCTATTTTGGTGTTTTAGAACCTTCATGTCGATTATAATTAGAAGATATGTAAGGTTCTTATGCATTAGGTTCCTGTGCATTGTCATGTTCGACATGGTCAATTATGCAATTTGGATTATGACTTGGTAGCATTTCGTCTTTAAAATTTTCATTCAATAAATTTTCAATTTTGCCATTATAATTTTCAATAGGTACATTTTCATTCTCCAATTGTACATATTCATTATCTGACTCTATGATTTCACCTTTGACTAATTCATCGTCAACCTGACCGATATTTAGCATACCTTGTCTTTTTCTTCGACATTCAATTTTGTCCCTTTTCCTATATGCCGCAATGTCTTCATTGGATATCTTCCTTTTGCATTTAGCCTTTCGACAATTGTTGCTCCCCATTCAAATGACACTATCGAACACCTCATGTTATATTTTTGAACATTTTTCAAATGGTTGGGCCCCAAAACATGACTTTTTGTAAAACCTGTGAAAAAAGACTCAAAAAGTGATGTTGTCGGGTCTGTAGGGAAAGGGAATATGTTGGCAATTGATGCCAGTAATATCGGATATCTAACTTCAAATCAGATATTCGATATCAAATTGAATATCCGATATGCAACCTAGGGAAATTTGGAGGGAAAACTGAGTTTGGGAGTTATAGTTTATGATTTATAAATTATTTCAGTTATATTTCTATGTAAAGATGTAATATGATATAATATTATATATATATATATATGATAATGTAACATCAAGATATAACATATAATCTATTAATATATAATAATATATTATGTTATTCTTATTATAATCTATATATATAATTTATATTATTATTATTATGAGTTATGTTATCAATATATAATAATATATTATCTTATTAGTATTATAATCTATATATATATATATATATATATATATATATATATATATATATATATATATATATATATATATATATATATATATATATATATATATATATATATATATATATATATATATATATATATACATACCTAGGGACATAGAAAAATGCTTCATATCGGTCAAAGGGGGTCATAGGTTGACCTATGACCCCCTTCGACCCATTACATGACAACATATGTCTCTAGGGGTCCTAGGACACCTAAGGACATATTAGAATCGTTCTTATGAGTCATAGAATGACCTATGACCCCCTTCGACCCATTACATGACAACATATGTCCCTAGGGATCCTAGAATTGTTCTTATGAGTCAAAGGGGGTCATAGGTTGAGACATGACCCCCTTCGACCCATTACATGATAACATATGTCCCTAGGGGTCCTAGGACCTCTAGGGACATAATAGAATCCTTCTTATGGGTCCCTTCAACCCATTACATGACGACATATGTCCCTAGGAGTCCTAGGACCCCTAGGGACATACTAGAATGCCTCATATGGGTCAAAGGGGGTCATAGGTTCACCTATGACCCCCTTCGACCCATTAAATGACTACATATGTCCCTAGCGGTCCTAGGACCCTTAGGGACATAATAGAATCATTCAAATAGATCAAAGGAGGTCATAGGTTGACCTATGACCACCTTCGACCTATTACATGATGACATATGTCCCTAAGGGTCCTAGCACCCCTAGAGACATTTACAATCATTCAAATGGGTCGAAGGGGGTCATACGTTGACCTATGACCCCCTTCGGCCCATTACATGATGACACATGTCCCCAGGGGCCCTAGGACCACTCGAGACATAATAAAATCATTCTCATGGGTCAAAGCAGGTTATAGGTTGACCTATGACCCCATTCAACCCATTACATGATGACATATGTCCCTAGGGGTCCTATAATGCCTAGAGACATATTAGAATCATTCTAATGGGTCAAAGGGGGCCATATGTTGACCTATGACACCCATCGACCCATTAAATGATGACATATGTCCCTAGGGGTCCTAAGACCGCTAGGGACATAATAAAATTGTTCTTATGGGTCAAAGGGGGTCATAGGTCGACCCATTACATGATGACATATGTCACTAGGGGTCTTAGGACCCCTAGCGACATATTAGAATTGTTCAAATGGGTCAAACAGGGTCATAGGTTGACCTATTACCGCCTTTGACCCATTACATGATGACATATGTCCCTAGGGGTCCTAGGACCCTTAGGGACATATTAGAATCATTATTATGGGTCAAAGGGGGTCATAGGTTGCCATATGACCTCCTTCGACCCATTACATGATGACATATCTCCCTACAGGTCTTAGGACCCCTAGGGACATATTAGAATCGTTCGTATGGGTCAAAAGAGGTCATAGGTTGACCTATGACCCACTTCGACTCATTACATGATAACATATGTCCCTAGGGGTACTAGGACCCCTAGCGACATAATAGAATCATTCTTATGGGTCAAAGGGGTTCATAAGTTGACCTATGACACCTTTCGACCCATTATATGACGACATATGTCCCTAGGGGTCCTAAGACCCCTAGGGACATATTAGAATCATTCTTATGGGTCAAAGGGGGTCATAGGTTAACCTATGACCCCCTTCGACCCATTACATGATGACATATGTCCCTAGGGCACATAGGACCCCTAGGGACATAATAGAATCATTATTATGGGTCAAAGGGGGTCATAGGTTGACCTGTGACCCCCTCCAACCTATTACATGATGACATATGTCGTTAGGGGTCCTAGGACCCCTAGGGACATATTAGAATCATTCAAATAGGCCAAATGGGGTCAAAGGTCGACCTATGACCCCCTTGGACCCATTACATGATGACATATGTCCCTAAGGGTCCTATGAACCCTAGCAACATATTAGAATCATTTTTATGGGTCAAAGGGGGTCATAGGTTGACCTATGACCCCTTTCAACCCATTAAATGATGACATATGTCCCTATGGGTCCTAGGACCCCTAGGGAGATAATAGAATCATTCTTATGGGTCAAAGGGGGTCATAAGTCCACCCATTACATGACAAAATATGTCCCTAGGGGTCCTAAGACCCTTAGGGACATATTAGAACCGTTCAAATGGGTCAAAGGGAGTCATAGGTTGACCTATGACCCCCTTCGATCCATTACATGACGACATATGTCCCTAGGGGTCCTAGGACCCCTAGGGACATAATAGAATCATTCTTATGGGTCAAAGGGGGTCATAAATTGACCTATGACTCAACTCAACCCATTGCATGATGACATATGTCCCTAGGGGTCCTAAGACCCCTAGGGACATATTAGAATCATTCAAATAGGTCAAAGTGGATCATAGGTTGACCTATGAGCCCCTTCGACCAATTAAATGATGACATATGTCCCTAGGGGTCCTAAGACCCCTAAGGACATAATAGAATCATTCTTATTGGTCAAAGGGGGTCACAGATTGACCTATGACCCCCTTCGATCCATTACATAATCACATATGTCCCTAGGGGTCCTAGGACCCCTAAGGACATATTAGAATCGTTCAAATGGATCAAAGAGTGTCAAAGGTTGACCTACAACCCCCTTTGACCCTTTACATGAAGACATATGTCCCTAGGGGTCCTAGGACCCCTAAGGACATAGTAGAATCGTTCTTATTGGTGAAAGGGGGTCATAGGTTGACGTATGACCGCCTTTGACCCATTACATGATGACATGTGTTCCTAGGGGTCCTAGGACCCCAAGGAACATATTAGAATCGTTCAAATGGGTCAAAGGGGGTCATAGGTTAACCTATGACCCCCTTCGACCCATTACATGACGACATATGTCCCTAGGCATCCTAGGACCCCTAGGGACATATTAGAATCGTTCTTATGGGTCAAAGGTGGTCATAGGTTGACCTATCACCCCCTTCGAACTATTAAATTATGACATATGTCCCTAGGGGTCGTAGGACCCCTAGGGACATAATAGAATCATTCAATTGGGTCAAAGGAGGTCTAAGGTTGACCTATGACCCCCTTTGACCCATTACATGATGACATATGTCCCTAGGGGTCCTAGGACACCTAGGGACATATTAGAATCATTCATATGGGTTAAAGGGGGTCATAGGTTGACCTATGACCCCCATTGAGCCATTAAATGACGACATATGTCCCTAGGGGTCCTAGGAACCCTAGGGACATAATAGAATCAGGGGGTCATAGGTTGACCTATGACCCCCATCGATCCATTACATGACAACATATGTCCCTAGGGGTCCTAGAAACCCCAGGGACATAATATAATTAGGGGGTCATAGGTCGGACATAATAGAATCGGGGGGTCATAGATTGACCTATGACCCCCTATGACCCCCGTCGAGCCATTACATGACGACATATGTTCCTAGGGGTCCTAGGAACCCTAGGGACATAATAGAATCATTCCTATAGGGTCAAAGGGGGTCATAGGTTGACCTATGAGCCCCTTCGACCCATTGCATAACAACATATGCCCTAGGGGTCCTAAGACCACTAGGGACATATTAGAATCGTTCAAATGGGTCAAAGGGGGTCATAGGTTGACCTATGACCCCCTTCGACCCAATAAATGATGACATATGTCCCTAGTGGTCTTAGGACCCCTAAGGACATAATAGAATTGTTCTTATGGATCAAAGAGTGTCATAGGTTGACCTATGACCCCCTTCGACCCATTACATGATGACATATGTCCCTAGGGGTCCTAGGACCCCTAGGGATATATTAGAATCATTCAAATGGGTCAAAGGCAGTCATAGGTTGAACTATGATCTCCTTCAACCCATTACATGACGACATATGTCCCTAGGGGTCCTAGGACTCTTAGGGACATAATAGAATCATTCTTATGCGTTAAAGGGGGTGATAGGTTGTCTTGTGACCCCCTTCGACCTATTACATGATGACATATGTCCCTAGGGGTTCTAGGACCCCTAGAGACATATTAGAATCGTTCTTATGGGTCAAAGGGGGTCATAGGTTAACCTATGACCCCCTTCGACCCGTTACATGATGACATATGTCCCTAGGGGTCCTAGGACCCCTAGGGACATAATAGAATCGTTCTTATGGGTCAAAGGGGGTCATAGTTTGATCTATAACCCACTTCAACCCATTACATGGCGACATATGTCCCTAGGACCCCTAGGGACAAATTAGAATTGTTTAAATGGGTGAAAGGAGGTCGTAGGTTGACCTATGACCCCCTAAGACCCATTACATGATGACATATGTCCCTATGGGTCCTAGGACCCATATGGATATATTAGAATCATTCTTATGGGTCAAAGGGGGTCATAGGTCAACCTATGACCCCCTTTGACCCAATAAATGATGACATATGTCCCTAGGTGTCCTAGGACCCCTAGGGACAAAATAGAATCATTCAAATGTGTCAAAGGGGGTCATAGGTTGACCTATGACCTATGACCCCCTTCGACCCATTACATAATGACACATATTAGAATAGTTCAAATGGGTCAAAGGGGGTCATATGTTGACCTATGACCCTCTTCGACCCATTACATGACGACATATGTCTCTAGAGGTCCTAAGACCCCTAGGGAGATAATAGAATCATTCTTATGGGTCAAAGGGTGGCATAGCTTGACCTGTGACCCCCTTCAACCCATTACATGATGACATATGTCCCTAGAGGTCCTAGGATCTCTAGGGATATATTAGAATCATTCATATGGGTCAAAGGGGGTCATAGGTTGACCTATGACCCCCTTTGACCCATTAAATGATGACATGTGCCCCTAGGGGTCCGAAGACCCCCAGGGACATAATACAATCTTTCAAATGGGTCAAACGGGGTCATAGGTTGACCTATGACCACCTTTGACCCATTACATGACAACATATGTCCCTAGGGGTCCTAGGACCCCTAGGGACATATTCGAATCGTTCAAATGGGTCAAAGGTGGTCATAGGTTGACCTATGACCCCCTTTGACCCATTACATGATGATATATGTCCTTAGGGGTCCTAGGACCCCTAAGGACATATTAGAATCGTTCTTATGGGTTAAATGGCCTCTTCGACCCATTAAATGACGACATATGTCCCTAGGGGTCCTAGTACCCGTAGGGACATAATAGAATCGTTCAAATGGGTCAAAAGGTATCATAGGTTGACCTATGACCCCCTTCGGGCCATTACATGATGACATATGTACCTGGGGGTCCTAGGACACCTAAGGACATATTAGAATCGTTCAAATGGGTCAAAGGGGGTTATAGGTTGACCTATGACCTCCTTCAACCCATTACATGATGACATATGTCCCTAGGGATTCTAGGACCCCTAGGGACATAATAGAATCATTCTTATGGGTCAAAGGGGGTCATAGGTTGACTTATGACCCCATTCGATCCATTACATAATTATATATGTCCCTAGGGGTCCTAGGACACCTAGGGACATATTAGAATCATTCAAATGGTTCAAAGGGGTTCATAGGTTGACCTATGACCCCCTTCGACCCAATAAATGACGACATATGTCCCTAGGTGTCCTAACACCCCTAGGGACATAATAGAATCATTCTTATGGGTCAAAGGGGGTCTTAGGTTGACCTATGACCCCCTTCGACCCATTACATGATGACATATGTCCCTAGGGCTCCTACAACCCCTAGGTACATATTAGAATCATTCAAATGGGTCAAAGGGGGTCATAGGTTGACCTATGACCCCCTTCGACCCACTAAATGATGACATATGTCTCTAGGTGTCCTAGGACCCCTAGGGACATAATAAAATCTTTCTTATGGGTCAAATGGGGTCATAGGTTGACTAATGACCCTCTTCGACTCACTAAATGACGACATATGTCCCTAAGGGTCCTAGGACCCCTAAGGATAAATTTTGTCATTTAATAGGTCAAAGGGGTTCATAGGTCACCCTATGACCCCCTTTGACCCATAAGAATGATTCTAATATGTCCCTAGGGGTCATAAGACCCCTAGGGACATATCTCGTCGTGTAATGAGTCGAAGGGTGTCATAGGTCAACCTATGACCCCCTTCGACCCATAAGACCGATTCTAAATGATTCTAATATGTCCCTAGGGGTCCTAGGACCCTTAGGGACATACATATATATATATATATATATATATATATATATATATATATATATAATTTATAGACTATAAACTAATAAGATAATATATTATTATATATTAATAACATAGCTCATAATCTATAATCTATAATTATAGATTAGGGACATATATATATATATATATATAGACTATAAACTAATAAGATAATATATTATTATATATTAATAACATACATATATATAATATATTAAATTATTATATTTTATAAAAATATAGGAAAAATAATAATAATATAATATAATAATATATATTATATTCATAGATTTTAATAAGAATAATATAATATATTATAATATATTTTTACATAGTAATATAACTCAAATAATTGATAAGTTATAAACTATAAATCAGAAACTCAGTTTTCACTCTAAAATGTCTTGCGATTTAAAATTTTCTTCCAAAACCAGATGGGGGCTCACCAAGCCATATCGGATATCCGATTTGAGATCAGATATCCGATTTGGCCTTGTATTCACCAAGCCTACCCAGTCAACCCAAAAAACGTGTTTGAGGAGGGTTTTAGTGACAATTAGACTTCAGGTAGCCATCTGACAATGTTATTTTGATCAAAATTGAATGAAATGAAAAGGGTTTTTTAATATGGCTCTCGAGATTCCATCGATATATTTTTTGTCAAATTCTGAGTTTGACAAATATTTATTAGTTAATTATCAATGAAGATTATTATAAAGTGATGATTGACATAGTGATTGAAAAATAGCTATAACTTTCAAACGATATAACATTTTTTAAATCTAAAAGTTGCATCACATTCTATGCTTCACCTAGTATAAGAAAAATAAAAAGAAATTAAATTTGGTAAAATTTTCTATTAGTTAAGGTGGTCAGACACGTGAGTTTTTTTTTTCGAAAAAGTTTTGGTAGAATATTCATATTTAATTATTTATTTGGAATAAAAATACCAAAAAATATGTATCACATCCAGGAATGAGTCTACTTTTTATATCTATAATTATATTAAAAAAATATTATCATTTGATTTTGATTGAGGTGGTCAGACATACACCTACCCTTGAAATTTTTATAGTACTACATTAAAATCCAAACTTTTGACCAATCAATTTTTTTTTCTCCTAATAAGGCCTAGTAGTTTAGAAACTGCATTCAATTTCCTACAAATTATTTTCTTACAACTTTTTGATATAAAGTCCATAACCACTTTAAAATTATGTGTCAAGTTGACATAATCCTGATTTGCTAATTTTTCACTGCCACTTAAGGCCATAGTTTGGTACACCATGATCTTGCACATACCCTTAGAACAAGATTTTTAATAATTTAATGATCATATCTTTTTTATATAAAACTACACACTAACCCTAAACATAGTATTAACCTTGATGTAAAATCTCACTCTCACCATAACTCTAGACCTAACCTAACACTAATTAATTTATTTTAACCATTATATAATTAAAAATGAGAAACCTAACCCTAATAATCAATTCAAAACCCTAATACAAGTATCCTAACCCATTTCTTAAATGATAAACTTAATCCTAAATGTTAAACCCTAATTCTAATTGTAACTTCAAATCTTAAACTTAACACTTGATCCCTAGCCAAGTAACCATAACAGTAACCATAATGGAAAGTAATCTTAATCCTAACCATAATTAAAAATCATAATCCTTAAACCTAGCACGTGATCCTAAAATGTAAATCCTAATTCTAATCCTAATTTTTAAACACTAATTCTAAATGCTAAACTATAATCTTAAATTATCATCCACCAATCCTAAATCTAAACCTAAACCACAATTCTAAATTCTAATGCCTAATGTTAAATGATAAGCCTTGAAATAGTAGGCTCTGTAATCCTAAATGTTATATTTTATGCCCCAATCATAATGTTAATTACTCTACCCTAATTCTAAATGGACAACCCTAAATCCTAACCCAAACCAAAGTCTTATTTATGTTAAATCCTAATTGTTTTAATATTGAACTTTAATCATAAATGCTTTAAAGCATAGTCCTAAACATTGAAATATAAGTGTTAAACACTCATATTAAATTTCCTAGAAAATACATACCATAACCCTAATTATATTTCTAATTTAATGATGTAAACCCATACCATAATCTTTACCCTAGCACTAATTCTAAATGCGAAACCATGATTATAAATGGTAGACTCTAATTTCTTAATAATCGCCCTAAATGCTAAAATCTAAATTACTAGAAACACTAAATTATCCCAATCTTAACCATAATTAAAAATCATAATCCTTAAGGTTAGCATGTGATCCTAAAATGTAAACCCTAATTTTAATCCTAATTTTCAAACACTTATTCTACGTGCTAAACTATAATCTCAAATTATCATCCATAAATCCTAAATCTTAACCTAAACATATTTCTAATTCTAATTTGCATAAATCTGAAATGATAAGCCTTGAAATAGTAGTCGTAATCCTAAATCTTATATTTTGTGCCCCAATCATAATGTCAATTACTCTACCCTAATTCTAAATAGATAACTCTAAATCCTAACCCAAACCACAATCTTATTTATATGTTAAATCCTAATTGTTTTAATATTGAACCTTAATCATAAATGCTAAAGCATAATCCTGAATATTTAAATATAAATGTTAAACACACATATTAAATTTCCAAGAAAATGCATACCATAATCCTAATCAAATTTCTAATTTAATGGTGTAAACCCATACCATAATCTTTACCCTAGCCACAATTCTAAATGCCAAACCATGATTAGAAATGGTAGACCCTACTTGCTCAATAATTGACCTAAATGCTAAAATCTAAATTACTATACACTTTAAAATTATCCCAATCTTAACCATAATTAAAAATTGTAATCCTTAAACCTAGCATGTGATCCTAAAATGTAAACGATTATATAATTAAAAATGATAAACCTGACCCTAATTATTAATTCAAAACCCTAATACAAGTATCCTAACCCATTTCTTATATAATAAACTTAATCCTAAATGTTGAACCCTAATTCTAATTATAACTTCAAATCTTAAACCTAACACTTGATCCCTAGCCAAGTAACCATAACAATAACCATAATGGAAAGTAATCTTAATCCTAGAACCATAATTAAAATCATGATCCTTAAACCTAGCACATGATCTTAAAATGTAAACCCTAATTCTAATCCTAATTTTAAAACACTAATTGTAAGTGCTAAACTATAATCCTAAATTAAATCATCCATCAATCCTAAATCTAAACCTAAACCATAATTTTAGATTCTAATGCCTAATCTTAAATGATAAGCCTTGAAATAGTAGGCTCCATAATCCTAAATCTTATATTTTGTGCCCCAATTACTCTATCCTAATTCTAAATGGATAACCCTAAATCCTAACCCAAACCACAATCTTATTTATGTTAAATCCTAATTGTTTTAATATTGAACCTTAATCGTAAATGCTAAGGCATAATCCTAAACATTAATATAAGTTATTTTTAGAATTCACATTTAATTTGATTTATTAATAGTTTTTTGGAGTATTATTTTATGATTAGGTTTAAATTTGGTATAATGTTCTATTAGCCTTAACATTAAAGTTTACTTAAGTGTTTAACTTTATTTATATAATTGATACATGGCTTTAAAGATGTACATTTATATAATTCATATTTTAGATTTATATAGTAATTTTGTCATTTTTTATGTTGTTTAAACATATATGCAGATTATATTTGATGGACCCAACCCCACCCCCTCCCCCTCCCACAACCACCCTCCCTCCATCTCTACCTCCACCTCCACCCCCACCTCCATGACCACCTAGTCCTCCTCCAACACCTACCTCAGAGGATCTAAGGGAGAGCATGAGGCACAACCTTTGCAACCTCATGCGCGATATTCAGACCATTAGGTGTGAGGCCCACCCCCCCTCACCTACTTCACCTTGTAGATAGTATGCAAGGAATTGTACACTCTATCAAGCATTTGGATAGTTACATCGATAGCTTTAGATTTTGGAGGCAAAACATGCGTGCCTTCTATTTTGATGGCCTATCCTATAGAGAGGTCCATCAACTCAAATTAAATAAAGGACATTTTAAAGATATTTTGTAAACCCTAAGACGAGTCTTGAGATTAGCTATAAGAAGCCTCACATTTCTATTAGATGGTGCACACATCCGTGTATATTAGTGCACTTTTGGGAGCAATGGTGGATGGTATTTGACCATCCACCACACACAAATCATGAGGTGCCCAACTACTTTCTTAAGAAGCTTTGGGTTGAGTTTGAAACCCAATTATTTTGATATTAGATCATTTCAGGGGGTTGGTGGAGGGATGCCTCAATATAGGCCTAGGGAAAAGCTGAGTGATAATACGAGGAATCACATATGTCCTCAACCTCTTGTACCTCTTCCTGTACCAATTATCCCAGCACCTCACCATCATTGAGAAGTGTCATCTGCTCTTACTTCATTGAGTGCCCTTTTAGGAAATTTAGTAGAGCAGTGGACATACGTGACCAATATTCATCCACTTGGACACATTTGTACTAGTTGTGGAGGTTTATGCAGAGGCCCCCTAAGTGATGTTGATGCGGCACATGATGGCCATGATGCTAAGGGTGCTGATTTTGATGATGATGCATACCTTGCTCATGGTGATGGTAGTGATGATATTGATGTGTCATCATTTGTTGACCTTTTGCATGGAGATAGATACAGTTAGGAGTAGCAAGTAAAAATTTAATTAAAATTTATTAAGTACATAATTATTTTCTTTCTACATATATGTGTAATTGTATTAACCATATTAATGTATGGTGATTTTCAAATAATAGATGATGGATGATATTGTTCCTCCTAGGAGGCAGTATAGTCTTTTTTCGAGACCTATAGACATTGGCATCCCTCATACAGTATGCACTTTGAATTACATTGTAAATAATGTACATTCGAACTTGAATTTAATAACATGTACTCATATGTTCTTTTTATCTAATTTTGTAGGGATTGTCATCTGTTACACAATTCGATGTTTGTATAGGTCCTGATCCATAGACCAATGAGGCACAGCCTCAAATACCTACAGTATGAACTTTTGAAGACAAATAATTTGTACTATTTTTATGTACACATTGTTATTGACTTATCTTCAACATTGATTCATGTATAATTTTATGCATTTTGGTTTTACGAATAGGAGATGGATCGTACTTATCCATATAGGCCTCAATATAGTTTATTTTCAACTCCATCTTTTGACCATTTGAGACATGGCTATGATCATCATGGTAGCATATCTTTAGACACATCTATGACATTGGCTACTACTTAGGTATGATATATATGTTTTTATTTCAAAAAAAAGTAGTGTAAATCATGTACTTTTTAATTTATGTACTTTGTAATTCATGTATATATAATTTTGACTCAAGGTTTATGTATCCATAATTTTAGGACTATGTCACCATGAGTGTTGCTAACACTATAGGACTAAGCCAGATGGAGGTACAAACATCATCTTTTGATGTCAATATTGTGATTTATGTACATACATAGTTCATTATGATCTTTATCAAATTTTAAAAATTTATGTAGTCTCACATTCTTCCCATTCTCTTGCAAGACAAAACTAACAAAAACAAGCAAGCTCCCTAGTCCATATAGTCCAAGTGTTAGAATCTAAACTCCTAAATAAATGCCATTTAGTTGACCTTCTAAGTGTGTCATAGTCATATCTTGAAAGGATATTCTTCTTTTCAACTGGGTAGAAGAAATGTCTGATTGTAGAGTTCTAACTTGATTCTATGTATAAATATTTCTTACACCATTCCACAACCTCATGTGCATTTTTGAATTTGACTTTTTCCTCAAATTTTAATTGCTCTCTACTGAGGGCTCTCTTCATGCATACACCAAAACCATCATGTTCTCCTTTACCATGTCTAGCCTCAGAAAAACTCCACACATGTTGGATATTAGTTTGCCTATGTGTCCTACTCAACCAATAGAATATTCTAGCATTCTTGAATTGTCCTGTACAATTATCTGACCATATCCAATGTTATGTCATTTGAATTTGTCTCTCTTTTAAACTATCATAAAAGACCTTGAAATAATATTGGACAAACTCAAATGAATGAAGTTTATTATCACTCATATAGAAATGGTACTCTCTCAATATTTTTTGATCCTCCATTGTACTATCAGGTGCATGCCTATAAACTATATGAACATAAATTGTTACTTGCACTGAATTGTAATATTGTGGTTGTACCTCATCTTGCAGTGCAAGTGTGTAGTTCTTTGCAAAGTCAAAAACTGAAAGTATAGTACCAATTGGAAATGTATTCTTACATATGCAAAATTGTCCATCAAACCATCTAGCATATCGAGAGTCTTTAACATATTTTGGTATGATCACACTCAAACTCATCCATAAATGCATGACAACTAACTTTATATGTAACTAGATCACACCTTCTTCCAATCTTCCCATCCTTCAATGGATATTCAATAGTTTTGAATCTTTTTACATCAACTAATTGTTGTCCAAAAGTAGTCAAAACATTTTCATGCAAATGTTTATCTAACAAAGAAAGATTGCCACACATATCACATGTACTAGAAAGACATGCATTGAAAAGAAAGAATTGGTCATTAGGTGGCTTACAAAACAAACCTGATATAAAATCCTTTATACTTTGAGGTGGTATTTTTATACCACATTCCTACAACATTTCTGTACTATGCATGGTACCACGTATAGATTGAAATACATCATAATGGTAATGAAATTAAATATGAGTTTTGCAACAACATGTGATTCTTTCCTTGTTAATCCTTTCATACCATCTTTGACTAATGGTAATAGTTAACACCTTACCATCTACAAATTTTTTGAACAATTTAGTTTGAGTCATGTCCAAAAGGTGTTTAGGATGCGGATCATATATTTTTGAGCCAACTCTCAATTTAAGAACATCTCTTGAATTAGGTGATACTCTTGTATTATTATGCCAAAAAATATCAACCAAACTTTTGACTTCACTAGTAAGTTTCATATCAAATCTTGAGAGTCTACCACTAGAAGTCCATAAACTATTTGTTAGATCACATTCAAAGTTAACCCTTCTTTTTACAGCTCTTTCTAAAGTCTTACGATTCACATTAAGATATTCACTTATGTCGCATTCTAGACATTTTAATTAGTTGCAACATCAATTGACATTGAAACCCAAATTTCTTATTATAAAATAATTTCTATATAATCTATTAGCATGTGTCCTAATTTGTCTTCACAAAACCAATCCATTAAGATTATCTAGCACATCAAATGTTAGAAAAATGGAAATTATGTTCACACACTTCAGTATCATTTAGACATGTTTGTTCAGTACTTGGTGTTTCCATGTCTACATTCATACAATTGTTATTTTCAATTGGCATTTCATTTTTAATGTTATTTGGAATTTTAATCTCATTTTCATTTTTCCTTGGTGTTTCTTTTGTGGCATGCATTTCCATTGGAGTTTGTTGTGCATGATCATTTAGCAATCTATTCTCATGAAGAAAATCTAAATCATTTATTTAATCGTAACCTACTTTAAAAAAATTACCAATTTCATCATGAGAAAAAACTTGAGGGTTTGGAGACACACTTATATTGAATGTTTAATTAGAATGTACACCTGAATATCCTTGTATAGGGTTCTCTGCTTCAACCTCTTCATCCATTGTAGTATCCTCAATGTCTTTCTCCTTTAAAACATTGCTCAACTCTCTAATTCTTTGTCTTCTTTCTTGTTGACGTTGTGCTTCATTAGCTTCGTTTGTTGCAATCTCCTCATTTGTCATAATTTTTATTTTCTTCTTTCTTTGTTGTTTTGATCCCATGTTTGCACCAATTTTGAATTCGAATCAATTGTTACAAATTGTAGAAGATGACAAGAAAATAGAATAATTATGATAGAAATTTGTTGTTGCAGTTCAAAACTGTCATTCAATCATTGTAATCATTGAAAACTACTTGGTGGGGCATCTTTAGGGGCCCACCAAGTACATCAAAATTTGATACCCGATTGTTTTAAAATGGGTACCCAATTTTAAATTGGGCACCCAATTTTTAAATAATCGAGTACCTTATTTTAAACTAACGACTAAGTTCAAATTGGGCACCAATTTTTCAATTGCAAATCAGGTGCCCGATTTTGGTGCCATGGGCAAGAATTCCCATTAAGTTTTTCCTTGGGGAAAGGCATGGCATCGGCTTGGTGGGACCAAGCCTATGCCTTTATGAACCAAATTTTGACTAAGGCATTTGATCAACAATTTCAGAGATTGTCATAATTTTTATACAGTTGTCCCCATTAAAGGTCTTACTGTACTGATTTCAAAAATGTAAATTTTATAGTGTTATAAGTTCATTTGTTATTTTTCCATTATTTATTAATCAAAAGTATC
This sequence comes from Cupressus sempervirens, assembly GCA_028749045.1. Lineage (NCBI taxonomy): Eukaryota > Viridiplantae > Streptophyta > Pinopsida > Cupressales > Cupressaceae > Cupressus > Cupressus sempervirens. The sequence goes on from CM053786.1 coordinate 194,980,458, forward strand.
TCTTAAAAATAAAATAGTGAGATTCACTAAAACTTTAATAACTTTTTAATTTTTTCATATTTTTAAAACTAATTTACATGTCATCAATCTTCAAACAATTGTTTTGAAGTTGAAAAGAAAATTCCAAAAAAACTAAATTTTGATTAAAGTATGGCATTCGTATATGAGAGGTTTTAGAAATTAGCTTAATCGTTAATTTTATATATATATGTATATATATATATATATATATATATTAAAAAATTCAAGAAAACTATTCTCATCAATCTTTGGTGTGTAAGGTAACTTCATTTAAAAGGATTCGCAAAAATTCATTTAGTTGTGTCAAATTATGGTGTCCATACACGAGCGTGGTATGGTCCTGAAACAAACATTTTGAAAAAGTGGTTTTTAAAAATCCATACCAAAAAAAAATCCATCATATGGGTATACAAATAAATTACATATTCAAAAAGGAGATTCCAACACTAAATTTTTTATTTCTAATTTTTTTTAATATTTAATCTATAAATGTCTCAAACTTTGGCATCAATTGACAATATATTTCAAAAATAGGAAAAACACTTCCACTTTTTGGCCAAAAGTGAGACCCAACTTCTTGCACTGACCCCAATGCTTTTTTCATTTGAATCATCCATTGTTCTTAGCCCAAGAATCTTCATGATGGGCCTAAATTTCAAATTCTTCATCATTTCAACAAATAATTGGCATTGACCTGTAATATTTAATTCTTCAAAGAATAATCTCCACATATGATTAACTTTTCTTTGACAAGTACGCTTGCTAATCTTTCTAGGCATTATTTTCAAAGTGTTAGTATCAATATTAATCAAATATTTTGGTCTTCTAAAACGAATTCTAGAAGGTGCTATAATCTCTTCCATTCCCTCAACATTTTGAACATCAACATAAGGCTGAGTGTTTTGCGTACCTTGAACCAAAGATGATGTGTCTTGGCAATAAGATGCAAAAGATGGAATATCACCCACTTGATATGTTGATGTTGTGCCTTCAACATGACATGATGGAGTGTGTACATTGTCGGATGTAGAAATTAGTGTCTCTTCAACATGAGATGATTATATGACTCCAACATTGAAAAATGGTGTAGCTTCACAATTCAATTGTATTCTTAAGTGTAAGAGTCTCATTTGTTCTCTTTGTCTTTCCAATTCTTCCTCTTTGTTTCTTTGTATTGCTGGTTTGTGTTCCTCTTCAAAAGAAAATTTTTCATTATTGCATTGCAATTTTCTTTGTTTGCGTAGTAGTTTCATTTTTTCTCTTTAAATTGCCAAATCTCTCTCCCTCTCTCTGTTGTTTGAGATTTTGGTTTCTTCCTTGGCATGATGATTATTCTATACATCAAATTATTCAAACATCTGAATTACTTACAACTTGTAAATTACAAATCATTCAAATACATATACAAATTATAATTATTTTAATGAATACACAATATATATTAAACAACTTGTCAAATTTCTAACCATTTCCAAATAACAATTCATTCAAACATACAAATTTCAATGAATTCACTATATATTAAACAACTTGTCAAATTATAATGAAATTTATCTCTATAGTAACAAAGAATATTTTAAAAAGATTGTGCTAACCTTTTCTATAGAAAGAACGTTCAAATAGCCTTCAAATAGTGTATCCAATGATTGAATTTGGTATTTTTTAGCTTCCAATAGCATGAAAGAATGTTTAAATAGCCTTCAAATAGTGTATCCAATGATTGAATTTGGTGTAAGCTAACTTCCAATAACATGAAACCTGTGTTTTCTGTCAAAACATTAGATTAGACAATAGATAAAAAAGAGAATATGGGTCAGTAGGGACCCAAACTTTCGTTATAATCATTTTTTGGTATTTTCATATAGTGCGTACACACTATAAAGCATGCACACACTATAGCACGTACACACTATATGAAAAATCTCTCTCTCTCTCTCTCTCTCTCTCTCTCTCTCTCTCTCCCCCCTATTCCACCCTCTCCCATCCCCTAGTCTCTCTCTCTCCCTCCCCCCTCTCTCTCCCTATCCCACCCTCTCTCTCTATCCCACCCTCTCCCATCCCCTACTCTCTCTCTCTCTCTCCCCATTTCTCTCTCTCTCTCTCTCTATATATATATATATATTCATGTATCTATCTTGATCTTCATCTCCATATTTCTCTAGTTAAATCTTTCTCCACTCCTCTCTTTTACTATATATTTCTCACACACACACCTCTCTCTCTCTCTCTCTCTCTCTCTCTCTCTCTCTATTTCTCCCCCCTCTCTCCCTATCCCACTCTCTCCCATCTCCTACTCTCTCCCCATCTTCTACTCTCTCTCACTCTCTACCCTCTCTCCCTCTTTCTTTCCCTCTCTATTGAAATTCATGTTCACAAAGTGCATGCGCACTATAGTGCATACGTGCTATGTAAGCTTGAATTTAAATATATATTAAATAGCGTGCACATGCTATGGCATGCACACACTATTTAAAGCTTTGGATTCTACCAAGCCTAAGGCTTGGATTTTCCTTGGGGATCCAGCTCAAAGGTTTGGATTCTCTAAAGTAGTCTGAGACGTGTTTTGCAGCAAACATACAAAAAATGATTGTTTTTTCTTGTGTGCTCTCCTTCAAGTTTCCTTGTGGTTGACCATGGATAAAATCAAGTTACATGACATTGTAGATCAATGTGTTAGCTATTTAACCATATAATTTATTTTGAATTTGAACTATTTCAAACCTTTCAACTATAATTTATTTTGAATGCATGTCCATTTTCTGTAAAAAATCAACATGTACTAATTGGGGTGTAGATTTTAGCTCGTTGATCAAATTTCACAACAACTTAGTTTTTTAGAAACTAGACTCCATTCTACACACTTTGAAAAAAAAAGATTTGATTTTAGATTAGTTTTTAATCATTTCTAGGGGGAGCACACAGATATTTCACGTTTTTGGGATGTGTCCAATTGTAAAATCCATAAAAAAAAATACACGTTATAAAATTACCTGAAAAATCTGGGATAAACTACACAATGTTAGGTGACTTTTGACTAGAGCGATTAAAGAATTTTAAAAAAAAAAGTTGAAATTTTAGGGGGGGCACACTTTGCACTATGTTATTTTTTTTTGAAAAAATAGTACCACTTTCTATAGCCCCCTTTTTTGAGGATGTAAAACTAAACCATTTTGAAAAAATAATTGTAGTTTAGAAACTAGATTCAAAGGACTACTACTTTTGTTTTTGTCATATCTTCTAATTTTCAGTGTAACTATCTTCAAATTCTTGTCGAAGTTTAGAAATTGTTGATTTTAGAGGAGAAAAAAAATGGCCACTTATACCCGCATTTGGCACCACAACTTGGTGCACTTACCCTAGTATATTATAAAAAATTAGCTTTTCATCTCACGACAAAAAGAATGACTCATTTTTATCATCGTGCAACTCTCTCTCTCTCTCTCTCTCTCTCTCTCTCACACACACACACACACACACACACACACATTGATCCTTCTAATTAGATTTATAGTTGATTTAAAACTACCACATGACCTACCAATACTCATTTTTATCATCGTGCAACTCTCTCTCTCTCTCTCTCTCTCTCTCTCTCTCACACACACACACACACACACACACACACACACACACACACATTGATCCTTCTAATTAGATTTATAGTTGATTTAAAACTACCACATGACCTACCACTTGACTTCATGTATTAGATAATTGTATTTTAAAAAACCAAAATTTATCCTTATTAACTTTCCATACTTCTAAGATATATCCAATATTGAATACCAAGATTCAATTGCTAATAACATTTTCAAATTGTTATAACTATCTCTCATTTTGATTCACTCATGTTTTGATCCTTCTAAATGGATTCACAATTGATTCAAGGCTACCACTTATTCATCAAGACATTCCTTGTACAAACAACATCATTTCCTATATGACCTAACAATTGACTTCAATGTAACATATAATTGTATTTTAAAAAACCAAAGTTTAACCTAATTCACTTTGCATACTTTTTAGATATACTTAATAGTATATAGCAAGATTCAATTGCTTATAACATTTTTAAATTACAATATAAATGTTAACTTTTTATTTTTAAAATTAAAAATACCTACACATTGACAACTTTAATTTGTACATTGAAAAACCATTTTATCAACGAAAATAATTCCATAAGCATTTTGAATTTTACGACAACTTAATAATAATAAAACAAAAATAATATTTAACAACTAAAGCTCGCTTTGACGTATTTACTTTATAATTAAATAAAATTATGATATTCAAAATAAATCTCACCTCGAAGCAAGAAACACGGCGAGACTAACAGAAGTCTTTGATTTTCCTGGAAATGAAGAACGAAGAAAAAGAAAGCTGTTAATAGTGACTCCTCCATTCCCACCAACCGAGGAAAAGTCATCATTGAACCAAGGAATACGTTGGAATGCCGTGCAAAAAACTACTTTTACTTTTACTTTTACTTTAGGTACTCTTCCTTATAATTCATTCCACGTTTGAGGAGAAGTCAAGTCAGAAAACAACTTCACATCATAAATAGTTTACAGAAATAATGTTGATGACCAGAATTGTACAGTAAATGAAGTGAGACGGCAACTAATTCCGCACGAAAGCCAAAACAGTACAATTTAAATTAAATTTCTCTGTTAATTGAGTAGACTTCTCTTTCGGTCCCTGCAGCGTTAAGGATACGGCTCTTTATTGTGGAAAAGATCCGAGATTTGAAATGTATAAGGCGCTCAACAGTCCTATATTTTCATCATATTTTGTGGAATCTGTTTGGTTAAAATGTTAGACATCAAATACCATACATCGTGGAAATACCGTCTCTCTGACCACTTTGAAACTTTTAAAATTATTATACTCCGGTTATACATTTAAAATTTTGGAATCGAGGGCGAGCTAATAGTTATTTAATCATCCTGTTTTCTTCCCAGATTCATCGCTGCCATGTAGAAGTGATTGCGCGATTTCTTAGGTACCGTTTATCTTTAGGGGGGGTTCAATTCTTAATAATAAAGGATATTGGTTAGATTAGATTATTCATTTGATGTATTTAAAGAATATAAAGGCTTTCTATAATTTGAGTAATACTTATGGTTAAAGTAGTCGGTAGTCGGTTCATTTGTTTCAAATCTTTTTCAAGTGATTATCTTAGTGTTGGTAGGTACTAAAGTGGCAACCCCACTATCATTGTTAGGTGTGATAGTTTCTAGATGATAATGATGGGGTATGCTAGAAAAAGATAGAGGACGTTTGCAGAAAGGAGTATAGGGGAAATGAGTCACTTGTCGCCCATGTCTAAATGACCGTCATATCAAAAAGTTCAATTACTGCTCATAAAAAGCCTTAAAAGAATGATAGCACATGTACTAATAGTTGATCACACATGTAGTAATAACTGATCATTTTTTAGCTTTCTTGGTTGATGACTGGTCCATTTGTGCAAAAAGTACTTTTTTTTGGTAAGTGATTGGGGGTGAACATAACGAGTTTCAGTTGAATGTTTTAAAACGACACTTTTAGACCATTTAGCAATTTATGAGCTCTACAGAGAGCTCCGCAAATGCAGAAAAGTTGAAAGATTAGCTTTAAGCTCTTCACTCGCCTATGGAGTTTCACTGAAAAAATTAACACATTTTGACATATAGATTAGGAACTGTAGGTGTGTGAAGCTAGCCTGGGCAACTACGGGGTTGTTTCCCCTATGTCATCTAGGAGAAGGTAAGTAGTGAGAGGATGGTGATTAAGGTTCATATTTAGAGGTGTTTCATTTATATATAGAATATTTGTTAGTTTACATCATAATTTTGGTTTATTCACATGATAAAAATGATTTCATTATGTTTAATTGTTGAGATAAAGTTTAAAGAAGTTGTGATGAAAGCAATGAGATCATTTGGTCTTTATATTGGAGATTAAGGTTTAAATCTTTGTAAGTGATTATCATAATGTTGGTAGGTGTGTGAAAGAAGAAACTCCACTATGATAGGTAGGTGAGGGGTACTTTTGTAGTTGATGATGGAGTATTCTACAAGCATAGAAGAACATTAGATAAAATGAGAAGGAAAATTGAGGATGCAATGTAGGAGAAGGTTATTGGTGGCTTGAAGGTGAAGTGATGAAGTTAGAGTGCATTGAAAGAATGCATGGTAGCAAAAAACATTCAACATTTGAAATACAAGAATATAGGAAGGAGTCGGTGGAGTGTTGAACAAAATGCAATAGATTGCTCATAGGAGGAGACAAGTGAGAAGTAGGTGGGTTCAAACCAAAGGAGTGGAGGAATAAATTATTCATGATGAGAATTAGTGAAGATACTAGAGGAACAAAGGAAAGTCTAGAAGAGAGATATTATCTTGGGTTGAATTTTGGGAAAGGAAAAAGCATGTTGACAATATTATAAAACAATTGGTGTCCCCATTAGTGGAGTGATAGTTAAAAGTCAATTGATACAAGAAGTGAGGTGTCTATTGCCCAACCTCATTAAATAATATTTTCACAAATTATATAAATTTAAAATCTTTATATCGATTAATTAAAGTAAATTAAATATTTATAATAAATGAAAACACAATTAGTCTTCAAATATTAATTGAATTAAACTGAATTTTGAAATGTTATTAGAAATATCATCATTAGATATTCAAATTAAAAAGACATATAGATATTGAACTATCAAGTCAATGATGAAATATGAATGTTGAAGATGCAACAATCCATTTGTCATAGTGGTGCACCCTATGTTTTATCTTGTAGTCTTAGTGATATGTGACTCCCTTCGTGTTTATGTACTAGAGATTATTGATTAATTAAAACTTTGATGCTATCATATTGGTAGATGATATTTAAAGATGATGAAGGATATTAACTTTTAAAATAGATAAGTGAATGAGAACGCACAATATTTATCTTGTCTTTTACCTTCTCATCTCACACATTGAGCTTAAGTAGAGACACCTAATTCCACTTCATTTACTCCTTTTGATGTTTTTGTAGGAAGGAAAATGATTGCTTAAACTAATAGAGTGATGTTAGGATGAGGACTTGATAGGTAGAAATAGAAACATAATGTTGAAGAAGATGACCCCCAAAATATGACCAAAGGCCTCAATTTATAGAGTTTTATGAGAAAAATAAATGTTCATGATTAAATATTTAATGGATTCCTAGGATTGATTGAAGGAGATGGTATGGATTGAGATCTTAGCCTTGTGGCAAGTGTCCCAAGGAGGATATAGATGTATGAACTAGGTTTTCTCACAAATATGTGAACACATATTAGGAAGAACATGAAATGGAATGTTTATGACATGTGTGAGAGGTAGAATGGGTTGGAAAGTGGCTTGTACCTTTCTACCAACTCCAGTAATATCCCTTAATCTTTAAGTTGTTCCTAGGCTTGTACTTCATAAACCATGTCATGTGCATTGACATATTCATTGATCCCTAATAGTGGATGCATTAGTAGAGGAGGTTGAAACCTAAGTGGAATCCAGAAACTACACTTAGTCTATCCCAACATGGCATACCACGATGCACACCTCCTTTCCATAATGAAATTCAGGGGAGAGTGTGGCTCCTTAACCTACAAGTCATAGGGAAGTCTTATCCATCTTTGATTGATTGACCTCTCAGCTTCTTGTAACTCATTTTCTTGTATCTCGTTGAATTTTGAATAGACAATTATCCTACAAGGATTTATGTGTTTCTCACCTTTCTTAGAATTTGCAACTTTCAAAAAGTCATAGAAATATGTATATTGATCCTTTGTCTTAGGCCTTAGATACAATGGTATAACTCTTCTGTATCTCTATACAGTTTAGCTTGATTTTCTCTAGTGATGTCATTCTGAATCTAGGAAATAAGTGCTCTCATTTTCATATCCCCCACATACATTAAGGGATTCCATTCCCTATCATTAGGAACAACTAAATTGTGCATATATAGTTCACACAACAAACTGAATGGTTGCAAGAGATTGTTGGAACGTATAGTAAAATTCACGAGGAGTATTGAGGGAAGAATTAAGACCTTGAAAAATTTGAGTCATCCGATAATTCGACATCTAGTCCTTTAGGAACAGAGTATAAACTTTAGCTGGTGGTCTACATTGAAGAAGTTTAAGAATCAAAGTAGTCAATTGAGTGACTTTTTCCTCCAAAACCATAATCTTGTCTTCATGATCCAACAATTCCCTCTGTTGATTATTAATAACTCGTTGCATCCCCTTATTTTCTTCTAATGACATAGGTTTTTCTATTAAAAAATGTTGATATAAACTCATTCCGATTGATAATAGTGTGGAGAGGTTAGGTGGAAGCATTGATCCTTGATTTTTAATATCTACACACTCAAAATCATCACTATCATTAGTCCCTTCAACACGAGTTTAGCAGTAGATTCTCCTTTCTATACCACAATGACTCTTTTATGAATTTCAAGGGATGGTTATCATAATAAAGAGTCTTCTTCCATCTTTTTTGCAAACTGAACTCAAGTCTCTAATCCCTCACTCACCATTTCCTTAATAACTTGCTCTCTAATATTTATATTGACTGTAGGAAAATCTTCATCCAAGTCTTGAGGATAACTAATTACAGGTTCCATAGGTTTATTTCTAGAAACAAAAACATCATCATTATTAGATTCATATACAACTTGAGGGATTTTCCCTTTTCTTAGGATCACAAAGTTACCATGATCTAAATCATTATCACTATTTTCATCTCCAATCTAAACAACATCCTCCTAGTATTGGCTAGGATTCTATGGCTTATTTCCTAAATCTTTTCTTAATTCTTCTAATTTATCATGCTCAGGAATTTCTTCATTATTTTTAGGGATATTGGTTTGAGAAATGCTATCTACAGAGGTATATGTTGGAACATAATTCTTATAAACCCTCTCACTCCTCCTCATAGGTGTTTTAATAGGAGTGTTAGATACCTTCTTCCTTTTCTTTGAAGATTCTCCTTTAGCATATGTTGCAGGAGTCTACTTCTAAACTCTCTTTCTCTTAAAAAAGGGTGAGGGAGTGACAACATTTTCATGAACATCCCCCAACTCTTGTGTGTGACCTAGGTTAACTTCTTCTTATTCCTAGACTGGTTTGTTTTCAACCCTATGTGTAGAAGGCCCAGTTTTTATACTAGCTTTTAATTGAGGTGAAAAGGGATTTTCTTGAATAGATTTTTCCTTTCCTTTTTCCTTTTTAGAGATGGATGGTGATTCTCTACTATTTTCTTCTTTTTCTCCCTAGGTGAGGGTTCATTGGATACATTCTACTGTATAATGTTTATAGTGTTAGTTGCTATAGCAACCCTTCTTCCTAATCTTGAACCCCTAGATCCCCCAAATGTTGGAAAAAACTCATCCATCAACAAGAAATAATCTCAAGAGATAGTAGAAGTCTATCCTAAAGCCCGTTGTATTATCAATTTAAAGTAAAATTATGTGAGACTGAGTTAGGCTTACTTTCTTGCACATATACAACTCATTTCTTTAGCAAACTAAACCAGAATTGTGGAAGGTTGACAGGTCTATTGTCACACCTTAAACAACTAAGGAGATTGAAATGAACACCATACAATGAATGATGCCTACCCTCACATGTAATGTACTTCATGATATAAAGGAACACTAATTATAGGGTTCTTGTACAAAAATCCTCCTCGTTTCTTGCTTCCTATGCACTTCCAATGGCCCATCTATTTGTAAGCTGAATTGGGCCCTTGTTGTACATGGATCCATATCTTCTTCAAAAATATCTCCTTCCAATGGTAACCTTGAGACTTTAGAGATTATCTCTTGATTGCTTTCAACCCTGAGCCCCTTAACCATGGCTACCCCATTACTCAACAAATTCATAAAATGAAAAAAAATTTCATCATTCCAAGCCGTGAGCTTGTGAAAATACTAGAGTCAACCACAATTTTCAAACAATGGATGACACACATTGTCTTGGAGAATGATTTTACGAATTGTGGGTTTATGGAATATCAAGTCACCCCCCATGGTTATTCTAGAAAAATGACAAAATGTATACTTCCACACTCAAAGAACAAATGAAGGTATAGAGAGACAAATTCAAGATTTGCACAGCATGTGTTTTTAGAGGCAACAAAGAAAAAAAAAAGTTTAAATCTTTTGGGAAAACAACATGCCATATAATTATGTCATGTCATCATTAAAATTTTTCCATTTGTCCTTATTTTATTCCATAAATATAGGTTATGTATGTACTTTCCAAAAGGGAAATAAGTGTTACACTATCTTGATAAGTGTAAAGGGAATGGTATGGCATATCTTCAAATAATTGTTCAAAGTATGGTATACTATTTATCATATGATCATAGGATTTATATGAAAAAAATGTAAGGCACACAATCCACCCCAACTTAAGATAAAACACGTGTCCCACCATGTAGTGTGAGCAAAGAATGAAAATGGAAGAAAAATGTAAGTGCATGAAATTAAAGGAAATAAATAAGGATGGAAGAATGCATGGTACAAACCTATGCAATGGGTTAAAAAATTGTATCACTGCATACTTATTGTGGAATCCAAAAATGAGATGGATGGGTGAGAGAGAATGAAGGTGAGATGTATTTATTATGGAGAAAGTGATGATTTATTATAAACTTTGGTTGAAGTCAATGGGGAACGTTGAGTGGGAGACTTAGGTACAATTGCTGCAAGAGAATATGTAAAAGAAAATTGCTATAGGAAGTCTTCTCTAGTCTATAGTTTATTATAGATTTTGAGTCAATGCCCATTGACTAGAAGTTCAAATCAAGAAGGATCAATTGTTGCCAACTGTACTACTCCATTATCATGTGCTACCTCGATTTCATATGGTCCTAGCAATCTGGTTTGGAACTTGCCCAAATTGTGTTGATACCTTGAATCATAGAGGAATGCCCAATCACCCATAGTGAATTGCTTATCCTTAATAAATTTATCATGTCATTTCTTGTGTTGCATTTGAATTAATTTAGTATTATGCAACACAAAATTTTGAAACTCATCAAGTCCATTTAGTTGTAGGATCTATTCTTGTTGAGCATCGTGGAGATCCATGTTAATGTCCAATGCACTGTGAAGTGTTTTATGCTTAAACTCAATTGGCATCATAGCCAATTTTTCTTAGACTAATTCAAAAGGAGTAAATCTTTTTGTTGTCTTCCATGTTTCTCTATATTCCCATAATGCCTCTAGAAGCTTGGTTTCCTAGTCATTCTTATGTATTTGAATAGTTTTTGTCAAGATGGCTTCTATTTCTCTATTCATTATCTTAGCCCGTCCATTAGCTTGTGGATGTAAGGAGAAGATTTACCATGCCGAATTGTATATTGATTCATGAGTGCAGTAATGAGATTTGATTTGAATGGGCACCTTGATTAGTTACTAATTCTCCAGGGACTCCAAATCATGTAAAGATGACTTTATATAAGAATTCTACAACATTGTTATCCTTTGCACGTTTCATAGCTTTCACCTCATCCCATTTAGTGACATAATCAATATAGACTAAAATATAAGATTTACCTTTTCATGGAGGGTCAATTGGTCCAACAAAATATATTCCACATTTGTCAAATGGTCTAACAATTACTTGTGGTTGCAGGGGTATTTCATCTAATTTTGTTTGTCTTCCCATATGTTGACATTTGTCACATTTCTTTGTATATTTTGTCAGGATCTTGAATGTTGTCCTTTTAGCGAAAAAATGTCTTCCACATGGTTCATTATAGTAGGATTTTAGGATATATTAAGTTTCATCTTCTTTGAGACATCTGCAATAAACTTGATTAGGTCAGGTATAAACATTCAACCAACTATCCAAGAGAAATTGAAACTCTTTTTGGCTAAAAGTCTTTTATCCTTAGGAGAGAAATGAGTTGGAGTTCTCCCTGTGGTGAGATAATTGGAAATGTTAGCATACCATGGACTATGTGCTATTAACGAAATACATATTCATCTAGGAAGTTTTCATCAATAACTATAGGGTCATTAGGGACCCACAATTATGAAAGGAAATATGCCACAACATTAGACTTTTCTAGTTTGTCTATCACTTTTATATCAAATTCTTGCATAAGAAAAAGCCAATAAGCTAGTGTTCCTAAAATAGTAGGTTTATTTATGAGGTTCTTTATTGTAGCATGGTCAATGTGCACAAATATTCCATATCCAGTGATATAACATCAGAACTTGTTAAGAGCATAAATCACAACTAACACTTATTTTTTTGTGATACTTTAGTTCAGTTTTGCTCCTTATAGATTTTTACTAATATAATAGATAACATGTTCTGTAGTCACTTCCTTTTGTCCTAACACAACTCCTATAGCATAATTTGAAGCATCAGTATGAATATGAAACATAATGTTCCAATTGGGACCTCTAAGTACAGGTGTTGTAGTCAAGATATCTTTAAGGTGCTGAAATGATTTGTCACATTCTGAACCCCAAGAATATTCAGAATCTTTCTTTAACAAATCATATAGTGGAGTTTCTATTTGGCTAAAAGCTTTTATGAATCTCTAACCAACATGACCTAGAAAGCTTCTAACATCCTTTTGTTTTGCAAATGTAGGTAGAGTGTCAATCACCTCTATCATTTGAGGACCAAAATAAATGTCACTTGAAGAAATGTATTCACCTAATACAACTCCTTCCTCCCTCATCATATAACATTTTTCACTGTTTAATAAAAGGTTGTGTTCTTGAAATATTTTCAAAATTTTATCCAAATTGGATTTAGCTTCATCAACGGTAGATGAATAAATAGTGAAATCATCCATAGAGATTTTTATATCAAAGAAAATACTTATTATTGCTCATTGAAAGGTAGAAAGATCATTAAACAATCCAAAGGGTAATACTAAATAAGAAAATGTGCCCTAGGGATAGGTGAAAGTTGTCTTGTCCTGATCTTTTGGTGCTATGCATATGTGATTATACTCATTGAACCCATCCAAGAAACATAAATACTTTTTCCTAGCCAAATTGTCAAGAACTTCATTAATGAAAGGTAAGGGAAAATGATCTTTTTTAGTTGCGATATTAAGTTCTTTTAAATCCATACATACTCGCCATTTAACCCCCTTTTTTAGGCACATTTACAAAAGGTGAGACCTACTGACTATCAAAAATAGGATAGATGATTCCAACATTCATAATTTTTTGCAGTCCATTTTTTACAATATCACGTAATGTAGGATTGACTCTTCATTGGGGCTATTTGATAGGATTACATTCGGGTGTAATGTAAATTCTTTGAGTACAAATATTTGGGTCTAGGCCTTTCATGTTTGTGTAATCCCAGGAAAATGCTTTCTAGTTTACTTGTAGCATCTTAAGTGTACTTTCCAAATTGTTAGAAGTAAGACTCTTACTAATATTGAGCTCCTTCCTTGGGCTAATTGCAACTCTAGTGAATTTATTAACCATAGATAACTCATTGAAGTTAGAAGCCTTAATTTCACAAGTTAACAAGATACGAAGATAACTAGTGTGTGTAGGAAAATTACGTGTATCTTTAGGAGGAATAATTGTTTGTAATGAACAAATTTAATCAATACATAGAGCAGAATCCTCACCGTATTCTTTGAAAAAGATGGCTATGAGGATATCATCATCATTGTGAGGAATTATAAAGGGGTTTCTTTCAATCATCATGAGTTGACTTAATGAGTTTACCTCAGGTTCATCATCTCCTAAATTAGGCAACACAACTTGTTCATCTTGTAAGAGTGGTTTAGCAGGAGAATATAAGGCCAACTTCTTAATAGTTGATCCATTAGGTATAGTCATTTTTCATGACCGACAAGAAATGCAAGAATTTTTTGTGGACAACAAATGTCATCCTAGGATAATAGGATAACCTCCTAAAGTTTCTTTAGGTGATAAATGACAAAATCCACTGGATACTCCCAAGAATCCAAAGCAACTATGACATCCTCTATCATGTCATTAGGTTTAACTATAAAACTATTGGCAAGCCAAAGTATGGTAGGGGTTTCTCTAATACCAATGATATTAAGGTGGAGAAGTACCTCCCTAGTCATGACATTAATATATGCACTTAAGTCTATCAAAGCATTCTATACAGGTACTCCATTGATATGTACTCTGACAACTAGGCTCCCTGGATCACAATATTTTGGAACTATTAATTTATTTAGCTCATAAGGATAGATAACTGACCCATGACATTGATAGTTTGGGGGTCCTTATGCTTTCTACTAGGTTTTTTTTATATAGGCTTCTTTAATAGATTTAGTGCATATGCTAGAATTTTCTTGAGGGCATCTAGTAATGGTATCTTGACTATCATTTCTTTCAATTGAGTGAGCAATATTCCTACAAGAGGATTAGAAGGAATTGATGATTGAGCAGATCTTTGTGGAAATGGTGGCAACTTAGTTGCAGAAGGTTGTGATGGAATAGAAAGGGATTCTTCATTCGAGACTTCCTCATAAGTAACCTCTTTTATTACCAGACCTTTAGGATTTGGAAGAGTGGCTCTAGACCTATGGTCTATATCATTGATTGAATAGGTTTTTTGTTGAGTATCATTGGAAGAATATATTTTCTTTTGAGTAGGCACATTATTTGGATTTGGTGTTAGCTGAGAAAGTAACTAAGTTTTTTTGGGTGGATGGATATTGGTTGTTGGAGGAGGTGGAATTAAAGGTTGCTACTGAGGTTGTTGGAGGGCATTATACTATTTATTAGACCACTATCGAGATGAATATTGCCAGTTATTTTATAGGGCTTTCACTGATTGGATTGCGGCTACCAATTTTGATTAGGTTGTTGCCAAGTTTCCTATTGTGGAGGGGCTTCCTAGTTTGGTTATTATCATTGGTTAGGTGCAGGTTGTTGCTAAGCCTAGTTATCCCACATAGGTTGAGACAAAGGAGGCCAAGAAGGATTCCAATGATTTGGGTTTGAAAATTTAGGATTTTGCCATTGATTGTTAAAATTACTAAAATTTTGGAGAGGGTCTTGAGGCATACCTTGTCTCTAAGCCCATGGTCTCCTTTGAGTGACCTACAATATATCTCCATTGTCATCAATCTCTTTGAACTCTGATGACATCTGTTGTGGTTGAGTCTCTAAATTAGCAACCATCTTACACTTGCAATTCCTCTTCTTTTCTTGACCATGAGAGATAAAATCAGCTAACATAGCATCAACTTCTTCTTGTTTCCTTCTGGCTTGCATTGTATCAAATTGGTTTAGAACATTGTTAATAATGTATTCCTTAAAATTAGATAAAAAAATTTAAATGATCCATTTTTGATACACTAGCTCCACTAGTCTTCAAGGAATTAGAACAAATTCCTCTTCCTTTATTTATATTAGCCCTTGCGTAATTCTTATAGTATCTTTTGATATACTCCCATGTACTTTGTGTAATATCTCCTCCATCCATGAGGCCTAAGGCTTTCACACAAGTTTTCTCCACACCTCTTAAGATAAGATGTTTTTGAGATGACTCATTCAACTAATGTTCATTATTCCTTTGTAAATTATAAAGAAATCTTGAAACATAATCTTCAAGAGTCTCATCTTCCTCCTATTGCATCTTGAATATATCATCTCCTTGCATACTCCCACTGCAATTATCTTTATATTTGACAAGAAACAAGTTCTTCATTCCATCCCAATCTACCGCATCATTAGCTCCTAAAACCATGAACCATCTTAGAGTTGCCTCTTTTAGAGTGGAGGGAAATAATTTTAGTCTATGTGCATCAGTTGTATAGTCATACCCTCTACGAAGAATGTCAAATTCAAAGTGAAAGGTTTTTGGGTCTTAAAGAATTAAGTCATAGAACTTGGGAAGTGCAGACGCAAGAATATTTTTTAGATTATTGTTATCCTAGAGGTTAGGTATGAGAAATGGAAATGTAGACCAAGTTGTTCTAGGTGGTGGTGGGTGTCCTTGTTGATAAATGACAATGGCTAAAGGGTTTTCCTGATATACATGGGCAGAAAAATGGTTATTCAATCCTAATGATTCGTCAGATGATGATGAAGGGAGGTTTACATGATAGGTTACAAAAGGATTTTCAAATGGTGGCTCTTCTACAACAACTTGGTATTCTTCAAGGGGTTGGTCTTCTTTAGGGTGTTGGTCTTCTTGCTTAGGGTACACCATTTCTTCTATTTGGAATGG
The DNA here is from genome assembly GCA_028749045.1 of Cupressus sempervirens. Classification (NCBI taxonomy): domain Eukaryota; kingdom Viridiplantae; phylum Streptophyta; class Pinopsida; order Cupressales; family Cupressaceae; genus Cupressus; species Cupressus sempervirens. Next base: position 194,996,701 of record CM053786.1, read on the forward strand.
ATTTTTTTGATGAAGAAATCTCCCAAGACAATCTCTTTTCCTATACATGCCGATAAAATAATACTAACTTTTACTTCAATTGAAACTTTGAACAACTGATTATGCATACAAACTCCTAAAAATGACCCTTAGAAAAGGCTTAAATTAACACCATCCCTAGAATGACGCCAAAAAATGCTTGGTAAAATGATTGAATTGGAAACTAAGGTTTGTGCATATGGATTAGATATCCAAAATAACATCCAAAACTATTCATTAAACCCATTTTCTTAATCGAGCAGGGATGTAAACTTGAAACGATGTCCACAAAGTATATGCTTTAAACCTATTTAACTTTCATTTCTATCTTATAGAGCTAGGGACATAAATACTTAATCTATATACAAGTGTAAGAAACTTTTAGCTAAATGGAAGAAATGAAATACAAACAAGATTCTACATTGTTTTCCTTTGTATGAGGAATAATTATTGGCTTTGTTACCAATGGCTGCAAGAACAAAAGAGTTCTTACTTAATCCTATCACAATGAAATCTAATTCTACCAACTAGGTTCATTCACCAAGTGGGCCCCCTTGAGTAAGTGAAAAATATAGATGTAAACTTCAAACACTAAAAGACAACAGTAACAAGTTTTATTGATATCAACTCATAGAATAGTACAAACTAAAAATAATAGTCTATATTTGAAAAATGTTGTTGCAATTACAAACTTTGATGAACTATATCCAAGGTTTGATTCAATAGCTTTATTTAAAGCAACTACAAAAACTGATTTTCCTAAGATCTAGCTTCAACAACGAGAACATAGCAATGCAATGAATTACAACATCATGGTACACATCTTGATGGAATGAGTCTTTCAACAATACAAGACATATGACTTTTGAATTTGCGCAACAATTGGTAGTTAAGTTGATGTGATCTTCACTAGTTCATAAATATCACATGGCTACATAAGTATGTTATTAATTCCTTTGTATGCACATCTATAAATTACACACATATAATCTCATTTCTCTTTATAATTTTTAACTACATTAGTATATCTAGGAAACTATATAATGTCATGAAACTTATAGAAAAGAAAGGCAATTATAGGTTTATACAGAGCATTATAGTAAAATTTCTTTCAACTCAAACATGAAATATCCCATCAAAACCATAAAAATGCATAGACTTGTGCGATTCCTTTAGCCCATCATGGATTTAGTGAGAAGTTTTAAGGAAAGAAGAAGAAGAAAAAATGATGGACATATCCAATGAATTTGATCAAATCCTAAGATCTATGGTTATGTTTAAGTAGAAAAAAGATTAAATCTATCTATTTAAGAAAGCATAAGAGATGATTTACAAAGTTGGACTAAAAAATTTATGGAAATTTTTTGAAGAAAAGTGGAAGAACATAGTTATAGAGGAAAAGTGAGAAGTTACTTAAAGTGAGATTGCTTGAGGTGTTGCCAAGTAGATCGAAGATGGAGAATTAGATGAAGACCAATCAATGAATTAGCAATTATATGAATGGATATTTGAACCTGCAAAGTGATTTTTGGTTTATCAGATCAATGTATCTATTCCTTTCTAACCATTATGGCAGTAAAATACTTTAATCAAGGTTGACCTAATAGTCATGTTATAAATACTTTAATCAAGGCGACATTTTGATGGGATGTTTTTATAAGACCTCTAACAAGGCCATTCCTAACAAAGTGATTAAATCCTTTAACATGGTCACACCTAACAATGTCTTTTGTAACTTTTAATAGGGTTGGCTCTTAATTGAGCTCACTTTAGAAAAGTCAAAAAGTGGCAGCTTGTTACTTGGTGTCTTTTCCTAAATTGGTTTTCCACATTATATCCCAGTATCATATTTGTGTGAATTTTGTTTTCATGTGCTATGCTATTTACTGTTATATGTTTCTGTAATTTGGCTAACACTAAAACAAAGAATTGGGTGTTGAAATGAACAAGTTGAATTACTAAAGATTTTCTTTATTTACCAAGTGCATTTATGAGTTTCATCAAGTTGTTTGAAGTTTTTAAAAGTTGAATTGGTACATCTAGATCATATCTAATCATTGTAACAGACTATTTATCATTGTATATAAGAAAAATATAAGATGGATTAGGAAGGATATTTGTTAGGTACATGATGAAGACATAATTAAGGGGATGCTAGACAAAGATATAAATATTTTTATCATTAAATGATCCCTAAAGAGGGTGACAAAATAATAATCAAGATTTATAGAAAAATTATATTACCTAATGTCTTATAGAAATTTATGGAAGAAGTTCTTTCTAAAAGGCTAGAGAATGGACTTAAAAAAACTTATTAATCCTACTCAAAGTAGTTTTTGCATGGGGAGATAATATTAGAAAACCTCCTTATTTGTTGGGAACTGATGAGTTGGGTCAAGGAGTCTAACCAGAAAGTGAGTATGTTGCTAATGGGTTATGAAAAGACTCGTGATATAATTGAATATAAATTTATTATCATGATTAAGGAGAGCTTGGGTTTCCCAAAAGGTTTCCAAAAAATGGTAAGAATGCAAATGAAATATGGTAATATAAAATGTGATGTTAATGGATGTGAATCTTATTACATAATCTTGTATAGATTCATTAGGCAAGGATTCCGAATTACCCCAATATTATTTTAAATAAAAGTATATAATGCATTATATTATGTCTTAAGGGGTAATTCTATTTGTCTATATTATGGAGAGATAATATCCCTAAAGAGGAGAAATCATAAATATGTAGATTATTGGTGATACAACCATTTTAGTGAAATTATATGAGACTAATGTTGGAGGTCTTCTGATGAAGTTAGACTTATTTTTCTTGGTCTTTGATATTTAAGTTTCTCTTCCAAAGTCCATCATGCTTGGATAGGAGGAACCCCTTCAAGACTAGCTTAATGAATATGATCTTTTCTAGTGGGTAAAAAATGCTAGACAATATATTTGGGGATATTGTTTGAAGTGTTCTCTAATTTGAAGGAGATGAGATAGAGCAGGGATTAAATTGATAGAGAATTGAGAAAGTGGGATAAAAATTATGGATCTATGGCTAGGAGATACCAAGTGTGTTAGAAGATCCTATCCTCCTAAAATATTTACTACACACCTAAGTCAATTTTTATTCAATATCAATTAAACTACCTATAGAAGAAGATTAGAGAATATTTATGATAAGATAGTAAATAATGTATGAAAAAGAACTTAGTATAGTGGAAAAGGTAATTTAGGAGTAAATGGTAGGCTTAGGGCTGAAATATCTTAAAATGCAAGGTATAGCCCTTGTATCTAGGTCGGTATTTAAATAATTGTAAGACATTGAACCTTGGAAAATTCTAATTAGGAATAATAGAAGAATAGTAGTACAATGTAAGGTGAAAACATGGAAATATCTCCACCTTTGTGATTCCATTGCATCTTTTTTATGAGTTAAAGTGGCTAGATCATATGTGTTTGAATTTATATGAAAATGATGGGATAATGTGAGGCACCTTATGCTTAGCATGAAATTATATCATGAAATAAAAAGTTGTGTTGAGAAAGGTTTTTCAGGTGGAATATAAAGCACAGAGACAAACCCCTTTCTCTATTGTAAGTTTTCTTAATAAGGAGATGGAAAATAAAAGTGATAAGAAGGATAAAAGCCAATATTAAGGATGTGAAATTGGTTGAATGAGATGATCTTAGGAAAAAGTTTGGAATTCCATAGTTGCAATGGAGAACATACTCTATTTTAAGGGACACTTGCCATTCTCTCTCCCCCTAAATGTAGTGTGGTTCTAATGACATAAGGTTGTTGGAAATGGGCCAACATCCCTCACATGGTTCATAACATGGCTTAACTACCTCTTGTATCTTTTATAAGTCAAATAGTTGTATCAAACATTAATGAGTTGATCTTTTGGTGCAATAACAACCTTGAGAGTTAACAAGTAGTATCAGAGCTTAGTCACATATTCAAATCCATTGAGGCCACAATGAGTGACACTGGAGGGGGGATTATTGGAAGTGAGACAACATCCCTTGTATGGTTTGTGACATGGCTTAATCACCTCTTATACCCTCTATAAGTCTATTAGCTATATTGGGCATTAATATGTCTATCTTTTGGTCCAATGGGATCACTAGTGATCAATGAAGATTTATGTCATTTCAATATATTTATGGTACACCTACTCTTGTATTAAATTTAAAACCTTATACTCTTCCCTTTTTAATAATAAGGAAGTTTACTTTGATGTTAATTCATGTTGGATTGTGAACCACAAATCTTCCATTTGGTGTAAGACCTTTGATGACCTTTAGAGAAGGCTTGTGGAACTAAATATAAGTATTTTTCATGGAGGTTGATTCTATAAAGACTATCCTTTAAGTAACAAAATGGGGATTTTAATATGTGTATAGTATGCACAAAACTCTTGAGACATTGAAGCAATTTTAAAATTATTTTTTGTAAAGAGAAATACAATTTTTTTTGGCTTCTCCATAAATGAGAAAATTACTAAGATATTTTATTTAGTAATCTCTTGGGCCTTAAGAAGAATTTTAATGTTTTTTGTCTTGTCTTTCAACTGAGTTTCTTTGCTTTATTTGGAAATTAGAAATTACAATTTTTTTAGTGGTAGGGATAGAAACATTTCTATATCTTTGAGGAGACTCATATTTTATGACATTGACATGCATGATTTAGTTATTAGGAAGAGCTTATGATCATAAACATTGAAGAGCTATTACAAGATGGGATAATGAGGGTCTCAAGTGGAATATATATCATGGGTATACATGGGTGAGAAGAGTATGTGCTAAAATTGGTTAGACACACACTTCAATGGAGTCATTTTATGCTAGATTCATCTATGAATGACTATCAAATTATTCATCATGAAGAACCGTATGTGTGTCAACTTGTTTCCTTCTATTTTGTTGGGGTTTGAATGATTGGTCTCAAATCCAAGAGCTCAATTACCATATACCTAACTAGAATTAAGGATTTAAAAAGAGTAAATGAAGGTTTAAGGTACGCTTTTTTGATTTTCTATGCAAGTAAATGAATCTAAGCTAGATGGATGCAATTTAGTCTAAGAATAGAAATTTAAAATCTAACCTAGCATGTATGCAAATTAATCAACTAAAATGATGATAAGTAATACCAAAAAAATAACTTGGATGCACAAAAGATGGGTATTCAATCTAACAAATTTTATTTACTCACAAATTGTACATTTGAAATAAGAGATGAGAATTCCCAATTTATAAAAATCCTAGAAAAATCAATAGTTTAGATTAAATCAAATGAATGGTCAAGATTGATTAAGAGTTGAGTTCAAGTAAGAAGTTTGTATTTAGAAAGGATATTTTGAGTATTTTTAGGAGTTAACTCTTCAGTTGAGATGTAGTTGGTTGATTTTGGCCATTATTTGTTTCAAATTAACTAGTTATTCCATTTTTTTAACTCAAGAGAAGATTTTGAGTAATATTATTTGAATCTTGTCTCACATTTTGACTATTTACATTCAAATAATGAATATTTGGATACTTTTGAATTCATTTATTTTAATAAATCCCTTTTCATATGTTTTTGGCAAAAGGGTAATTAATTTAATAAAAGTATGAAGAAATTTAAATTAATTAGTTATTTAGTGGGTTTAATAGCCAATATATCAATAATTAGGAATTTATTGATGTTTCAAGATTATTGGAAATTAATGATTTTATGTAATTGATATTCAAATCAAATATAGATATTTAGGACTAGAAATGCCTAGTGGTTTAGGACTTCATTTATTGTTTGATTGGTGTTTAAGGTGTTACAAAAAAACTGGTTTAGTATACCAATTTTGGGGTATTACATTTGTCTCTCTTTGAATTGATGCACAAACAATGCATTGCACAAACAATGCATTGATTCAAAGAATAGAATGATTTTAAAGCATAGAACAAGAAATAAGATTAGGTCTGAGTTTGATGACATGAAGACCAATTAATGAGATATATTAAATTCTAAACTTGGTTGGATGATAATCAATCCTTATGAATTTATTTGATCTCGATTGCAAGAAATTGTATGCATGTTCATTGAAAAGAGGTTACAATTATCTCTAGATTTGAATAGAATTAAAATAGGGCTTGGGTAAAAGCAAGAACTTGTGTCACCCTTTTGTAAAGGAAAAGGCTAACAAAAGTATAATTGTTCACCTTCAATGACATAAAATTGGTATTATTATTTTGAATTTGAAAATGAAGTAAACTAATGAAATGTGTAGAAACGAATGAAGTTTAGGATTATAATTTTTAACAATTATTTGGAATAAGAATTGATATATTTTCCTAATTTTTATAGATAGTTTTTTAGCTGCTAAAAAAAACTGAAAAATAGGGGTATAGTTCCCACCACAAAACAAGATGGAAATAAAATTATTTCCCTTTGATCTCAGACTATGTTATAGATAACATATATAGCTAAAACAATCAAAAACAAAATTCAGCTTTAGACCTATATTTTCTCTTTTATAATGATTCAAATTTCAACTCACTCAAAATTGATAGTTTTCATCTCTCACCACATTTTTCAAAACAAATCTATTCTAACCAGGATAAAAATTATACATTCCAAAAGAGGACTCTCTCCTCTATTACGTCATATAATTTTTATTTATTTTTTATATTATTTAATATTTTTTCTTTCCCAAATTTGACATATTTTTGAGTGTTAAAATACGTACTTGTATAATTTTTTAATTACAATATATTATATCTAATTAAAACACTATAAACTCTATATGAGAATATCTTTGAATCTAAGCTCTATGAAATGGTATTTATATGTTATTAATTTTTTTAATAAAAAATAGTAAGAGTTATTGAAACACCACTTTTATGAAATAATTGTATTTCTTTAGTAATTGGATACAAACTAGTATAAAACATGCATTTAATAGACATTTCCAATTGGAAAAGTGTGAGACCATATATAACTTAGCTAGAATGAATTATCTAGGTCATATGTTTGGACAAAATTTAATTTTAGATAGAAATAGTCAAATTTAGTCATTTTGATAAGTCAACCTAAAAGGTCACACAACTTTGTACTTTTACCTGCCTATCCTCAACCTAAATTCCCAAAATGAACAATCCAATTTGACTAAGCACAAGGAAGTGATCAACGCACAAATGGATCAAGCAACAGAAAATAGGGAGAAAGGAGGTCCTATGGTCTTTCTATTTGAGAAGTAAGTGCTTAAATCTCAAATAGATAAAAGACAAATACTTACCTTTGAGTAGGATAAATATAGAAAATGCTAATTTCTGGTGTTTGTGTACATTTTTGGGGATCTCTGCAAGTTGTTGCAGACTGGAAATGTCAAGATGGAGAAAACCCATAAAAAATTTGTCCTTTTGAAGAGAGGTCGACCTTGACCTTGATAGTAGGGCACAATCTTACCTCGAGGCACAATTGTGCCCTGTAAAATTGACCTTGACCTGTATTGCTCCAACAAAGAATTTGTTCACGAATCCCACAAGTTTGATGAAAAGGGTATCCAAATCTGCACTTTATTTTATTGTTCCACACCTGTATCTACAAGAAAAATGGTTTTTTTTTTTTGGGTGAGGGGTTTGCCTTGGTCAAACCCTAGTTTGGAGTCAACCTTAATAATGGAATTGAAATAAGGAATGCTAGTAAGTAGTAGACATAAATCTAATAATGAAGCTATGATATTCAATAGATATACAATTGTATTTGAAATGTAAACAAGTATATTGATATGAAAGCTTGAACATAACATTAACAAATGTAAATCAAAACCTCCATGATTGTATGATTAGAATCCACCTTGATAGAAGAATGAACAGATCTTGAAGATGAATGAAGGATCTTCAAGGAAGATCACACCACCATGATGGCTAGATCTAGGGTTTGAATGATGAATTGTGAATGCTTGAACCGAATCCCTTCAAAGGCTTAAATGCTTCAATCCTTGGTCTTCAATGAAAGACTTGAATGTTTGATAATGGATCATAGACGCTCCTCATAAAAAGTAGATAATAACTTCTCCCATAGAAAGTAGATAATAGATTCTATCATAGATCGTGGATGCACTTATGAATCATGGATGATAAAATGAGGGAAGAAGACTTCCTTATATAGAGATCTAGGGCACAAAATCCTAGAGAAGGAAAATAATGGAGCATTAATTCCCAATTAACCTTAACCCCAAAAAATGGGCCTAAATTAAATGCAATTTAAAAGTCTACCATTCTGAAACCTGAAACAACTGACTTGGAAGTGGGAAAATGAAACTTTTTGAAGCCCAATATCCTAAAACCTCCAAAAATTGAAAAATGGACCTAGGGTTATGATGAGGTTGAACCTACCCTATGTTAAGGTTGAGGTCAACCTTGAACTAAAAGGTCATCCTCGACCCTAAAAGTCAAAGTCCTTAGTTTCATAGAGAAAGTTATCAGAAGTAGGTTGGAAATAGAGAGAGAGAAATGAAATAGGGGTAAAACTACCAATCCATGCAAAAACTTATTCAAGGCATTTGACATGACCCCAAACTACTTACTCAGAGGGCTAAACACTCTTAATACAAAAGTGCTTGCATTTTAGGATGATACATTTAGCCCCCACTTTAGCAAGAGTATTCAAACTCAATGCATAAAGGAGAAGAAAGAAGAGATCCAAGTGGATTCACCACGAGATAAAATAACACTTACCTTGTTGGAAATATGAGATAGGATAAGTTACTGAGAGGGGAGGGGTGAATCAATAACCAATAAAACTTAATCTTAATTCACCAATTAATCCTTCATGTGTATTTTGATCTAATTGCCTGCATGAGAAATTGAAAGCATTAAAAAATTCATAACACTTTGACACACAATATGGTGACCCAGAAACCTTCCAAATAGAAAGTAAAACTAGGGTGGGGATGATACCCACAAGCTTTAGTACTATAGTATAAAATTGGCCTATTAGGGCTTACAATGATCACTTCTGATGATCTACCCTATTAGGAGCAATAAGGATTGCTAGGTCCACCTTGCAAAAGGATTAACAAACATACAGTAAAGTATGCACTTGGTAAAGAGATTTACAAAAGACTATTAAGTTTACCTTGTGAAAGGATTTAACTATTCCACCTATTAGGATGAACTAGTGACTGATCTCTGATTTGCAACCTTGATTTTTTGAATGAGATTCCTTTAAGTGTAATGATCACCTTGCTTTAATAGATAAATCTTTGTTGCTCCTTATATTGTTGTAGCCCTTTTACTTTGCACTTTTCTGCTCTTAATGTATCTTCTTATTATTCCATATATTCCTTCTCATGTTTGGATGTGATACAATACATTAGATATATACCAATCTAATTTATAATTTCATCAAGGTCGGCTACAATACAAGTTTCACCAAAATACACAAAGTCAGCCCAACTATAGGTACTCAAGTTTTGAAGATAAACTCAGTGAGGTTCTGACACTCCACAACCATGGTTAATGCTTAACATTATCATGCACTCGGTAGACATAGAAGCTCGATTCATACTAATCACTTCCAAGTAGTCTGAACTTGGTCTACACTGGTACCTCGGTGAACTCTATGAAACTTGACATTTAAATTGAATCACTTCATTGGCACTGTATAGCTCAATCAACACTATCTCTATGAGCTTGGTATAAACTAAATCACTTGGTTGACACTGCATAGTTTGGTCAACACTAGATTCACATCATTGAAACCGTGAAATTGGTACACACTAGAAAACTTGGTTTGCATTGAGAACCTTGGTAAACACTATGAAGCTCAGTTTACACTGATAATTATCAACTTGGTCAATACTACTCGGTGCAAACTAAATATTGTTCCTAGAACTTAGTAGCAACTGTAGAACTTGGTAGAGCTTGAATTACTTGGTTAACATTGTTAACTATACAATAATCTTGGGAGGCACTAATCATCTAAATAAGTGTGTATGTCACTAATAAAAAAACTTGACTGTAATGTCAACAATCTCCCCCTTTGGCATTAGTGATAAAAACACTTATCAATCAAAACTAAATTCAACAGTTCAAAACAATCTTTAGTCTTCATTTTGTGTCTTCAACTCGGTAGCATACTCTAGTTAAAAAAAAAAAAAATTCAAAATTTATTTTGTAAGAGATGTTTATCTAAATATCTGTACATGTATATGTTATGATATTATGATGCTCTCCCATACATATACATTCAATATACGTTACACAATATATCGATACACACACACACACACACACACACACACACACACACACACACACACACACACACACACACACACCTTCTCAATGCCTTATCTTCTCCCCCTTTATATCACATCTTCTCCCCCTTTATATATCACATCTTAAATTACATCTTCTCCCCCTTTTTGACATAAATGCCAAAGGTGTATTTTACATGGTAATGCCAAAATGTGACAAGAAGTCAAAATGTACCTTTAGAACTAGTGACATTGTCTTGTCCCAATTTTCTTTCAACAGCTTGCTTGCATGCAATGCAATTTGAAATTCTATTGATAATTCCATCATGTGATCAACTATGGAGAAGTTGTTATCATGGATGAGAGTTTTGGCATATGCAATGTGTTTCTACAATGCATCCATGTTTGGAAGAATCATGCCTTATATGTCCACAAGTGTAGCCCTTATCTTGGCTTCTTCCCTTAGTAATAATGCTTTCATATTAGTCAAAAATTTGATCTTTGTGTAATAACCAAAACCATAGCTTGGGTCAAGTGACAACTGGTGTGAACTTTCCTTCATATCTTCATCTATTTTGGAGAGTTTATCTTTGATTTCTTGCATGAAGATAGATATATTATAGAGTTTACTGAATTGAGAAGTGACATTGTTGGTAGAGTTTTCCAATGAGCTTTGCAACAATTTCTCTTGTTTATTCAAATCTTCATTTAATTTCTGGACCACTTCTGCTAATTGAGCCAAAATAGGTTGAGAAGTATCAACCTCGGTGTTGAGTGTATTTGCAAGAATGTTCTTTGCATCTTCTATCACTTGATGCTCTCTATTTCTCTACTCTCCAAGCCTCTATTGCTTAGATTTCTTCTATAAAATCTCACCTACTATATATGCATTTGATCTAGATTCAAAGTAGAGATATCTCAATTTGGAATAACTATATCCTCATCAAGATCAATGTCTTCTTCCTTTTCTTTGCCTTTGCTAGTAAATTTTGTACTCAATTGAGGCTTTCTCTCAACTGTCTTTGTACTTATTATTTTCATACTTAGAATAGTAACAATAGTGGAAATGGAAGGACTAGCAACAAATGTAGATATTGTATTGATTGAAGAAATACCTTGTTACTAAGTAACCACAACTGATGAAGGAGGAAGCACTGACTACTTGGTAGATGAAGTGCTAGTCACTTCATTCAATGAAGTACTAAGCTAAACATGTGAAAATATTGGTTGAGTGCTTGGATTTTTAGTTCTTGTCACAACCAACTCGACAGTAGCTTTCTTTGAGCTTGATGGCTTTAATGCTTTGCTCAGAGAGTTAGGAAGTGAGGCTATAAGTTCTACTACAATCTTTTCAGGGTTTGTTTCCTTAATGATTTGAATCTCAAAGAGATTCCCCTCGATGGCTTCCTATTCTTGTCCTCATCATTTTTATTCTCATCAAATGTTTCTTATTCATCATCTTTTTCCTCTTCTTCCTTGTTATCTTCATCATCACCTTCCTTATCACTAACATTGATAACAAAATCACTTTTCTTACAAAGATTTTAGATATTCTTCCATGTATTAGTGGCATTCCTCACCACATGTTCAATTCCATTAACCAGTATCAAGCAATTGTTAAATTTCAAAGTAAGTTTTACTTCATTCTGCTTGATGGACTCTTTTATTTCTTTGTCATTGAGACTCAACATGAGTTGCATTAGAGTTTGCTCATATATGTCTTTTGCAGTTTGTTTGGCATGTTCCCGTCTTGGCTTGATTTTCTCCATTAGTTCATTGGGAATCTAATGTACAAATTGGTCTAGTGAATACTTCCATTTTCCTAGTTTAGACATAACCATGTCTTCAATTTGTTTTTTTTCTTCTGCATTCCTAGTCTCAGATCTTAATGATTTAAAGTTTTCCATGCCAGCTCTAGCATCAATTTCTTTCAATTTCTCTTGAAATGTGGGTGGAGGCCATTTGAAAATCACATCCTCTTCCTCTTCACCTAATTTCAGTTTCTCTCTAGATGTTCTTCTTGTAAACACTGCAATAGAGGACTTGGTAGGTTTGGTTATGATAATCTTACCTTTCTTCTTGAATTAATCTTCTTCTTCTAATTTTACTTCATTTTCCTCCTCTTGTGCCTCATCTTCAATTATATCATCTCCTTTACCTTCTGTCAATAGGAGAGTAGAACTAGCTTATCTTAGTTTTGCTATCCTCTTCTTTCCTTTGCTAACTGCCTAAAGAAGCTTTATCTCTAGTTCTATTCTAGCTTTGGCTTCATCATATGTACCAAAACACATGGCTATGGGATCCATAGTTTCATTCAACAATGCCTTAATAATATCCCTAGTATCATCAATATTGACCTCATAGCGTAGTGGTTTGACCCAGACGCTTCTCGATTTGACTACTTGTATATACACTTTGTCACAATCTACCATAAAACAAATATCATCCTTGTAGTCTTCTACAAGTTTCTTTGGTATTTTGAATCTTTTATTCATCTTATCCTTGAATGCATCAAAATAGTTGTCCATGATACTGACATAATTTTCAACTATTTTTGCTATATACTCATTGATTTGATATAGTACAAGCACATCTTCTCTCCATACAACAGTACTTTTTGAAGGAAAAAACTTTTGCATAAAGAAGAATAAATAGGGTAAAAGTGATCTAAACTTACACAGGTTATTCTTTGATGACTTTATGCTTTCCATTTTTTTTTGAATTGGTTCAACATCAACTCAGCAAGGTCAAAGGACATGTTGTTCTTCACCACCTTGAAAGCGAGATTCACTGCTTCACACGATACACTGTTGAGTCGACTGGAGCTATATATCTCATGTGTAATTACATGAATTCCAAACTTCAGCTCCATGTTAGCTACACAACTTATCTTCATACCCTTCGATCCCATTTGGCAAGGATTTTCTTCTCCACTTCTACTTGACTTAGGGTTTTGGTGGTTTTTTCCTTGGCCAACATCGGAAGTCTTGTGATTCGATGAATAATTTTCTTTGTTATCAAGATAGATTTCTCCAACCATAACTATTTTTTGTGTACATGGCTAAGGATAAACCTTATCCATTTTATCTAAAATTCTTAGGGCATGTGAGGAATGTGGGTTAAACCCTTGGTTTCCAGGTGCTAATGCTCAAGTTTTAACAAACCATTCACACACAACTTTTCGAAAGTTTCATCCATTTCTAGGGTTCCTATGTCTTGAATTGAACATTGAAAATGTGATCAAATGTCATTAACCAAAAGCACCTTTGATGGAATTTGTGATTGAGCTTTGGTTGGATCAAGGGTTTCTGCAATTACCAGACTCAATTTGAAATCTAGTGCCTTCCATTCAACTCCTCAGACTAACATCTTAGACCCTTTCTTGGTTTTATTGTTGGATGATGCCATTGCTTGGTAGGGTTTCAGAAAGCATGGAAAAATTCAACAAAAAATCACATAGATCACTTGGATGAATAGAAATCTCTCTTCACACAAGCTCTTGAAAATTCATGGTGATAAATGAATTTGATTTCACCCATTTTAACAAATTTCATCTTTCAATCACCATAAATGCTTGGTATGATTACTTGGTTGATGATAGATTGTCTTCAATTTGGTTTGAATTAGTTTCTCGATGGGAACATTCATGACTCAGTGTCCATAGAACAACTTAGGTGCTCCTAACCTTTTTCAGTAGGGTCTTGCAACTCAACCTTGCTTAGTAAGGTCTAGAATTCCTTGGATGCTTAGCGATCCCTTTACATCTTGAATGCTGATATGGATCTTTCTTGTTGGCTGACTGGAACTGATGTAGGATGTCTACTTTAGAATCTTAGTTCTAGTTATCCTTGTGGGAGATCAAGTATAAATGCTTGAGTCACCCAATTCTTGAGTGACATTTTCTTCATTGCTTGGACTTGCATTCTCAGAAGATTTCAGAATCCACTATTGTCTCATTTGTTTTCTTATGTTATCAGCCTTGGCGTTCTTTCATCTTCAATTCTTCCAGTATTGATACAATTCTTGGCAAGATGTCCAAGTTTTGTACAAATAAAACATCTTCTAGTGGTGTCTCTTGTCCTCTGTGATGTTTTACACAATTTATTCTAATGTGTCCAAATTCTCCATAGTAGTGACATCTACACCAAGTGTTCTAATCCAAACCAAATATAGCTTTCACAATCTATTCTAGTAGATTTAATATCTTAGTTTTGCATTCAGAATATTTGTGCCCATGCTTCTTGTATTTGTGACGTTTGCCTTCAAATTTAGGTTTCTCTTTGCTTTCATTAGCTCTATGACCATGTTTATTGCAATTGTAGTATTTTCCATTGAATTTAGCTTTACCATTACTCCAACATTTATTTGATGTTTACAAGTAGGTCTTTGATTCTTTTGAGCTCCTTGCTTAGATGATTCACCTTCTTTTGTATATCCAATTCTTGGTTTGCCTTTTTGTTTATGTTGGATTTTCTTATTCAATTGATCCATGTCTACTTTAGATTTCATCATCCTCTCATTGGTTTTCTTTTCAATGTTTAGATCATTCTACAATATTTCAATTTCTAATCTTAGATTCATGATTTCTTCATTTGCATTAGTAAGCTGATCAATGAAGTCTACCCGTTGAAGGGATAGATGCTGAATTTCATTATTCATTCCTTTTAATTCTTCTTTTATCTTATTTTTCTCTTTTGTGACTTCACACGATCTTACTGACTAAATTTCTTGTTCTCTTTTTAGCTTTCTCACTTGTTCTTGAAGTGTACCATTTTTATCTAATAGTTCTCTAATTGCTTCATCAGCTACATCTAAATTACTTTATGAATGGATATCTTCAATTCTTTCTTCAATCTAGAGTTTTCCATTCATTTGTATTGCAAGATCTTTTCTTCTTTTTAGGGATTGAGAGAGTTGCTCCTTTGCTTTCTTAAGTTGTCCAATAGCCAATCCCAAATCTAGCTTTTTATTGTCAATAGCCTTATCAAGTTTGAATACCTCTATTGCCTTTGATCTTTGCTCAACCTATTAAACTTCTTTTCTGAGAACCACAAAGCTCTGATACCAATTGTTGGAAATATGAGATAGGCTAAGTTACTAAGAGGGGAGGGGTGAATTAGTAACCAATAAAACTTAATCTTAATTCACCAATTAATCCTTCATGTGTATTCTTATCTGATTGCATGCATGAGAAACTGAAATCATTAAAACATTCATAACACTTTGAAACACAATATGGTGACCCAAAAACCTTTCAAATAGAAAGTAAAACTAGGGTGGGGATGATACCCACAAGCTTTAGTACTACAGTATAAAGTTGGCCTGTTAAGGCTTACAATGATCACTTCTAATGATCTACCCTATTAGGAGCAATAAGGACTACTAGGTCCACCTTGCAAAAGGATTTACAAATATATAGTAAAGTATGCACTTAGTAAAGAGATTTAGAAAAGACTGTTAAGTCTACCTTGTGAAAGGATTTAACTATTTCACTTGTTAGGATGAACCAGTGACTGATCTCTAATCTGCAACATTGATTTGCTGAATGAGATTCCTTTGAGTGTAATGATCACCTTGCCATGATAGATAAATCTTTTCTGCTCTTTATACTATTGCAACCCTTTTACTGCACACTTTTTCTCTCTTAATGTATCTTCTTATTATTCCATATATTCCTTCTCATGTTTGGATGTGATACAATACATTACATATATACCAATCTAATTTACAATTTCATCAAGGTCAGCTACAATACAAGTTTTACCAAAATACACAAAGTCAGCCCAACTATAGGTACTCGGGTTCTGAAGACAAACTCAATGAGGTTCTGATACTCGACAACCATAGTCAATGCTTGACATTGTCATGAACTCGATAGATGTAGAAGCTCAGTTCATACTAATCACTTCCAAGTAGTCTGAACTTAGTCTACACTGGTGACTCGGTGAACACTACAAAACTGGACATATAAATTGAATCACTTGATTGACACTATATAGCTTGGTCAATACTATCTCTACAAGCTCAGTATAAACTGAATCACTTGGTTGACACTGCATAGATCAGTCAACATTGGATTCACATTATTGAAGCTGTGAACTCGGTACACACTAGAAAACTCGGTTTGCACTGAGAACCTTGGTAAACACTATGAAGGTTGGTTTACACTGATAATCATCAACTTGGTAGATATTGCTTGGTGTGAATTGAATATTGTTCCTGGAACTCAGTAGCAACTATAAAACTTGATAGAGCCTAAATTACTTGGTTAACACTATTAATTGTAAAATAAAATCAATAGGTATTAATCATCTCAATAAGTATATGTGTCACTAATAAAAAAACTTCACTGTAATTTCAACATACCTAAGGACATAAGCCCCCAAGCTAAGGACTCTAGCTCAACATACATGCACAAGGGTGTGAAAACAAAAAGAAAACTAAGACAACACAAAAGAAAGGGTTAGTACTAAAACAAACCCAAATCAACTCGCACCAAAATCCTTGCTAAGAAATATTTCTCATTCTAATATCATATTTGGAAAACTATCATAAAAACATAAATGATTACATAAGAAAGACAAGATAAACACTATAAATAACATAGCTTCATCCTACTAGCATGAAAGCGAAAGGAAAGAGAATAAGAAGTGATTACCTCACCTAGTAAGATGCCTACCTTACCATGAATCACCAAGGGAGAGGGAGATCCCAAAAAGGTAGCCAAACCTGATAGTTCACCCAAAAAACTATGCTTGCAATTGTAAATACATCTTTTGATGACTTCTAGAATACTCATAGATCCACCTTCTATTATCAGTATGAAAATGAAATGTGTCTCCTTAAGATTTAGCAACTTATGTGCATTACCTTTGAAAGATTTAGCATATTGAAAAAAATTGAAAAATGTGTATCTCTTTAGGATTCAGAAACTTATGTGCATTACCTTATGAGATTTAGCATATTGAAAATTCCAAGATGCATGTCTCTTCAGGATTTAGCAACTTATGTATGTTACTCTCTAAGGTTTAGCATAAAGTTAAAAAAAACTATAGTATGAGGGAGACCATATATATGCCCCCTTCTTATCATGGTTGTCTACTAGACATGATAAGGAAGAGGAAGATGATACCTACTTCACAAGGCAAGGAGATATCCTATTTAACAACAATGTATACCATATTCTTAATGATGGATATTGACCCCTACATCCAAGAGTATAGATAATCATGAAAAGGATATGTCACTTATGGAAAAAGGATCCTCAAAGAAAGAGATATTAGCAACAAGACCCTCATCATAGAGAGTACTTTTAGATAGAACATCATCTTTCAAAGATAAACCAAATAGGAACAAAGATTCAATCATCAAGCCCCCTATAAAGAAGGTGAAAAGGAATATTTGGAAAAAGGAAAACAACTCTAACACCAAAGCAAGGGTATGAGTTTATAAAGAACATAATTTACAATATAGAGAAGAGGTGATGACCTAGGACAACAACCTCTTATATATAAAGATTATCCATAGTTAAAACATTTGTCAATATGAAGAAATAATATTGCAATATAAATAAGTACAACTAAGCTAAGGAAAGTAGTTCTCTAGACAAAGAGAAAGAAGGAAGAACCTTCCCCCCAGGAAGGAAGAAAAGGGATATATTTTTTTAAACAAATGTCTTAGAAAAGACATCTTAAACATGAAATGATAGAAAATAGGAAGAAATAATACCAATTAAGTCAAATAAAAAGGCCTAATGGATCCTAGGGGACTAGATGAAAATACACCTCTTGCCCCCCAGTCCAGAGACAAGAGGAGAAGAAATCTATTTTATATTAGAAGGAGGAGAATCCTTTGTATCAAAATTATGAAGGAATTGTAAAATTGTAGGAGAGTGAGATATAATTCCTAAAGAAACTCTTTGATGAACATATAATTTGAAATGTCTACAATAAACAAGTAAGTGTGTATTACAATAATGAAAAGGAGATTTGTACTTGGATAAAACATCTTTTGGTATAGGTTTAAAGATTTCTTTTTGGAATTCATTAATTCAGCATAAACCTTTTTAGCCATCTCTTTATAAATATTAGAGTTATCTAAAGTAGGTGTAGGGAGAAGTTTATGAAGAGGAGGATGATGATAAACATCACCTTCATTAACTTGAGATTTTGAACAACCAAAACCATGCAAATCTAGTTTAGAGGGCATACAAACTGGATACTTAATACCATGTTTATTAACTCCAAGCCCTAAACCTCTATAACCTTGTTTAGTTATCATATTATATCCTATAGTGTACATATCATGTAAATCTTCTATTGGAGGTGATTATTTATCATGCTCATAAGTAATGGTTGTATAAGGTGGAATAATAGGTTTGGAAGAAGTTTCTTTATCCTTACCTTTAATATCATCATGAATTAGAGGAGAAGGTAAATCAAAGAAGTCTTGCACGTTTGCATCCAGAACTATAGCTTGAATTCCATCATAAGAAAAAGAAGAACAACAATTAATATATGGAGAATTAGGCATCAGATTAGGAATAATAAGATTTAGAATAGGAAGATTAAGAGATGGTGTATAATCTACCAAATCCTTCACATAATCCAAAAGAACAATAAGTTTACCACAAGAATGCTTAATGAAAGTTTTGAATGTACGAAGACTAGTACTAGTTAAGTTCACAAAAGCATAAGTGAGAATAAAATGGAAAATCGCTAACTTAATAAAGTGAATGATACTCTCATAAACCTCATAATTATGGTAAAGAGATGCTAAAAGAAGGGTAATAAGAAACATAACCATACACCAAAGCATCTTTATCATATTCATAGAAAATGAAATGCAAGAAATGTTTTTGTATTTTTATTGAATATATAGATATTTTTTAATATGCACTCTCAACTATTGCATTGAAGGATGTGAAGAGTTATTTTCTTAAGTCAAAGTATAATTTTGGTACAAGTGTGTTGACAAAGAATGAGCTCTGCTAGGGTTTGTATGGTTTGCATTTGAGTCCTTTCTGCATTACTGCCTATCATTCTGCATTTAGTGCGAGATTTTATTTTAGCTTATAATGGCCTTGGCCCTCTTCGGTTTAGTAGTTACTATTGTTGTTGGAGTTGCTGCTGCATGCGATAATGGCCCCACTGAGAAAACACCCATGAAAATTTTTGCCAAAGGTATTTCACAAGGTAATTCCTCTCCTGACTTGGTTCTGAATATTTTTGCTTTTGAATCTACTTGCCAATGTCTAGAAACCCAAACCCTTATTGGGTATGTTGTGGGTCGCACTCCATCTAAAAGTACACTATGTGAATGGGTTTCCAAAGCTTGGTCTCCCTAGGGGATTCATCTTGAAGGGATTCAAAACTTCACCAAGGGTTTTTTTATGTTTCATTTTGGTAAGCCCTCCTAGACTGAGAGTATAATCAGCCATGGGTCATGGACAGTTCACTCATCTCTACTTTTTTTTCTAAAGATGGTCTCAAGACTTATGTGTCTCGGATGACTACAAACTTAGGGTTCTAGTTTGGGTAGAGTTGCCTAGGTTACCCATCCCTTGCTGGTCATTTCTCACTAAAATTGCCCAAACTATGGGTAAAGTCATTTGCATGGAATTAGAAATTTTTTTAATGCTTGTCCTCAGTGGATGGTCTGTGTTGAGGTTAACCTTTCTAGGGACCTTAAGGAGTCTGTGGAAATTCGGATTGGTCCTACCACCTTTTCTCAAAAGGTTCTTTACTTGAATCTCCCAAAATACTTATTTTTTCTATCAATATACGAGATACAATATCAAGGATTGTCCTCTTCTTGAGCACAATCACTCTCCAGTGCAAGAACCCAAGTCGACTCTAGTTGTTAAGAAAGATGAGTGGACAACGATTATCAAGAAAGGCAAGGGCGTTACTAATCCAAACCTTGTTTCTCAAGAACCTAGCCAACCTAGTTCCAATGTGGCTCCTCTTGTGTCTTCGACACCAAAGGCTCCTCTGGGTGGGCCACCACCACCTGTTTGAAACCTTACATTGTAGGGGATAGCTAAGTCAAAGGTATGAGTTGCATGGGTTTGGGCACCTTAAGTAGCTTCTATGATTTCTTCTTTGTCTCCCCGTCGCTCATGCAACCTTGAAGGCAATAAGCGAAGAGCCATCACTTTGGGTGACTCTTCATTTGAACCCTTTTCTTTCTTGCATAAAATTTTTTCCTTGCTTGAGGATGAGGAGAATATGCAGGTTGGTTTATGATGATATTTCTCACGTGGAATGTGCGGGGGTTAATAGACCTCCCCAAAAATTATTTTTTTCATGATTCCAAGTGTAGGCTTGGCAATATTGATGTTCTATGTTTGCAAGAAGTTAAAGTCTCTAGGTTCCTTCTCAACTCAGCTTGCTATGTGATATGACCGAATGGTGTTAGTTTTACTTCCCAGCATGAAGCTGGCCAAGTTGGTGTAGTCACTCTCCTCTCTCCTCAGCTTTCTCCTTTTTTTATTTCTCATGGTTTTGACCCCATGCAGAGAGTGGTTTGGATTTTTTTGTCTTTTCAAAATCATTCTTTTGGCATTGTCAACATCTATACTTCTAATCATGCGATTGAGCACTCATACTTGTGGAGGCGGCTAGTTGATTCTTTGCCACCTGCCACCTAGTTATTCTATGGGGATTTTAATATTGTTCAACTAGCTATTGATAAAGTGGGCCTTCTACCTTTTTGATGGTCAGTCAGTGAGCGAGAAGCCTAGTTTACATGCAGAACAAGTTTGGTCTTTTTGATCCCAATGGTCATCACCTCTGGACTGATGGCATCTGGTACACATGGTTCAATTTTTGAGAGGGAGTTAATAGGATTCTTAAAAGGTTGGATCATACTATGATTTTTTCTCAGTCCTTTTTTTCTTTTTCTCACAAGAGTTTAGCTAGCTGTTACTTCGCTCCCTAACATGACTCTTTTGGACCATTTTCCCATTGACTTCTCCATTACCTAGCACTTTGCCCCTCCTCGTAATTGTAAAACTCAATTTTACCATAATACTTCTATGTTGTCCCATCTGCCCATTACCACCCATAGTTTACAAACTTGGAACCTTGAACCTAGACCCCACTCTTCCTCAACGTGGATCCAATGGTGGAATGATGCCATCACCCATACTGTAAGGTTTCTTTGCATTTATGGGAGGCAATTGGCCACATATTGCAAGAGATCCTATGAGGCCACTATCAAAGATCTCTGTATGACCAATGAAGCTCTTTCATGAATTTATTTGATACGGATCTCCAAGTTTAGCTTGCCAACCTTCACCACTAGAAACAAGTTGTAGACAATTATGCTGCCCAGGGAGCTCAAATCAAAGCCCGCCTTCACTGGCTAGAGGTTGGTGATCAAGCTTCTAAGGAATTTTTTAATGCATTGAGGGCAGACCACTCTATGGTGGGGATCAAGCACATTCTAGAGGGTCAACTTACCCTCTATGAGCTTCCTGATATTCTTTAGGCCTTTTTTTTCCACTATGAAAAAGTTTTCATAGCTCAAGGTCCCTCGGTGACCAGGGATGAAGCCTTGCAAGCTTGTTTGGCTATCATGCCTAAAAAACTCACTCTAGAACAATATACATTCTATGAGTAGAAGCTCACTTTGGAGGACCTCAAGGAAGCTATCTTCTTCATGGTGGAAGATAAAGCCCCTGGTTGTGATGGCTTCCCTTGTGAATTTTATAAAGAATTTTGGGATGAGATTGGTCTAGACTTGCACAAGGTTTATATTGAGGCATACAATTGTCATTCTCTAGGTAATCTTATTAATAAAGGGAATATTAAGTTCATACCTAAGGTGGGTGACCCTAAAGACATCTAGAATTGGAGGCCCATCACATTGTTGAATGTTTCCTATAAGATCATTGTCAAGGCTCTTTCGCTTAAAATTCACCATCTTATTCCTCAGATCATTCGCCCTAAACAAATAGGTTTTATCAAGTCTTGTTATATTTTGGATAATATAATTTATATGTGGGAAGGGATGGAATGAGCTTGTCATTCCAAGAAATAGGCCATCTTTCTCAAAATTGATTTTGCTAAAGCCTATGACAAGATTGAGTGGCCGCTCATTCTAACCATGCTTCAGGCTCTTGGGTTTGGCCCTACCTTTCAACAATCAGTCCAAATGCTCTTTGGAGATGCCTCTGCTTGCATCTCCATTAATGGTCATCAATCTCAAGCATTTGAGATTTATTGTTCAAGTAACCAAGGCTTCCCAATATTGCCCTCATTATATGTCTTGGCAGTAGAAGGTTTTGGATATTTGCTCACTAATGCAATCTCCTAAAGAAGAGTTTGAGGTATTTCCCTTCTAGATTCCCCTAACCATCTTGTGAATGGTCATTTTTCTGATGACTCTTTCCTCACTCTCATTGAGGATGAAGAGAATGTTACTTCTACTTTGCAATGTCTTGACACATTCTGTCTTGCTTTAGGGTCTGCTATTCAGTGGCACAAAACCCTTTGTTACAGACAATCTTTCCTTCCTTTCCCTACTTGGGTTGAGAAATACCAATAGAAATGGGTTCAACATGGGGAATTTTTTCATTTTCTAGGTATCCCCTTTGCATTCCAAGCCTTAGTTTTTGAGCTCTGGAATGTGGTTCTGGCCAGAATAGAGAAGAAGCTGGAGTATTGGATCACCAAACCTCTCTCACTTGCAAGAAAATTTCAGATTTGTTCCAAAGTGCTAGCTACCACCCATGTCCATTATTCTTCCTATTGGGCTTTGTCAAAGGCCTCATACCTCAAACTTGAATGCCTTTTACCTGACTTCCTTTGGGCATCAGACACTTCTCACCAGGGCTTTCATAGAGTTTCCTGGGATTTCTGCTATCTTCCCAAGGAATCTGGTGGCCTTGGATTGCTATCCACCCAAAAGCAAGGTACTAATTTATATGCCAAATGGGTGATTCAAGCTCTTTCTATCAATGAAGCTTGGAAAATTCCATTAAGGTATTATATTTCTTCAGGCTTTCCAGTTCATCAGCTAGCCTGGAAGGGGATTAGGTTTCAAACCCTTCTAATTACCCCTGAACCTATTCAAATTCAGGGTACTTTTTTTGCCAAGAGTATTTGGAAAGCCTAGGAAGTAGTTAAGCCCTAGCTTCACTAGGTTGGATATGGATTTAGAGATGGGCTTTCCTTGAACCAACATAATCTCTGGTGGTCACCCTTATTTTCTATACAAGGTGTTCCACTGGCTAAGGTGCATGGGGCCAGTGCTTTGCATTTTTTTAAATGCAGCATAAGGACCCCTAAAGATCTTTTCTCAAGAGTTACTATGAGCTTGTGGTCATGGGAAGACATGCGAGTGCAATTCTAGCTCACTTGTCTAGATTGATAGACTTTTGATCTTCTAGTTTTTGCGGTGCCTTCACATTTGTTACACATAGTGGGCATTTAGTCTTCTTGCCCTTGGTGGAAAGACTGGAAGTGGTATCCAAACACTCTGGTAACCAACTATAAACCTAGTTTGGGTTAACAATGGCTAGTTCCTCACCTACTCATGGTTGATGTTCTCAACCAACGTTGGCATTTGCAATCTTTGCATCACACTTGGAGTCATAAGTTTTCCATTGTGTGGCACACCATTACTAAAAGAAAAATTGCACACTTCACCTGGTATATTCTTTTCTAGGGCTTCCCTTTGGGCTTCTGGCTATGGCATCTAGGAGTTCTTGACCCTGGTTACCCTTTTTGTGGTCAACTAGAGTCCTTTTTGCACATTTTTTGGTTTTTTAGATGGGCTCAGTATTACTGGCTTACTGGTAATGGATCCATGATCTCTTCTGCCCCTTCCATCTAGAACCTTTTTTCTTGGCATATGGTTCTCCTAGGTGATAATACCTTGATTCCCTTCAAATACACCTAGATATAGCATGCTTTCAAACTAGAGATCTTATTTACCATTTGGAAAGATCATAATGTAGTCATTTATGCTCACAACACACTTGGCATTAATGTGCCTATGTACTCTAAAGCACATATTTATAACAATGCCATATTGTAGATTCATGTACAGATGGATAAAGTGGCTCTGGAGGTGGCACACTTAAAAGAGCTTTTGGCTCATTGGGAGAATGCCCCCTATACGGTTGTTCGTGTTCCACCAGAGTTGGCCTCTAGCAACCATACTCCTCCTCGCGGTCACTATCAAGGATGTAGTAGTTCTACTTTCCACTCTCGCATGCCTCACTATCAACAACATTGCTCTCCCAGTAGTGGTGCTTTTGGTTGGTGCCACATTTCTAGAGGTTTCAGTGATAGACATCGCTCGACCTCACATCCCCAGAGGTCTGGTTTGGGATGGTCCCTAATGGCTCCTCCTACTACTCCTACTACTGGTTTGCCTTCTATTCACTCAGACCCCAAGTGGGTGTTTCCCTAGCTAGATTTAGCCATTTCTCCTCCCAAGCCTGAGGGAGAGAAAGAAGAAGATAATGCTACTGCTGTAGATGATGGTTGGGATCCCCCTAAGCTATCTTCTCTTCCCACTTTTGGGTGGGGCTCTGACGATAAGGACCCTCCTTCCTCGGTTGGCACTGCACTGGTAGCTTGACGATTTCTTTGTTTTCAGTTGTTTTCTTCAATTTTTTGATGAATATCTAATTTCTAGCCAGTGGCAGTATGAACTCGTGGGGTGATCCTATATCCCCAACCCCTTTTTTTATGAATATGTAACTTTATTGTATTTTTTTTTTAATATAAGGAAGGGACTATTTATAAAAAAATATATAGATATTTTTGTATTTTTAAATTTAAAAAAATGCAAGAGCAGAAATGAAAGCTAATCTTAATGTAAGAAAAGACCTAACAAATATGAAATGAAATTCAACACCACAAAACACAATAGGTCATCCAATTCCATAAAATATAGGGGGTAACCGTGTTAGGTTCACCAAAATGAATAGAAAGAAAATAGGACCTATCCTCAAACCAAATTCCCAAAAGGAATGATCCAAATCGATTAAGCACAAAGAAGTGATCAATGCACAAATAGATCAAGCAATGGAGAATAGGGAGAAAGGAGGTCCTATGGTCTTTCTATTTGAGAAGTATGTGCATAAATATTGAATAGATAAAAGATAAATATTTACCTTTGAGTAGGATAAATCTAGAAAATGCTGATTTCTAGTGTCTGTGTATAGTTTTGGGGATCTCTATAACTTGTTATGAATTGGAAATGTCGAGACGAAGAAAACCCAGAAATATTTTTTTCCTTTTGAAGGGAAGTTGACCTTGACCCTGATAGTGGGGCACAATCTTACCCTGAGGCACAATTGTGCCCTAAAAAGTTGACCTTGACCTATACTACTCTGACAAAATGTTTATTCATGGATCCTACAAGTCCAATGAAAAGGGTATCCAAATCTGCACTTTATTTCATTGTTGCACACTTAAATCTGCAAGAAAAAATAGTTTTATTGTTTGGATGAGTGGTTTGCTTTGGTCAAACCCTAGTTTGGAATCAACCTTAGTAATGGAATTGAAATAAGGAATGTTATTAAGTAGTGGAAGTAAATCTAACAATGAAGCTATGATATTCAATAGTTATGCAATTGTATTTGAAATGTAAACAAGTATATTGATATGAAAACTTGAACATAACGTTAACAAATGTAAATCAAAACCTCCATGATTATATGCTTAGAATCCACCTTGATAGAAGAATGAATAGATCATGAGGATGAACAAAGGATCTTCAAGGAAGACCACACTACCGTGATGGCGAGATCTAGAGTTTGAATGATGAATCTTGAATGCTTGAACCAAATCCCTTCAAAGGCTTGAATGCTTCAATTGTTGATCTTCAATAGAAACTTGAATTCTTGATAATGTTTCATAGATGCTCTTCATAACATGTAGATAATAACTTTTCCCATAGAAAGTATATAATAGATTCTCTCATAGATCATGAATGTGCTTATGAATCATGGATGATAAAATGAGGGAAGAAGGCTTCCTTATATAGAGATCTAGGGCACAAACTCCTAGAGAAGGCAGACATGGGACCATTAAATACCAATTAACCTTAACCTCTAGAAATTGACCTAGATTAAATGTAATTTAAGGGTCTACACTTTTGAAAGCTGAAATAGTCAACCCAAAAGCAAGAAAATGAAACTTTCCAAATCTTGATATCACGAAACTTTTGGAAATTAAAAAATGGACCTGGGGTCAGTAACAAGGTTGACCCTTCCCTAGGTTAGGGTCAAGGTCATCCTTGACCCAAAAAGTCAAAGTCCTTTGTTTTAGAGAGAAAGTTGTTAGAAATAGATTGGAAATAGAGAGAGAAGAAAAACAGGGGGAAAATTACCATACCCATGCAAAAACCTATTCACGACGCTTGACATGACTCCGAACTAGTTACTTGGGGGGATAAACACTATTAACAAGGAAGTGATTCCATTTTAAGATGATATAGATCAAAGCTTAATCCTTAGAAATCCAAAGTTTGATCATCTAAAATTTGGATAGAATGCCCAAACATCTATTCATAAAAGTAGAACCATGTCCAGAATGAAGCTTGATTTTTAGATATCTAGATAGAATACCAAGATATATGTCCGTAAAAAGATGACAAAAAGTATCATGAGATGACCAAGATAACTAATAGGGGGTACATCACCTGATCAAAAGATAAGACAATACCATATTAATATGGGTTATATGAATCCAATATGCCCCTAGAGATTTGAGATAACCATAAATAAATCATGGGATACTTAATTTTGACATGGAATATAGAGAGTTAAATATTCCCCTAGGGATGAGGAATTTGATCTATAATTGAATTAATTTTGAAGTAATATTTGATTGATGGAATGATGTAATCATCTTGTCCCTTCAAGAGTGAAATTGAAAGATGGCCCACAAAAAAATTGACATAGAGCAAATGATTGATGCCAAAGAGGTGATCAAAGATCCACTCAAATGAAAAATACATTGGAACAGATTGAGAACAATTTGTAGAAGATTTTGAGTCCATTTGGCAAGATTTGGGATCCCATTAACTAGGTTTGACCTTGATTGACCAAAGTTAAATTTTGTTGAAAAAGTTGAAATTATCAATAAAATGTTATTTGACAAGCACTAGAATGAGCAACTACACAAGGTCATTCAATCACATTGGTCCCAAAAATTTAAGTCACAATTTTGAGTTGTTTAGAGGTGTTAAATTTTGATTTCAGTAATGGAAATGGATCTAGGACCATCAAGTTTGGTAGGGGGGTAAAGAAATGTGATGAATGTTGAGCACTCTGCTCCTTACTTTCTATATGTAATTGAAAAATCAACTTAAAACCATGCTAAAATGTAATTTTGAAATGAAATGCAAACTTAAACTTAATGTAATGCTAGACTTAGTTACTAAAGTTTATGGTATAGTTTTTTTCATTGAGCATTTTTGGTAAGGCTATAGGATGTCATACAATCCTCATTGATATTTCTATCATGAGAATACAAATATGACATTGGTAAAAATATTGCTAGAAGTAGGATGTAAGAATTAAGGAACGAGTATCTAGAATAACTAGAATTTCCTTTCTTAATGATTTATCAAGAAGACATAAGCATCAGGGCATAAGTTCTAGGATAACCATATTGCTTCTTACATACAAGCACACCAGACACATGAGAGACCCTTATCATGCTAAGTAATTTAAGTGTTATGTCCACAATGACCCTTTTTTGTTCATGACCTAGGATATAATGTAGAACTGTCTACCCCTAGTGACACATATGTTCACTTCCTAGGATAGTTATTTGAACAATAATAGTATAGAGAAGTTACTCAAATGGACAAGGAGAAGATCCAACCTCATTAAATTAGACTTATAAAATGAATCAAGGTACACATGGCCATCCAACATGAGATAGAGGCTCTTATAGTGGACCACCCTTTTATTCGGACCTTTTGGATCATTAGAACTAATTCAACAAGTAGAAAACAAAAGAAAACACCATTCCCCAAGTCCTCACTCCTCTAGTCAAATACGCATTATAGAGTTGTTCGAAGGGGAATGACAAAGAAAAAGAAACAACACAAAGAAAATGTCGACATAACTCAAACAATTTTAGTTTTAGTGGATTGATGTCTTCTTTGATGTTTAGCATAGACTCAATTAAGATAGATACCTAGTAGTAGGGTGACAATAGCACAGACTCAACTAAGACAACTAGTGAGTAACACATAGGAGACTTCATGAGAGTATAGGACATTAACCCCTAACATAGGTAGGTAGCCCCTACACTATGACGGATTGTAATCCCTAAAGCTATGAAAAGTGTCTCAAAGTGACTAGGAGCCAAGAAACCTGTAGATTAGGAATCTCTACCTCTATAGGAAGCACAACATTTGCTCCATACACTAAAGAAAATGGCATAGCCCCAGTAGGTGTTCTAATACCAGTATGGTAAGCCCATAGAGTTGGATTTATTTGAAGGTGTTAGTGCCTTCCATACATTTTTACTACATGGTGTAGGGTTTTAAGATAGCCTTATTGGACACTTATTCTTATTTTTTTCCCTCTAGTTAGGGGATCAGAGACCAATATTGTGTGATTTTGAACTTGGCACATAACTCTTTCAGATTTTTTTTTAATTGCCCCTTGTTATCAATGGTGATTGATAAGGGTACATCATACCTATAATGATGCAAATAAATTGGACATAGCTACCATGTTCCTAGTGTCTTTAGTAAGAGGTAATCCCTTTATCCACCTTATGAAGTAGTTTGTAGCTTTAATGATGAACTTACATCCATTCTAGGAAAATGGGTGAATCTATCCCACTAGATCAAGGCCCAATGATGGAATGGCCATAATGTGATAAATAGATTAAAATCTCTAGATGGAGCATGGATCAAATTTCTATGAATTTGGCATTATTTTCAAGTTTTGACATATTGAATAGCTTCTTTTTCCATCTTTAGCGAGTAGTCTTTGTATACCTTAGCCAACACACACTTAGACTCATTAGTTTCTAGATACCTAAAGAGGGTACCATCCAAATCCCTTCTATGTAAATCATTTTATATGATGATATACCATGAAGCATTGTGGATAAGGTGACTCTTTTCATTCTAGGTTAGAGATTATAGAATAATCTAGTCATGTAGGTAAGAGAAAATATGGTGCTAGTGGGATGAGTTTTCTACTATAACATTATAGATCATCTGGGAGTTAGGAGAGTCATAACTAGGGTAGCATAATGTCTCCACAAGAATCTCATATTGAAAATCATTTTGTAGCATTTGAAGAATAGAAGATAGAGTAGCCATGGAATCAACTTCCTTGTTGTTCACTTGAGGAATCTTCTAAAAGGTGATATATGCAAAATGTTTCTTTAATTCATCTTAAATTAATTTTTAGGGTAGCCATTTATCATATTTTGTCTGGTAGACATCATTCAATTGATTAATCACCAACTATGAGTCTTTGAAGATGTTCATCTCATCCACCCTCCATTCAATAGTAATTTTTATCCCATTGATTTATGTTGCATATTAAAAAATATTGTTTTTGCAAGGGAAGATAATCTTGTACACCTTAGGTGGAGAGCATCTCTATGATGTGATGAATAAAGTCCCTACACCAGATCCTTGTTGAGTAAATGATCATCAAAGAACATTTTCCATGTTTGTTGTATCAGTAGTATTATAGACTTGTCAACAAATTTGATGTTCATAGGTTGGTGATCCTATAATGGTGATTTTGCTAGCTAATCAATGATTTCCTTTCCTTTGATAGCATTCCTATGTACATATTCAATATCAAACTCACTTAGTATCATGACCGATTTTTCTAGTCTTCCTATCAAAGTGGCTTTTCTCAATAAATACCTTAGTGGATTGATCTTTGCAACTAGCTTTATAGAGTGAGCCAACATGTGGTTCCTAAGCTTCTAGGAAGCAAAGACAATTACTAAACCTATAAGAATTTGCCTAAGGGAAAAATTCACCCAGGAACTAAGAACTCAAACACAAGCACACAGTAGACCAAAGAGAGAGAGAGAGAGAGTATGATTAGAATGACAATGTATTCAATATGCCATAATTCATGCAATGTAATGTAAAAGTACACTAGGAATGCATGTATATAAAGGCCTCTGAGATATATCTAGAATGCCTCATTATCAACACCATGATGTGTCATACAACCAAGCACATGTCCACTAGATATGGGTTATCCTCCATTAAGCACAGAAGTAAGTGCCGTGATGAGAGGATAAGGCTACAAGGGTGTGACACGCAAAAAAGTGTTGTAGACACCATGTGCTAAAATAGAGTTGCATACTCCTATGTTGTCTACATGACAACTCAAAAAGGTGCACAAACTCCTGAGTGTCTCACAAATAAAAATAATAAAATAATGCAAAATATTTAAATAATGCATTAACCTAGGTAAACTTAAGTAAGTGTAATAAGTAAATACTTATTTACACCAAAAAAACCTACTATCTTAATGGTACTATATTTCATTATTTAGGAGACAAGTGTCTGACTTATGTAATAGATGGCTCTCTCTTTTGTTTTGATCTTCTTAAGATAGTGAGATGCCCAAGGAAGTATGCATCACTAAGATATACAATATTAGAGTCTTCCCATGAATAGGACATATCAACATAGCCAAATTGGCATGGTAATATTTTATCTAAGTCAAACTTTTGTCACACTCCTTGTTCCATTTGTATGTCACACCCTTATGCAAAGTCTTCGTGAATGGTTGTGATTTATTAGCTAGTTGTGAGATGAACCAATGAATAGATTGGAGTCTTCCATGTAGTCCACACTTTTGGTTTATGTGTTGAGGTGGAGGCATTTCAATGATAGACTAAAATTTATTGAGATAAACCTTAATGACTTTGGCTGAAATAATGTAGCCCAACAATTTGTCCCATGTAACATTGAATGCACATGTCTTGAGATTCAAAATGAGACTAAATTGTTCTATGTAGTCTTTTTGTGAATATTTTTTCTTCCCAATTATTTGAATTTATATCAACAATAAAAATAACTTTCACCACAAATGAGTCTGAAAAACTTACATAGACTCTCTATGTTTTAAAGGAACAACTCCCTTCTACAATAATTTCTCAATGCAACTCTTATTGTAAATGAATTATATCAGTCATTTTTTTGACCTATTAAGGAAAATAAAAACATCCTCTCATAACCTTAAAAAAATGCTACAAATTTAACAATTACCATTTAATACATGACATATGACATAGCTTAAAATTTTAGAATTATGATCAAGTTCACCAAACTAACAAAAGGAAAAGTAACCTTAACATAGTTAATGAAACAACATCTATACAAGAATGAATTTCACATGAATTCCATCACCCAACAAGAAAAACACACAATTATCAAATAGATGCACAAGAAATAACCATACAATCACTTCTATTATCATCAACTATACTATTCATACAAAAAAGGGGAAACAACTAAGCTTACTAGTAAAAGGAAAGACTAAATCTAGAGATACGACCCTTTAGATCAATCAAAACATTACATATATAGCCATGCAGGGCTTTCTAAATTCTTTCAAAAAGTAACTCCTTAAGGAATTCCAAACATTTTTAAACAAATAGAGTCTTAAAGAAAAGTTAACTAAAAATAGGGAAATGATATGGGTGATTCTTTGATCCTCTCCTAAGCTCTAGCTATATCAAAAATATAGGCAAGAGGTTCTTGTGCATCAAAGTAACCACCACCATTTTCTTTCCAAACTCTATGTGCTACAAGGAAACCGACCAACTCTTGTTGTTATGGGACACCTAGCAGCTCCAGGCAAAGTTTCCACATATTCATAAACTAGCCAATATGATCAAGATTTTTGTCTTGTACATCCAAGTGATCATTATAGATGATAATCATGGAATTTTCTCTGACAAAAATGTTTAAATCTTCGAGTGAGACTTCACTTGTTTCTTTCAATAGTTTAATCTTGGAGAAAAAGGTTGTTTCCACTTCCTTCAGGGGCTTTTCATTCTGATCTTTATTTCCTGTAATCTTGACATCAATGCATTTAATATCAACCACTATGATTTCCTTCAGACATCCTACTTCTTTTAGTAGTTCAAAGCATCCTTCTAACCCCTGTTCTATAACTATGTTTCTCCATTCTAGGTTAGCTTGGGTGATGAATAGAAAATAAATGTCAAACTTGGCTTTTGAATTTTTATTCATTAATTTGTCTATGCCATATTCCTAAACCTCATAAATTTTGATGATATACTCATCCCATTTGATCTTTTTGGATGCCTAGGCATTCATCTCTGATTCTAGGGCTATAGTTAATTTATCAACTCTTGCACTAGTATTTGTAAAATGAGATAAATAACTAGGTGCCTAAGCATGAACTACATTTAACCACTCACCATAGGCTTTGGAAATGGAATGATCCCTTTTAACCTATTTGATAAAGTTCTTATTTAGGAGAGATTCAACATTGATGATAGAAATGACAGTAGGAAGAGCTTTTGCATTTGGCCTCTGAATTTCATGGATATTCTTGGCCATTTTCCATAGTGATTGCTTTAGCTTCTACTTATCCAGTTGACCTTTTGATAGACTTTGGGAAATCCTAGAGTTCTCTATGTTCCATATCTTCATATCAATTTCCATGGAGGTAGGGCTGAGGATGGTTTTCTCAGTTGTATAATCTTGGGGTTGTATTTCATCTATACATTTCTCAGTCATTGGCTCCATTACTTCTGCTACCCACTACCGTGTATTCTCATCAATATTCAACATAGTTTCAATATTTTCCCTTTTGATCTTAGGAGTCTTCCCAAGACATTTTCTTACCATATCACCCACTAGGAGAGTTGCTAGCACTATGCTTCTCTTCTTACTCACTGATAACTCAAACCAATTAGGGACAAAATGATTCTCTTTAGGAGGAGGAGTTTGTAGCATATCCGATGAAATGAGTGCAATCACACTCAAAGTGTTAGCCCTTTCTATTACTTGTTGACTTCCCTATTCCATATTTCCAATCGAGGATTTCCCTATTCCTTATATCTCTTCTCTTAAGTTAGGCTCTATCATTATTGATCTATCATGACTCTCTTTCAACTTCTTCATCTGCTCCTACTTCTTCCTACTATGAGAATGGGTCCACTTGATGGAAGGAGGGAGATGAACTGAACCTTGAACATAGTGTTCAGGTTCAACACTTGACTTTAGCTTTCTTGTAGTGGGAGAAGGAACAACTTCATTAGTATCGAGAACAACTAAAGGTGATCTGGAACTAGCATGAGCCATTTTAGCACTACAAGCCACTAATTCTAACTTCTTCTTGATTATGAGCCATTGCTCTATTTTGGTTAGAATAGGTAGGGTTCTTGTATGTAGGTTATCCTCCTTTGGCATTATCTAGTCAATCTCTGACAATGGGTAAGCTTCCACTTGCTCAGTGTAAGCTAAGTCAACAAATTCTTCATCTACTTCCTCAATTACCCCAAAGTATTTAGTAGGAGATTGAAATGTTTGATTTGTGCTAGTGACAACCTAGACCATAGCCTCCTCCTAACTTCGTAATCATCTTGATAGTTAGCCTAGAAATCTTCTAAATGGGATACATGGAGAGAAGATGAACCTAGCTCAGAGTACCTTAGGGAAAACTCCTGACTATCAAAGTTAGGTCTAGTAGAATAAGTTAATAGGTTCATGGATTTAATATTAGCTTTAACCTTAAGGGGATCTTGGATTGTTGTGCATTTGTAATGTCCAAGTTCAGCAAGGAAGGTGTAAGTAGAACCTTTCTGAGTTTAACAATTCTTGTCAAAATCTACTAATTGTTTACATATCTCAATCAATAAAAAACAATCTAGGTAGTGACAGGGTAACCTTAGAGGCTTTCCTTCATATCCTCCAATCCTGAGGTAGGTGAACTTGAAACTACTATAAATATCAATAAATTAAGTGGCTTCTTTTGTCAACCTCATATCCTGTTTCCCTTGCATTTCAAACACCAATTTAGCAAGGAAAGTATCTTGAACTATTTTGAAACCCTCAAGATTTTAATTCTTATACAAGAAAGGAGAGTAATCATAAATAGGCATGCTTGGATTCCAGTCTAAGTGTGGTAAACCCTTCCACTCTCTAGGATATAAAAAAAGTAGGAAGTCATATAAAATCAAAAAATTCTAGAAGCTTGGGAGAGCTCTTCTTGCAGTCTAGTAGCTATGATATCTTCTCAATCAATGAATTTATCTTCTCCCAAGATTGTTTGGATGAAAAAGTACATCCAATTTTCCCAATGAAAATCATGTGGGTTCCCTTTCACTCTATTCAATAGTGTAATGACATCTTTAATCTCAGGGATCATGTGTTCTCTGGTCAATAAACATGGAAGGCAAGAACCCCCTCTCTCAAATTTGAAAAGATAGCCTTTTGCAATGGTATTGTTGAATTCAATGACATTTTTAGAGAATTGGGTGTAGGAAGAATTAATAGTCCATTCCTCATAGATTTTGTGGAGAGAAATCCTTAGTGCACCCATGACAACAACTTGGGTAACATACACTAGGACTTTTCCATTAAAGGAGTGAATACAATTTTTAGATGCATCATAACTATTCTTGCATGTGAGGACTAATTTGGGATATGGGAAAGCTTCAGGGAAAGTAGATGCTTGCAACATACCACTATCTAAGACTTTCTATGATATGGAATTAGGTTTTGCATTTGCAAACATAGCCAACAACTTACCTATATCCTCTTTTGCCAAGAAAGTGTCTTCAATGTGAGGCAGGACACTACTTATAAAAAACTCCTTGACCTTATTGGGTAACTTAAGATGGAAGGCAACAACCATGGTAGGAAATTTAACTAGAACAAAACAAAATAGAAAGAATGAACATTCTTTAAGAAATGCAAAAACAAATGACACCTGAAAGATGAAGGGATAGAGACTCACCATGCCGAGTGCATGTAATCTTGCAGGAACAAAATGCTTAAGCTAGTACTGCGTACATTCAGACCTAACACACCAAACTTTACTAAAAGAAAAAATGTCAGGGGGATAAAAATAAAGGTGTTTTCTTTTAAAAAATAAAACCCAGACTTAAAGCGTGTGGATGGCTGACAAGATCGATGACAGAACAAGTATTTGCAACCATTAAAAGCTCACTCAAGTTCTATACATGTCACGACATGGCTTACCATCATTACCTTTAACTCCCAATTAAGACATCTTTTTCATAGATTTGGTAAAAATAATGTTTTTGCTGAGTTGTTAGCTTGGACATGTGGCACAAAAGGCATCAGTCTTTATGACCAAGTGAACATGAAAAATTGAATTACAAAACAATTCAATTTTCAAGTTCAATAGCCATAATATATTGGAAACTATGCTCATGACAATAGATTGGACACGAAGGTGAACTCATGAACCTTGAACCTTGAACAAAGTGTTCAATGTTCAAGTTTAACTTCAATGAGGAGTGAAATTCTCCTTGGGAAAATTTAATTTCTTTACTCAACCAAGAAAACCGATTAAGCTATGAACCTTGAACCTTGAACAAAATATTCAATGTTCAAGTTTAGAGATTTGTTTGACAAAGAGACTTGAAAATAAAGAACACTAAACTAGCTAATGTTCACAACAAGACTTCGAATAGAGGCCATCCTTTTACAAAAACTTTAAATATTAACATGATCATGTACAAGAAATAAATGTGGACCATACATGGGTAATAGGTGGCTCTAACTAGGGATTCAGACTATGAGGGATTGAAAAAGAATTTAGACAAATTTGATTTCACACTAAAAATAACAAAATTGAAAAAGACCTAAACTAAGACACAAAAAAATTGCAAAGTAGGATGAAAGATACTAAAGCTAGAAAAGCTTCAAATCTTGTTTGTTATAAGACAAGGGTAAATCGGTGCCATCTAAGTGCCCAAGCCTAAAAGAATTTGGTCCAAGTACCTTACTCATTTCGAAGGGCCCCTTCCAAAGTGATTCAAAATTTTCATGTACACCTCTTGGTTCTCTTCTTTTATCCAATAGCAATACCTTATCATTCTCCATGAAACTCCTAGGCCTAGACTTCATGTCGAATATCTTCTTAACCTGCACTTGATGAATAGTTATATGATCAACCACCTTATCTCTTTCTTCCTCAATCTTGGTGAGATTAAAAATTCTTTTCTCTAATGAATTTTGAAACACTTCATCTTCAATCACCTTTTGCAATTTGACTATAGCTAGTTCTAGTGGTAGAGATAGTTGTGCTTCAACACCGTAAACTAGTTCGAAAGGTGACATCCTAAGTTCTCTCTTCGGTGTAGTTCAATAAGACCATAGAGCTTTAAAAATATATTTATGCCAATCTCTTGATTCTCATTCACCAATTTTCTCATAATTGAAATTAGGTTCTTGTTGGAAGAGTCTACTTGAACATTCCCTTGTAGAAAGTAATCAGAAGAATGAGCAAGAAGAATTATGTTATCATAGAAAAATAACTAAAGTTCTTTTGGGAAGAAGTTCTAGGCATTATCAATTACTATTTTCTTAGGTACTCCAAACCTGACTAGAATGTTTTCCATTAAGAACTTAATCACCATTTTAGTGGTAGTCTTTCTAACAAGCATTTCTTATACCCACTTGGTGAAGTAGTTAGTAGCTTTCAGAATATGGGTGTGACCTATACTTGAGGTTGTATTGAAAGGTCCTATAAAATCTAAACCCCATTATTTAAAAGGTTCCTTGATAACTACTAGCTTCAAAGGGAGTGCAACTAGTCTAGGTTTTCCAACAAATAATTTACACTTCTCACATTTCTCAACCCACTTGTATGCATTGGCGAATATTCTAGGCTAATAAAATCAATTTCTTAGTATCTTGAAAGCTATCACTGTGGATGAGAAATGCCTACCACAAGCTTCATTATGAGGAGAATGAAGTACTTTCGCTTGTTGATCTTTGTCTACAAATCTCGAGAATGCACTGTCCAAACCTTTGTTATAAACCATGTTGTCAACAATGACATATTTGGAAGCTTTCAATTTTAGATTCCTTCTTGCTTTACTGGTG
This sequence comes from Cupressus sempervirens, assembly GCA_028749045.1. Classification (NCBI taxonomy): domain Eukaryota; kingdom Viridiplantae; phylum Streptophyta; class Pinopsida; order Cupressales; family Cupressaceae; genus Cupressus; species Cupressus sempervirens. Next base: position 195,034,049 of record CM053786.1, read on the forward strand.
AGGTGTTTAGGGCATTAACTATAAGTAAGAAAATAAGAAATGTCAGAGAACCAATCATCTTTAAGGTTCACTAGTAATGCACATGAGTTAACTTTAGTAATGCCCTCCTTACCATCAATCATTAGCTTACACAAACCCTAACCTCTTACTGTTAGGATTAAACCACAAACTTAAATCACAATTACATGCAAATATAGACAATATCAAAAAATAATAGATAATGTAGAAAAGAATAGAAGACACCAAGATTTAACATGGTTCAACCAATTCGTGGACTACATCCACCAAATAGGAAGTATGATATTATTAAGATCCAACGATTATAACTTGATTACAATCCGTAATCCCTTGTAGCTCAACACCGCTGCAAGAATCATTTTTTGCATCACCACAATGAAAAAATCCCTAGCCCTAAGCCCTTTTATACAAGTATTTTTACCACTTTAGGGTTATAATTAATAATTACATTTTGGCCCAAAATTTTGATAAAATAGAGCCCAAATTTTTTTTTGCCCCAAAGAATTTAAGAAGTTTGTACAGTACTTTTCTAATCAATCACCACAATCTAACAATCTCCGACTTGGGGATGGATTAGGCTCCATACTAAACAACAATCTGCCACTTAGAGACTGATCTTGTCGCTATGTTGCTACTCCATGAGGCTCCCACTAGATCAAACCACCCTGGACTCTGATATTCTTTTATTCATGTTTAGTCTAGAAGATCAACTGAAGTTGAAGAGGAGTTCAGCTTCTCCCTTGTTACTACTTTTTAAAACATATCTATGGGATTGTTATCTATATGTATCTTGTCTAGCTTTAACTATCCATCATCTAAAGCTGACCAAATGAAATGGTACTACAACTAGATGTGTTTGGTCTTTGAATGGAGAGCTGAATTATTCACAAGATGAATGGAACTTTGACTATCTATAAAAAAATAATTATCCTTCTGAGGGTGTCCCAATTCTTCCAAGAATAATTGAAGCCATATCATCTCCTTGGTTTCCTCTATAGCAGCAACATACTCTGCCTCTATAGTATATAAGGCATTAACCTTCTGTAACCTAGAAACCCAGCTCATGGCTGCCCCACCAATAGTAAATACATAGCCTATAGTACTCTACCTAGTATTAATATCCCCTACCAAATATGAGTCAACATAGCCCTATAAATTAGTAGTAGAGCCCCCAAAGTGTAAACACTTGCTGGATGTTCCTCTCAAATATCTGAGAATCCATTTGATTGCATTGCAATGCTCAATTCTTGGATGACACATATACCTACTAATGACTCCCACTACATGTGTAATATCTAGCCTTGTACATACTATATCATACATCAAGCTTCCTACAACTAAAGCATAGGGTACCTTGGACATCTTATCATCCTCTTCTTGTGTCTTGGGACACATTTCCTTAGTCAACTTGAAATGACTAGGTAAAGGTGTACTGACAGCTTTAGCATTCTCCATAGAGAAACGTTGCAACACTGTAATGCCCCACCAAGGGATCCAAATAATTTCACTAAGTTTTCCAAACAATTTTTTTTTTTAAAACATAAAAGATAAACCATTCATAACATTCACGGAAGCAATAGCAACAATTCAAATAAAAGTAAACATAACATACATAACAGTTACATTCTTCATGAATCCCTTAACGTTGAATTACTTCTAATCATAACTTATTCATCTAACATTACATCCTTAACAATGAAATAACAATGATGCATCCAATGTTCTTAAACCATATACAAGTGTACATTTTAGATTGCTTAATCATCCACTATACATGTTACAAGGTATGAAAAGCTTAAAAGAATAAACATCCATGTAAATAAAGTACATCATCATCCAATATTAATCCATGATGTAATAACATAATGAAACCACAAACAGTACATGATACAACATCACAAAAGATACAAACATCCATCATAAAAGATAACCATATATCACAAACATAACTAACTAAGTGCATGGTTCCTCCCAACCATTAATAGCATCATTAGACCATCGTGGATCCTAGCCATCCCTCCGTGCGTAACATCCCAAAGCACCGAAGAGATCATCGACTATAACATAGTAGGAATGTCACTCCTAAAACATCCTACTAACATGCAAAGTAAAGCATAGGATACCATCATCTAACATATGCAAATCATCAATATAAGAAACATATCAATAAATACATCCATCATAAGGTATATCATCTATCATAATGCTCCAAGAACATAATGAAGATAAATACCAACCAAGAATGCTCCAGCCACGGTGTCTCGAATAGATCTCAAATGATAAGAGTGATAGAACACTACCACCCGACCACGTAGTACCTAAGTGGTCCACTCCCACCGTGCTAAGGAGATAATCTCAAGTCCCAAATAGGATATCAAAAAGCACATAGCACAAATCTCCATAAGTCCAGGAATCCTAAAAGTATACTAACTCAAAGGTTCCATCACACAAAATTGACATCTAATTCCCAGAGGCACACAATGACATGTAGGAAACCTACTCTGCAAGTGAGAAAGTGTCATCACATTTATCTCGTACAAGTTACCCTGGCAGTTAGCTAAACTCCACGGGTCCATACAGATCTCATGCGGCCACTAGTATCCTCTCATATTGACGAGGCATACTATGGAATGCAAGGTCGCAACCATGCGTCTCACTACTCCCATCCTAGCCTGTACAAGCGCTCAAGGCATGGGCGAAAACCAAAACAATTATCTTTTTAGGTTCATTTAATCCCCATTTAGTGTGTAAATGTTATCACTTATTAACCAAACTTACAATGAGTTACCCTGGCAGCCACTTAGGGCCCCAACCCCCATTGTAAGCCACTTCCCAACACTACAAGTAGATTACCTACCCTAATGCTCATGAAATCATAAATCACCACAGTCCTGTACAAGCGACTGTAAAGAAATCCAAAAGATAATCCATAAAAAGAATCATCAAATATCCATGATAAAAGCATCAAATATCCATAATAAGAATTATCAAATCTCCAAGATAAGATTCATCAAATCTCCATGATAAAATCATCAAATATGCATAAAAGCATCAAATCTCCATGAGCAACATCCATAGAAAATCATGACCACAATAGTTCTCTATTGGTAACTGAAGTATCACTGATAATCATAAGTATCCATTGGTTCTCAATAACCAAAATATATCATCACATCCATTGGTTCTCAACAAGCAACCAAGAATATCTCAAAATCATACTGATCGAAGACTCCAAAATGGTTGAGTCAAAACATGCCACAACATGACATCATCAGGAAATAAATCCACATCATAGTCCCATCATGGCGACTAGAAAATAATCCAAGGATAACTGATCGATGACTCAAAAATGATTAGCTCAAGTGTCTCAGATACATATACATCTCAGCTTCACACATGAAGAATGATGAAAAATAACAAACATTTCATAGAGCATACGATCACATAACCATGGTTGGGCTTATAAAGATCGAGACCAAAAAGATCAACATGCCATCAAATCTCATAACCCCCGAGCCTCTGGTAACAACCTAGGACTGGTCATCACTAGTTAACCCAAAACCCAAAACAAGAAGCATAAAGAATACACAATGCAGACACACGTTTTGGTTTTGCTATATTACATAGTTGAATCAAGTGTAGGGGTTTCCAATTTCCATTTTCAAGTATACTTCAAGTGTCTAAGTTTCATCATTTGAACTACAAGTCAACCCAATTGTTCCTCGATAGCATTATCCTTCCATTATTAAGAATTACATTCTAAGAATAACTTAAGAATACTAAACTAATCATCATTGACCTTTAATTAAATTGTTCTCTATTTTAACCATGATCCATATTCTAATTGATTAACTCTTCTTTTAAAGTTACTTCAACTTCCAAAATAAATCAAGGATCATTATTCGTCAAAATGTAAGAAAGTCAATTACTAGTCTCCGAATAAGAAGATTATAACTTAATTAAAATGATCAACTCGATTAATCAATTAACATAGGTACACCATCCATGACCTATTAACATTCTAATAGTCTTCAATTAGAAACTTAAATTAAGTATTACTAAAGTTTTATTCTTTTAATTTAATCGTTATCATCATTGACAACCATATAATATCCAAAGTCATAATTCAAGTCATAAGACTTATCAACTTCAATATAGATAATTTACAATCTCGTTACAAGATTTATATCAATTAAATATCCATTATATAACTTAATTATTAATTAAATCTAATTAACTCTCATTAATTGATTTAATTAATAGTTGTATAACCATAACAACGTTCCAATTAATGTCAGTTGACTAATAACCAACTAGAATTCTGTAAGTTAAAAGTCAACTATAATTCAATACTCAAATGATCCTATTAATAATTCAATAATAATATCTTGATACTATTTAAATACAAGCTATATTGAAAATCTTAATAATAATTCCGTGTGACCACATTTTTCATCTCACAAAGAATACCTACATTCCCTAGACAATTCACATTATCATATTTCAAATAAAACTCTATCGTGCAACTTAATTATTAATATCATAGTTATAATATCAACTCAATGGATATCAATTGATTACAAATCGATTATACTTCAAATCCAAAAACTATTATCTTTACAAAACTTTAATCATTAAATAATCTCCACTAGATTAAATCTAATTGAATTTATTGATAACTATTTAAACCATTATTTATTAATAGTTTGTTAGTCCTTACAAACATTAATAAATAATAAATTCTTCAAACTATGAATACTCAATCTATAGAATCCTTCCATAAACTCATTAGTTAATATTTGGCTAACTCTTAACTCCATTAAGGTATTCAAACGTATTAACCAATAATATAATAATTCAGTCTTAATCCAATATCATTCAAAGTTTCTAAACATAATATAAATTATCATCTTACAATTATTTAATCAATATTAAAATCAACCATTAGACTCTATTTTCTAATTGTTCTAATATTATTTTATTTATAAAAACTTCGTTTGAGAAATAACATTTCCAATAATCAAAACTTTGATTATATATATGCTAATAATTAATCTAATGTTTAATTAAATTAATTATTAATATCTCTACTAACTCACATCTTTTATTAATATAATAATTATTTGTTATAAATTACATATATACATATATACTTATATATATATAAATATATATATAAATATATATATAAATACATATATACATATATAATAATAACAAGAAAATGAAATATATACAAATCGAAATATTGATAACTGATTTCATATAACATAAAATGTTTTATAAAAATCAAAATGTTAAAAAAAATCGTATATGATTCAACTTCAATGTCGTGTGGTACATGGTACCTGCTATTGCAGGTCTGCCCGACAGCGGGTACAGAGTACCCCTGTCATCGCAGTCCTTGCGATGGCAGACCCTCTGCATACCCACGGGGTGATACGGCTCCATCGAATTCAAATTTTTTTTAATATAATTTAAACGTTTTCAAAAACACTTCCACCCGCGTGGTGCGATTTGGTTTTTAAATAATGTTTAACGTTTTTGATTAATGATATTTGATTTTTTTTTAATATATATTATATATACATATGTATATATATATATATATATATATTATATATACATATGTATATATATATATATATATATATATATATATATATGTATATATATAAAAGTATATGTATATATATATGTGCATATATATATATACATATATACTTGTAGAATTAAAAATATCACAGCATATAAACACACACACACACACACACACACATATGTGTATGCAGAATAAAAATATGTATATACACAGTTTATTTAGAAATTCTAATCTTCAGAAATTTCCTATAAACTTGAAATCATCATTCTCAATATGATTATAATTCAAACCCAAACCCGTTTAGAACTAATGTCTCCTTAACTGGATCTAGGGTTTTCTAATGTTTTCTACTCAACCAATAACATATCTAGATTTCAATTCCAAATTCATTCATGGTATATAATCAGACAAACATGATGAAGACAGGAAGAGAAATAGTGCAAAGAGAATATGCGAATATCACGAGTGCACCTGGACACTGATGCTAATCCGCCATGCCACAGAAGTCCATAGAAAATCTCTTCCTTCTCCATCATTCGCAATCCTTCCAAGATCCAAGCCAACCGAGAATCTCCAAGTGACTAGAAGAGCTAGAAGGAGCATAGAAGCATGTAGAAAATATATGAGCATATGAACTTCTCCAATGCATGTAAGCTTTGAAGCTTCCATTTCAAGCTTGTAGCTTGTAGCTTCCATTCAGCTTTCATTTAAGCTTCTACTTCAGCTTGTCCAAACACACTAGGAGAGCCTCTATTTAAAGGCCTCTAAGATGCATCTAGAGTGTCTCTAGAAACCACTAGAAGATAAGCATGACAACCAAGCATGAGTCTTCACCAACCTTCTAGATGAGTCTTAAGGTTGTAGACACCATGTGCTCAAATAAAATGCTAACTTCTAAGTGTAGACAACTTGCGCATTCTTACAGTGCAAACTCCAGTGTCGTCTACATGACAACTCTCGAGAATTTGCCAATTCCTATGTGAGCAAATATTAAAATAAAATATTTAATTTACTTTTTCCAATTTAATTTATTTATTTATTAAATCTCATGCACTAACTTTTATAATTCCACTTTTCAATCCTAATATATTTCTATTTTAATCACATGAGATTTAAAATCTTTTATTAATTTAAATATATTTTCCATTTTTAAATTTCATTTTCCATAACTTAATTGCTAAAATATTTATTAGCTTTAATAATATTATTATTTAGTCATTTATTTAAAAATGAACTCCAAATATATTATTATTAAAATAAATATTGTCACATTCCAAATTTAAACTTTTAACTTTTATTTTCCAATTTAATTATTTTATTTAATTAATTAAATAAAATAAATATTAAAATATCATATTAATTTTTCATTAAATTAAACCATTAATTAAATCTTTTAATCAGGCTTAATTAATAGAAAATAAATCAAAGACTCTCAAGGTAAAAATATGAAAACCCATCATAGCCAAAATACATACAAAATCAAACCAAGGGTTTATATCACGAATTATGTCATCCGACATATTCGGAGGGTTCTCAACTCAAATACTTGTCCTAATTTTCCAATTAGAACAAATGGCTTAAAAGGGTTGGGATTTGGACTTGAGAATTTATCTCCCCTCTCTTATCATTGTGATAATATGATAGGGTACGCTCATCCTGGAAATTCAGGGAAGTCGATACCCGGTACCTGCAACCTGCATAAAAACCACGCATGTACAAGCACAATATACACTAAACTAAACAGGCAATGGCAGGAAGTGGTGCATCGTGTAGATCCCAACTAGCAGGTGACTACGACTCCCTTCCTTACCACATCAGACATGCCATACAAAAGCAAACATGCAAAGAAAACACGCACACCATACACATGCAAGTATGGGGTAAGTATCCATAATAAAACACATATGATAATAAATCATCATACTAATCATCATTAATAATTGAAAGCAATGTAATAATCACCATCAATAATTGTGAACACTAAAAATAATCATCATAGATACATGAAATGCAAAATCTAAGTAATCTCATCACATAATAAATTGAATCCATAGTAGAATATCTGATAATCTCAAAAAAATGTTGCTAACCAAGAACATGAAACTAGCTCCAAAAGAGTTCAACAATGATAAAAAAATGTGAACTAGGGGCAAGCACTACAAACACCTTCTCAACATAATCAGCCTAAGATAGTGTCAATTTCTTGTTCTTCTTATCTTTGAAAATCTTCATACCAAGGATTTGTTTTTATGCCCCCAAATCCTTCATAGAAAATACATGTACTAACTGGCATTTTAGCCCCTTAATCTAATCCATGTTAGACCTAGCTACAAGCATATCATCAACATATAAACATAAAATAATGTAGCTATCATCATCCAACCTCTTAAAGTAAACACAATGATCTGAATGACACCTACTATATCCATGCTCATGCATAAAACTATCAAATTTCAAATAGTGCTTATTTCAAGCCATAAAATTTTTTCTTCAATTTGCACACTAAGTTCTCCTTATCTTTGACCGTAAATCCCTATGGCTAAGCCATATATACCTATTCATCAAAATCACCATGAAGGAAGGTTGTTTTAACATCAAACTTCTCTAAATGCAAATCTTTAATAGCCACAATACTTAAAACAGTATGGATAGAAGTCATCTTAACAACAGGAGAAAATATCTCATCAAAATCAATGCCCTTTTTCTATGAAAATCCTTTCATAACTAACTTGGCTTTAAATATTTTCTTACCTCCATACTCTTACTTTTCAGCAAAGAGTTCATTTCATCTTTCACTGTAGACTCCCACTAAATCTTAGTATCCACTTGCACAACTTCATCATAACACTTAGGTTCACTAGCATCAGTAAGTAAAATAGAATACAAAGAGGGAGAAAAATTTTTTGGGGGTCTAATTAGCCTTGTTTACCATCTAACATTCACTGGTGTGTATGGTATTTGTTGTTGCAGTTGTTGCACATCATGAGGAATGGTTGGAACATCATCTTTTGGAGTATCATCCAACACTACATAATCATCTTCTTTCTTCTCATGTTGCTCCAACAGATCTTTGTACAACACTTTTTCATTGAATATGACATCCCTACTTCTTTCAATTTTATGATTTTCAAAATCCCAAAGCCTATAACCAAATTCATTAATGTAATATCCAAAAAATACACATTTCTTTGACTTAGCTTCCAGTTTGGTTCTATTTTTAGAATCTATATGAGCAAATTCTTCATAACCAAAGGTTTTGAGAAAAGAATAACTCACCTTCTTACCAGTCCATGCCTCCTCTAGAATACCACAACCTAAAGGAGTAGAGGGACTTCTATTAATCAGATATAGAATAGTATTGACAGCTTTTTCCCACATGTGTAAGGGCAACCCAACATGCAACCTCATGCTCCTTGCACACTCCATTACAATCTTGTTCATGCATTCAACCACTCCATTTTCCCGTGGAATCCTTGAATAGTTTTCTATCTATGAATACCATTAGTGGAGCAATAATCTTCAAATTCATGGTTGCAATACTCACCACCATTATCATATCTAAGACATTTTAATTTCTTACTAGTCTCATTTTCAACCAAGCATTTCCATTTCTTAAAAGATTGAAATGCATCATATTTCTATCTAAAGAAATAAACCCATACTTTTCTAGTTGCATCATCAATGAATGTAACATAATAATAAGAGCCACCAAGGGAAGATACTTGAGCTGGTCCCCATACATCTGTATGCACAAGCTCTAATCTTCTCCCTTTTATTTTCCTTCCCAGTCTTCACAAAACTCACTCTGTTTTGTTTTCCATACACACAACTTTCATAGAAATCCATATTAACACATTTCAGCCTTGGTAAAACATTCTTTGAATGAAGTACTTTCATACCTTTCTCACTCATGCGCCCAAGTCTGTTGTGCCATAGCATTGTATCAGAATCTATAGCAGTTATTTGTTCTGCTTATTCAACTGTAGAAACTATTCCTAAACATTCATTTTTCTCTAAAATAGTTAAAGTAGAAGGAACAATATGACTTGTACAAAGATATAAGGTTCCTACTTTCACACCTTTTGCTACTATAAGGGAACCTTTCTAAACCTTCCAATTTTTATCATTAAAAGTAACTACACAAACCTCATCACCAAGTTGCCTTGCTAAAATTAAATTCCTACTCAGCCAAGTGGAACATGTCTTACCTCATGTAGTAGCCAATGATTACCATTCTGCAACTTAATCTTAACTTTTCCCTTTCCAATAATCTGAGAGGGTTCATTATACCCCAAATAAACAATTCCAAAATCCCCTTGGACATAATAAATGAAATAAACTCTATGAGTTGTAGCATGAAATGAAGCACCAGAATCTAAAATCCATGAATCATCAACACTTTCTAAAGATAGAAGCAAAGCATCCCCTTGATTTCTCACAATTTTTGAAATTACTTCCTCTCTTAATCATTCTACCTTGACTTTGTGCATTCAAAGCACTTCCTAATGTAGATCCACCTGAGGATTTCCTATGAGTTTCCTCAGTCAAAATAACACCGATCACATCATCATATTTGAGGGTACTAGATCCAAGAACATAATTACTCACATCCATTACAAAGCCATTCCAACTTTTAGGAAAAGAACACAAAATCAAGAGAGCCCTAATTTCTTCATCAAAATTGATACCCACAGAAGATAACTAACTAGTAATAGTATTAAACTAATTTAATGATCTACAATAGATCCACCTTCTGTAATTTTCATATGAGACAAACACTTCATGATAAATACCTTGTTGGAAGCAAAGGGCTTTTCATATAGTTTTGCTAGGGTTTGCATCAACTCTTCTATTGTCTTTGCTTTTGTTATATTAAATGCCATTGACGATGCCAGGCATAATCAAATGCTTCCAAGTGCCTTTCTGTTCAAAAGATCCTAGTCATCATTTGACATAGATCCCTAATTCTTGATTTTGCCTTCCAACAACTTTCATAAATCCTTTTGATAAAGATATTCTTCCATTTGCATCTTCCATAACTAAAAGTTTTGTCCATTAAACCTATCAACCCTTAGCTTACCCTCATCTCCCATCTCTTCCACTCAATTGTGATACTTTCCTATAGAGGATAACTAAAAAACAACCTCACTCTAATACCACTTGTTACCTGATTAAACCACAAATAGAAATAACAATTACATGCAAATATAAGCAATATCAAAAAATAATAGATCACATAGAAAATTATACAAGACACCAAGATTTAACATGGTTCACCCAATCCTTGGGCTACATCCACCAAACAACAAGTCTGATATTATTATGATCCAATGATTACAACTTGATTACAATTCGTAATCCCTTATAGCTCAATACCACTACAAGAACCAATTTTTGCATCACCACAATGAAATAATCCCTAACCATAAGCCCTTTTATACAAGTATTTTTACCACTTTAGGGTTATAATTAATAATTACATGTCAGCCCAAAATCCTGATAAAATAGGGTGTAAAAGAATTTATGAACTATGTACATTACTTTCCTTATCAGTCACCATAATCTAACACTTACTAGCTTGGTAGGTTTTATTTCAATATCAAATTCTTGAACCTTCGACACCCAGGAGGCTCTGTTATTGACTAACACTTCTTGTTAGGTGAGGATACTCTTTATTGCTAAACTTGGAACAAAAATTATTGAGTTTGAATGCAAAGTATAATACCAAAAGTGTTTTAATGCTTTCACAACTGAGAAGGCCTACTTTTTTGCCAATGAGTACCTTAATTCATAATCTTCAATAACACACTCATAAAAGATATAGGGACTTTAGAACCTATTGCATCTTCTTGCAATAGGACTACAGACATTGTGTGTTCGCTAGCATAATAGTGGATAAAAAAATCTCTTTTATAATCTGGGTGGGCGAGAAATGGTGCTTTAGGTATGGAAATTTTGACTTCTTCAAATGCTTTTAGGACCTCTTTGCTCCACTTGAAAACTAGCTTCTCACTAAGCATATTCACAATGGGCCTAGTCATTTCAGCAAAATCAGGTATGAACTTCCTCAAGAAATTAATTTGGCCAAAGAAAGAACGAATACCATACCGATTAGATGGGAGGCACAACTACTAAATAGATTCAACCTACTTATGAGTCTATCTAGATCCCATCTCTTGACACTAGGTGTCTGAGGAGCTTTCCCTTAATAACACAAAAAATAGACTTCTTGGGGTTAAAGGAGATACCATGTTCTCTACACCTTTGAAGAACTAACTTTAGATCAAACATATGTTTCTTCCTTCTTGAGAAAACTATCATGTCATCTAGGTAAATGAAAAATATTGTATTCCATAGGTGTCAAAAAGATGAATTCATTGCCCTGTGAAAGGTGGCAACTGCATTGATGAGCCTAAAAGGCATCCTACTATATGCGAAGGTTCCCCATGGTATGGTAAAAGCAATTTTTTGTTGGTCTTCTAGGGTTATAGTGATCTGATTATATCTAGAAAAACCATTGAGCATGGATTATATCCTTCAAACTTGCTTGATTCAAATTCCTATAGTCAACACAAATCCTAATGTCACTAGTTTTCTTTCAGTTTAAGGGGAATCTGATGTTTGAATTTCCCTTGGCAGAAATCTTTCAAATCTTCATAGGACCAGACGAACACATCACCAAACTCTTTCAAAAACTTCAAGAATCTATTTCTTTTTGGCTCATTGCAACATTTTCCTAAGTTAACCAACTTAGGCTTATCTTCTAAACCAATGTTCACCTTTTCACATTCACTCAAAATTTCCTCTTCCTCTCCCACATTTTTACTAAAATAATAATCCCTTCGATCAAAGAGTGACTCCAATGTGACTAGGCCTTTAGGGATGTGGTTGTCTTTCAGTTGAATGAAACCCTTTTCAAGATCATTTTCAAGATTCATAGTAAATTCAAAATATTTAGAGTTTGAACTCTTAAAGTGAAGAGATTGAAATGGTGCAGATCCTTCGAGGAATGCATTAATGTGAGCATCATATTCAAAAAAATTCTAGGAATTCACATAACCAAGTACACTTGGATGATGAACCAATTCAATCATATATACATCATTTCAAAAATGTGGATGAGGAATCAACAGGGATGTAGACCCAACCAATGAATTAGCTTTGGTATTGTACTTGTTGGGCATAGATTCTGTGGAAAATGCTTTGAAACCTTCAATCTCATCCCAAATCCTATATTTGTAGTGCCTCAACCTGAGATTTTTTACAGTGAAGATATTTCATACTTGTTTAACCATGAGTTCAACATCTACTTTATCTCTTAACAACTTAATCTCTTTCCTTTTAGCCTATTCAATACCAAGGAGTAAAGCTTCATAATTTAGGGTATTGTTTGTGTTCTCAAATTCAAGTTTGAAATATTTAGGAATAATCTCACCTAAGGGTGTAAATAGAACAACTCCAACACTTGAGCCAATTGAAGCACAACTATCATCAAACTCTAAAGTCCACAAACCTTCTTTAGACACCTCTCTTAGACTTCTTAACTCATCAGATGAAACAAAATAGTTAGTGAAATTGGATTTTGTGTACAAGATATGGGATCTAAGATCTTCAGCTACCGGGATCATGTATTTGGCTTTACTTTTAGGTTTAAGAACAAACTTCTTATCCCCAATTGGAATGATATTCTAAGACCAATCTGATTTGACCTCCCCACCCAAGTCTTTACAAAATGTTCTACTTAGAAGCATCCCATAGCTAGTAGGGATATCTATGACTAGGATGGTCAATTTAAGCCTTTTGTCAATGAATTTAGCTAGAGCTACATGTGCATCTTTTATTTTTCATATGAGAGGAACTTGTTTGGAATCCATGGCATAGCATTTACCAAAGGTTTTAGTCAAAGGTAGGTCTAGGGATTTATTTACCATAGTAGGCATAATGTTGTTCGAGGCCCGAACATTGATGATGCAATTGCTCATTCTATGACTATGTACAAATAGGGATACATAAAATGGAATGGATTTTTTAGCATTTGCATACAATTGAGACATCTCACCATGATTAGATGTTTCACCAATATTGAGTCCTACAACAAGATCAATATTTTTTTTGAAATTGTTTCTTGTGTTTTCTGATTGAACCAAACTTTTAACACATTCAACTAATCTATTTAGTTAATCAGGATTGGACCTTAGATAATAAAAAGGAGAAACTTGAATTCAGGAGGACTTAAAAAATTCCACTATATCAAATCTAGACTTGGGACCAGTTTCTTTAGGTGTCCTTTCTTCTTGATCTAGATTCCTTTGGACTTTGATTTCACCCTTATGTTGTCTAGCATGATTGGACCATTTGTTAGTAGGTATAGAAGAGGATGAAGAAGCAGGAGCCTTATCACTATGATTACTCCTAGTGACATTGTACAGGAAAGATCTTCTAGAGTAGTATAGATGTTGCCACCTCATTCCGAATCAAACTCATATTCAAAGTAGTAACTTATAGAGTCACCAAGTCTTCCAGGGGATTCCTCACTAATAGGTATTTCTTTTATAACTTCTTTATTAACTTCCATTTCTCTAAAATGGATCATTTTTGGACAAGAAAAGGCATCATGTTCATTAGTCAAGTGAAGGATACACATGTTGGCCTTCTTAGGAGAAGGTTCCTCAATTGCCAATCTTTGATTTCCTGGAAGTGGATGTGGTTGTCTTGCCTATTCTCCTTCATGATTAATGTTCCTAGGGTTATCACAATAAGTCATTCTAGGCATATTCCTTTTCATCTTTGAGACATTTTTCAACAATATTTGAACCATAGAATGTATTGAACTAGAAGTGGATGCCTGATTTTGAGGATTTTGCATCTCTCATCTCCACTTCCCTATAGCCAAGAAGTCATCTTGTAGGTCTATAGCTAATATTTGTGTTGCATCAATATCTACCACTCTATTTCTTGTCAAGTGAAAAATTATGTCAAGGGGCATGACATTCACAAAGAAACCTTTTCTATTCTCATTATTGGGTCTCTTCAAGGTAGGGATCTCATACAAGATCTTGTTAAATTTGGCTATGAAGTCACACATGGGTTCTTGAACTTCCTTTTGAGTTGTGAGAGTTGTAATAGAAGAGTATGCTCATCATTAGTACCAATGAACATGGATTCAAAGGTAGTCCTCATGGAAGCCCAGTTAGTGATGAACCCATTCAAAAGATGGTGAAACCAATTAGTGATAGCCTCAATCAAAGTTTGCACAAACAATTTGACTGCAACATTTTTCAGAGCTAGGAGCAATAACTCCACAAGTTGTGTTTAATGCATCCAGGTGTTCATCAATAGATTTCTTCCCATCTCCACTAAAATTAGGAAGAATATCTCAGGCTTCCTTAGGTAGTGGATCCAAATTAGGTCCCAAGGCCAAAGGTCCTACTTGAGCACCCCAGGTATTTGCAACCATGGATGGAAATTGGAAGTTGATAGGTTGGATATTAAAATGCATGGGGATGAGGGTTCTAGTCAAGACTAAAGCTTGCAAGAAAATGGTAGTTGACTTAGGTTTCATAGGAGAAGCAGGGCTACTAAGTTATTCCCTTCCTCCTATGAGTATGATCAGGGGTGAAATTTAGTGACTTTGCAAATTCAAAAGATTCGTCTATGGAGCTTTTATTTTTATCACCTCGAGCGTACTTTCCTCTAGCCAGCCTAACAAGGAAAAGACATAACACTAGATTTATTGAGTAGGATTAGGATTTAGAGCTTGTTGAGCTAGTCTTCCTAAAACCACTTCCTCTTGAGTGACAAGGACCCCTCTAATTAGATAAACTCTTTCTTCTTCATCCTTAAGAACCTAACTAACCAGCATGTATTTCAAGATGCTATTCCTTCTATTCCAAGCTAGGGTACTTAGGTTAGAAATAATATCCTCATGTGTATTATTGAACCCTAGACTAGGTTGAAGAACTGGGAAAATGTCTTGATGAGGCAAGAACATTATTGACAAAATATTGTGCTTTTCCCCAGTAGAGTCACCAAAAAATATTAGTGAATATTTTTTCTTCCCAGTTATTTGAATTTATATCAACAAGAAAAATAACTTTCCTAAAAAATGAGTCTAAAAAACTTGGATAGACTCTCTATGTTTTAAAGGCACAACACCCTTCTACATTAATTTATCAATGTAACTCTTATTGTAAATGAATTATAATAGTTATTCATTTTACTTGAAAGAACTTAAGGAAAATGAAAACATCCTCTCATAACCACAAAATATTAGTGTAGGTTTAACAATTAACATTTAATACATTCCATATGACACATAGCTTAAAATTCTAGAATTATGATCAAGCTCACCAAACCAACAAAAGAAAAAGTAACCTCAACACATTTAATGAAAAAACATCTATACATGAATGAATTTCACATGAATTCCATCACCCAAAAATACAATTGCACCATTATCAAATAGAAGCACTAGAACCCATTCAAAAGATGGGAAAACCAATCAGCAACAACCTCAGTCAAAGTTTGCACAAACAATCTGACTGCAACATTTTTTAGAGCTAGGAGTAGTAACTCCACAAGTTGTGTTTAATGCATTCAGTTGTTCATCAATAGATTTCTTCCCATCTCCATTGAACTTAGGAAGAATATCTTAGGCTTCCTTAGGTAGTGAATCCAGATAAGGTCCTAGGGCTTAAGGTCCTAGGGCTAAAGGTCCTACTTGAGCACCCCAGGTATTTGTAGCCATGGATGGGAATTGGAAGTTGATAGGTTGTATATCACAATTCATGGGGATGAGGGTTCCAGTCAATACTAAAGCTTGAAAGAAAATAGCAGTTGACTTAGGTTTTATAGGAGAACCAAGGCTACTTCTACACTTAGTTATTCCCTTCCTCCTATGAGTATGATCAGGGGTGAAATTTAGTGACTATGCAAATTCAAAAGATTCATCTATGGAGCCTTTTTTTTTATCACCTTGAGTGTACTTCCCCTAGCTAGCCTAACAAGGAAAATAATTAACACTAGATTTATTGAGTAGGATTAGGATTTAGAGCTTGTTGAGCTAGTCTTCCTAAAACCACTTCCTCTTGAGTGACAAGGACCCCTCTAATTAGCTTAGCTCTTTCTTTTTCATCCTCAAGAACCTAACTAACATGTAGATATTTCTAGATGCTATTCTTACTATTCCAAGCTAGGGTATTTATGTTAGAAATAATATCCTCTTGAGTATTGTAGAACCCTATACTAGGTTGAAGAACTAGGAAAATTTCTTGATGAGGCAAGAACATTATTGACAAAATATTACAATTTTCCCCAGTAGAGTACTCATACGATCACTATATTTGACAAAATATTGTGAAAGTACACTCAAGGTGATAAAAATAAAGGCTCCATAGATGAATCTTTTGAATTTGCAAAGTCACTATTGTTGACTTTTTCTTGTCCAATATTGAGTGTACACTCAAGGGAGTTGTGCCTTTAAAACACTAGACTTTTTTTTGTCAAATAGATGAACTAGAAATACTCATACGATCACCCCTATTATCATCAACTATATTGTTCATACAACAAAAGGGGAAACAACTAAAATTACTAGTAAAATAAAAGACTAAGCCCAAAGAGTTGACCCTTTAGATTGATCAAAACATTACATATATTTCCATGCAGGGCTTTTCAAATTCTTTCAAAAAGTAACTCATTAAGGAACTCCAAATTTTTTTAAATAAATAGAGTCTTAAAGAAAAATTAACAAAAAATAGGTAAATTATGTAGGTGACTCTTTGATCCTCTCCTAAGCTCTAGCTGTATCACTAATATTGGCACTAGGTTCATAGGCATCAGAGCAACTGCCGCTAGTTTCTTTCTAAACTTTGTGTATTGCGAGCAAACCAACCAATGGTGGCTATTGTGAGAAACCTAACAACTCCAAGAGAAGTTTCCACATCATCATAATCCAAAAAATATGATCAATATTTTTTTATTATACATTCAAGTGATTAGTATAGATGATAATCATGGAATCCACTCTAGCAACAATGGTTAAATCTTTGACTCAAACTTTGCTCATTTCCTTTAACATTTTAATTTATGAGAAAAAGGTTGTTTCCATTTCCTTTGGAGGATTTTCATTTTGATCTTCATTTCCCATAATTTTGACATCAATGCATTTAATATCAACCACTAGCATTTCCTTTAGATATCTTACTTCTTTTAGCAGTTCAGAGCATTCTTCTATTCCCTATCCCATCACTATATTTATCCATTCCAATTTAGCTCCGGAAATGAATAGAAAATAAATGGTGAACTTGGCTTCTAAATTTTCATTCAAGAATCTATCTATGCCATATTCTTGAACCTCATAAATGTCAATGACATACTCATCCTAGCTGATCTTTTTTGACTATTAGGCATTCATCTCTAATTCTAGGGCTATTATCAATTTATTAGCTCTTGCATTGGTATTTTTAAAATGAGAGAAATAAATGGTCACCTAAGCATGAACTATATTCAACAACTCACCATAGGTTTGGGAAATGGAATGATTCCTTTTAACTTGTTCATTAAAGTTCTTATTTAGGTAGATTCAACATTGATGGTATAAATGGTGGTAGGTAGAGCTTCTATATTTGGGCTCTGAATTTCATGGATATACTAGGTAATTTTTCACAGTGATTTATTTAGCTCTTTCTTATCCCTATGATCTTTCCATATATGCTGGGAAATCTTGGAGTTTCCTATGATCTATATCTTAATATCATTTTCCCTGGAGGTAGGGTCGAGGATGGTTTTCTCAGCTATATAATCTTGAGGTTGTACTTCATCTATACCGTTCTTATTAGTCATTGGCTTCATTACTTTTTCTATCCACTGCCATGTATACTCATCAATATTCAACATAGTTTCAATCTTTTCCCTTTTGGTCTTAGGAGTCTTCTTAAGGCATCTAATTACCATATCGTCCATTGGGAGAGTCACTCGCACTACGCTTATCTTCTTACTCACTAATAACTCAAACCAATTAGGGATAAAAGGATTCTCTTTGGGAGGAGGTGTTTGTAGCATAGATGATGAATTGAGTACTATCATACTCAAAGTGTTAGCTTTTTCCATTATTTGTTGACTTCCCTATTCCATCTCGACAATTAGGAATTCCCTTGTTCCTTCTATTTCTTCTCTTAAGTCAAGCTCTATCGTTATTGATCTATCACAAGTCTCCGTCAAGATTTTTGTTTACTCCTACTTCTTCCTTCTATGAGAACAAGTCCACTTAATGAAAGGAGGGCGATGAACTAAACCTTGAACAGAGTGTTCAAGTTCAACACTTAACTTTAGCTTTCCTGTAGTAGGAAAAGAAACAACTTCATTAGTACCGAGAATAACTAAAGGTGAACTGGAAATAGAATTATCTCTTTGAACACTACGAGCCAATGACCTTGATTGTTTCTTTCTTATGAGCCATTTCTCTGTTCTAGTTAGAATGGATAGGGTTCTTGTAAGTAGGTCATCCACCTCTCGCATTGTCCAGTCAATTTTTGGCAATGGGTAAGTTTCCACTTGGTCAATGTAAGTTGAGTCAACAAATTCATCATCTGCTTCCTCGATTACCCTAGAAATATCTAGCATGATATTGAAATATTTGATTTGTACTAGTGACAACCTAGATCATAGCCTCCTCCTAACTTCGTAATCATCTTGATAGTTAGCCCAAAAATATTCTAAATGGGGTACATGGAGAGAATAGGAACCTAGCTTAGAATAGCTTAGGAAAAACTCCTGAGTGTCAAAGTTAGGTCTAGTAGAATAGGTTAATAGGTTCATGGATTTAATATCAGATTTATTAAGGGCAGCTTAGATTTTCTTGCATTTGTAATGTCTAAGTTCAACAGGGAAGGTGTAACTAGAACCTTTCCAAGTTTTACAATTCTTGTCAACAGCTCCCAACTGTCTACATATCTTGATCAAATTAAAATGATCCACATAGTGATGGGGTAACCTTAGAGGCTTTCGTTCATATCCTCTAATCTTGAGGTAGGTGAACTTGGGGAATTGAGTAAAGAAACTACCTTAAATATCAATCAATTGAGTGGCTTCCTCTATCAACCTCACATTCTCTTTCCCTTGCAATTCAAACACTAATTTAGCCAAGAAAGTATCTTGAACTATTTTTAACCCTCAAGATTTTTATTCTTTTGTAAGAAAGGATAGTACTCATAAATAGGCATGCTTTGATTCTAGTATGAGTGTGGTAAACCCTTCCACTTTCTGCCACAAGACAAGATATAAAACAAGTAGGAAGTCATATAAAATCTAGAAATTCCAGAAGCTTGGGAGAGCTCTTCTTGCAATCTATTATTTATGTTATCTACCTAATCAATGAATTTATCTTCTCCCAAGATTTTTTGGATGAAGAAGAACATCTAATTCTCCCAATAAAAAGTGTTTGGGTTCCCTATCACTCTGTTCAGTAGTGTAATGACATCTTTAATCTTAGGGATCATGTGTTCTCTGGTCAATGGACATGAAAGGTGAGAACCCCCTCTCTTGTATTTTAAAAGCAAACCTTTTGTAATGGTATTGTTGAATTTAGTGATATTCATAGAGAATTGGATGTAAGAAGAATTAATATTCCAGTCCTCATAGATTTTTAATGGAGGGATCCTTAATGCACCCATGATAGCAATTTGGCTAACATACAGTAGGAATTCACCATTAAAGGTGTAGATAAACTTTTCAGATGCATCATACATATTGCTGCATGCTAGGGCTAATTTGGGATAGCAGAAAGCTTAAAGGAAAGAAGATGCTTGTAACAAACCACTATCTAAGACTTTTTGGGACATGGAATTGGGTTTTGGGTTTGCAAATATAGCCAGCAATTTACCCATATCCTCTTTCACCAGGAAAGTGTCTTCAATGTCAGACATGACTCTACTTATAAAAGACTCCTTAACCTTATCAGGTAAATTAGGATAGAAGGCAACATCCATGGCAGGAAAGTTAACCATAACAAGAAAAAACAAAAAGAATGCATTGCCTTTAAGAAATACAAAAAGAAATGACACCTAAAAGATGAAGGGCTAGAGACCCACCATGCTGAGTGCTTAGAAGTTTGGAGAAATACAATGCTTAAGCTATCATTCCTTACATCTAGATGAGACAAAACAAACTTTACTAAAAGAAGATATGGTAGGGGAATGAAAATAAGGTGGCTTCATTTTAAAACATAAAACTTGGACTTAAAAAGCATGCAGATGGTTGATAAGATGGATAACAGGACAAGTATTTTCAATCATTAAAAGCTCAACAAGTTCTGCATGTGCTATGACATGCCTTACCATTATTACCTTTAACTACCAATTAATACATATATTTTCCATAGATTTGGTAAAAATTGCACTTTTGTTGAGCTGTCAGGCTGAACACACGGCACCAAAGGCATCAGTCTTTATGACCAAGTGAACATGAAAAATTGAACTACAAAATAGTTCAATGAATTGAACTAAAAAATAGTTTAATGCTCAAGTTCAATAGTCATGATATATTAGAAACTATGCTCATGACAAGAGACTGGACACAAAGGTGAACCCATGAACCTTGAAACTTGAACAAAGTGTTCAATGTTCAAGTTCAACTTCAATGATGAGTGGAAGTCTCCTTGGGACAATTTACTTTCTTGACTCAACCAAGAAAACTGATGAACATATGAACCTTGAACCTTGAACAAAGTGTTCAACATTCAAGCTCAAGGATTTGTTTGACCAAGAAACTTAAAAACAAAGAATGTCAAACTAGCTAAAGTTCACAATGAGACTTCAACTAGAGACCATCCTTTTACAGCAACTTTAAATATCACCATCATCATGTACTAGAAATAAATATTGATCATTCATGGATAACACAGTCAATGATTGATCCCAAGTCCTTGAGATGTGTTTTCATTTGCATGCTCTTAGCTAGGGTGTCATCAATGTAGTCTTCCATAGTTTTGTGCATCATGTCATGGAAGATTGTTAATACAACTCACTAATATGTAGCTTCCACATTTTTCAAAGCAAATAGAATCACATTTGAATAGAATGTACCCTAAGCACAAGTGAAAGATAAATTTTCCTAATTTTTTGGCACAATTTTGATATGGTTGTACTAAGAGAAACCATCCATTAAAGAGTAGATTTGATATCTAGTCATCATATCCACTCTTATGTCAATGTTTGGTAGTGGAAATTCATCCTTCAAAAAAACTTTATTTAAGTCCCATAAGTCAGTCCATACTATTATGGATTTATTAGGTTTGGAAGTTGATACTACATTGAAGATCCATTTAGTGTAGTTAATAGCTTAGATGAATCCAGATTTCAAAAGTTTCTCTAGTTTAGCTTTGATCAAGAGTGCAACATGTGGATGCATCTTCCAAAGTTTTTATTTGACAAGATTAACACCTAGTGTAGTGGATAAATGATGCATTATGAGATCAAGTTCTAAACCTAGCATATCATAATATGTCTATACAAATTTTATCTTCTTTTTTCAAAAGAAGGCTATGCAATGTTCTTTCTCCTCTTCTGATAGGGACCGTGCAAGTTGTATGAATTGTGTATTTTCTTTAGTGACCAAGTGCACTAGTTGTATCAGTTATATGAACATAGATGATCTTTCTTGCAAATGACTAGGAAGTGCATAAAATATCAAATCTTTAAAAACATTAGAGAGCTTTTCACCTTAAGATGCATCTTTTATTTTTACTATTTTAGGCTCTAATACTGTCACAATGTGGTTTTCACCATTATAGTGCTTGTTCTATTTATTTTTTATTGTATGATTGAGATATTTGATATTTTATTTTGTCATATTCACACTTTATTCACTAGTGGAGGACATCACAAGTTTGATAGTGTTTAAGTAAAATGTAAGAGCATAGTTGCTCTGAAATGTCATAACTTCATTGGATGTAGAATTAGAGTTCCAATCAATGAGCTCAAGATGGATAAGTGAAAGAGAATTGAATGGTTCTAATGCATTCATGAGTACATAGTCATCAAAAACATGGATGAATAAGTCAAGGCTTAACTAAATCTCATCCAAAGGTATGCCTGAATCTCTTTTATTCCCAACAATATTCAAAGAAGACAGTTCAACATTACTGGAATTGGACTTGTCAGACCTAACCCTAGAACCCTTACCTACTTTGAGCTTATTTTCATGTGTAGATCATGCCTATTTCTCTATCAATAGTTATATTGAAGAGATAATCTGACTCGTACTCATTAGAATCAATACTATATGGAGGTAGATTGAGGTATTCCCCTGCAATCATGGGTATCCACTTATCAGTTTCAGTGTCACCCTAATCTTGTTCAACTCTTTCAACAATTAGAGCCTAACTAGATTCACCTTGTTCAAATTATTTTAGAAGAGTGATAAAAGTAGTTTCATCATAATCATTTTTTTTATATAGTAGTATTGACTCATGGCATGAAATTATTATGCTCTGTGAATAGTGTAGAAAGTTCTATAGGAATGGGATAAGGAAGTGTATCTTCCCCATATGAGCTTTCTTCCTAATTTTTAGGTTCTAACTGATCCTTAAGTTCAAGTGGACTATCAAGTTCTGGCATGCACTTATTTATCCCTAGCTAAAATATGTTACTTTCTTGAAGTCTCGACCTATTGTATCTTTAAGTATTATGGATCTTGCTTCAGTTGGATTGAGCAAGGCTTTAGATTTGTGTCCTAAAGTACCATTTCCTTTCTAGTCAAATATTTTCATTAGCTTAAGGCCTTGCCCATATCTTTTAGGAGTTATCTCACAAGTTTAGATTTCAGTATCAGTTGTGTCTTGTCCTCTATATATCCAAGATGAAATAGCTCTATCTTTGTCCTCATCTTTTAGATGTATGGTTTACTATAAAAGAGTGTCATTGTGAAAAGTTTAAGGTGGTGTCGCAGAAGGTTTCTTTTCTTCATAAGGTGTCCCATATTCTTGGGGAGATGGTGGGAGTGATATCAAAGATAGTATAGGATCTATTTTGTATTCTCCCATACCAATATCTTTAAGTTAAAAGGACATTTCCATGTCTTTCAACTTGTTAATATGGTGTTTAGTAGCCTCTATGTTGTTTGCTGCAAAGACATCCACTACTTGAGTGAGTGTATTACAGGAATAGTTGTCATTGGCAAGAATGGCCACTTCAACACCTTGAAATGGAATCTTACATATTGATGGTATTTGAAAGGAACTGCCTACATTTCATGTATCTAGCATCTACAGGTCTCACTCTTATAGGTAGTACAACAAGTCCCTTATATTTCTTTTCTTCTTTTTATATGGTTTTATGCTGATTTTTCTATGAGGATCGATGGAGTCCTCATCATAGCTGGGTCGAGTTAACAAACTAGCATAACAGATATTAAGACCAAAACCCCCTTTTACTAGAACATGGAAAATGTGCATTTTATGGATTACGACCTCAATCTATAGTAGTTCATTGTGAGGATGACTTAAAGAGTCTTCATGCTCCTTGGACAAGGATAGGTAGTGTGGTAAATTTAGGAAACCCACCACAGATTGAAACTGATTGAGATCTGAATCTTTTGGTACACTAGATTCAATGAGAGATTTATCAAGGATCTCCCTATGAGCAAATGATATTTTCAAAAGTTCAAAAATCATTATCGAGGCATAGTTGGTAGCGCCAAAAGAGGTTGCTGGTTTTGAGTTCCTGCAATAGTGAAATATGTATGTTTGTCTTTAGTTTGATCTTTTTTAGATGTAGAAGGTGCAAGACATTTGAGTACTAGTTTTTCACAGAATCGTGTAACATCTCTTTCACAAAAATGAGATTTTCCTTGATCAAGTGCAAAGGATTCAACTCCATTAAGGAAAAATGGGTTTTTTAGATTTATCATGTTGTCACTTCCCCCTTTATGGTTATGATGTCACAATATTAAGATTCAACATTTTCAACCATGTTGATTACAATGTTATCATTGGAGTATGTATAGTTGACCTTTGTATTTTTCTTTTGTTGTTCTTTTGTTTAGATGTCTTTCCCTTCTCATATGTAGGAAATGGTTCTTTCAATGCTTTATGATTAGAGTTTTTGGTATGTCTAACAACTATGTCACCATCATTGATTAGATCTCGAATCTTGTATCTCAGTTGTATGTATTTATTGGTTTTGTGACCCTTCTTATGGTGTTATTCACAATAATAAATATCATTCCACCATTTGGGTCTAGGTTTTGGATCGTATGGTGAAGAGTTATCTAGAGGACTAATGATTTGGCTTTGTAGAAGTGTCTTATAGGCCACTTTGAGTTGTTCATCGAGATATGTATAGTCACACTTGGGTCTAGGATCCCATGGTCTATATTTGAAGATGTTTCCAATTGGTTTAGCATCTATGGTATCCATTTGTAGCTTTAGCTACTTATATATTGTTTTTTAGATTGAAGATATTTTTAGGAAGTTTGGGAGTTACATTGTCTACTACTCCATCATTCACTACATCATGGTTTTTTTTGATATATTTGGATTTATCCTTTCTTGAATCACATCCATGTTTTTTTCATCAGGTCAAGTCACCTTTCTTGAATATGAACTCGTCTATGCACACACCATGTTTAATCATCTCATAAAATGTAATGGGTTCTTGGAGTTATAAATTATAACCAAAATTAGGTATATGATTAGATATGAAGATGTCAAATTTTTCATTTTCATGGATCCTCAAAGAGTATTTGGTATACCATTGTCTCCATCTCTAGGGAAAGTTCAAGAATGATTCTCTCATTCTTTGTATAAGGTTGAAAAGATATTTTATGTTAACCAAAAGTTGGATGTTGCGGGACTATTTTTGTAACAACAAGGTTTCAATTTCAATAAAGGTTTTGATTCCAGTGGGCAACCTAGAAAACCACCCCACAATTTGTCTACCTAGACTACCTATAAACAAGTGCATGAGATAAGTTTGATCATCCATGAACTCCATATGCAGAGTGGAAAACTCCCTCAAATGATCTTGGGGCTTAGAAGTCCTCAAGTACTTGTCATATTTTGGTATGTCAACTCCTTTAGGAAAATAAGGCATGTAGATATTCTTGTCAAATGAAAATAGCCAAATGACATCTAGAGTGTATTGTTTAGTAGGTTTTGTAATCACCAAAAAATGGTCTAGTAAATTATAAGATCCATTTTTCTCTTTTAAAATATTCTAATGCTAGACCATAAATCATTTATCTTGATCAAGTCTATTAATTTGACTATAACCTATGGTTTGACCACTTTATTCTAAGTCTCTTATTTAATTAAAAGAGCTTGCTCCTTTTTAATTAAATAAAATTCCCACTTCTCACTTATCCTAAGTGTGCACACATAAAGCATTATTCCTATTCTGAAAAGAAAATAAAAGGCATTTTTGTCTACACTTGAATGCACAATTTTCTATGTGACAAGAATTTTTTATTTTTATGAAAAAATTACTTTAATTCTCCTCCATACATTTATTTCCCTCTCAAAAGTCAACTATTGATTGTGATTGGTGGAAATGCATGTGCACATGGATCACTTAACATGCTTTCTCCTCCCTTGATTATGCCTCTTTTTCCTCTTAATCTCAACCATCCATTTTTATTTAAAAGGAGGGTCTCTCCCCATTCTTGCATATGGTTGAAGGAGTTGGAACTATCATCAAACTGCCAATTTGAAGCCTTGGTTCCTTGGATTCTTATTGCAATCTTGGAGTACTTCAAGATTTCCTTCATCTTACATCTTTGACCTTGTTCATCATGGCTAGGCTAGCATCTATTTGTCTTACATTTTAATTCCTATATTATCTTATTTTCTTCATTGCATTGCATTGCACTCTTACTTTCACCATAGCTAGGTCTTGCACCTCATTTATATTAGATCTTTCCTTTAATATGAATCTTCCATTGAATGGTGCACCTTGCAAGGTTTTCTTAATTGGGTTCATTTGAGAGCCATTATCATATTGTTAATTTCTTGATTCATCCTTCCATGTCATAAATAGGGATCTATAAGTCTCCTCTTGAGATGCTCTTCATCATAGGTATTCTCAAGTATAATGGTTTATAGAAGTGTGTCCACATTTTTCACACACATTTTTTCACCCATCGTGGGGCTTGAACCAATTTTTTAGCTCCATTTTCTTTCTTGCATTTTATTTGCATTCTCATTTCTAGGTTTTACAAAAATTTGTTGGATCTAATCAAGTAGTCTTGTAGGGTTTTTACTTTGGTTTTAAGGATACCCCTTGTGCAGATTAGTTTGAAGGCCAAAAACATTAGGGTTTTAAAGAATTGATCAAACCTCTAAAACCTCTTGGATTCTAGATCTGAATTTGTGTTTTTAGGTTGGGGACATGTCTAACATGTCTCAAACCAATTTTAAGATCATTGGTAGCTAATTTGCATAAGTTATAATTTTTTCTTTATTTTTCATTAAAAATCATTTTTGGGAACACATCAATGATTTTTTTGGAAATATTTACATTTTTGAAAAGGTCTTTGAATTCTATAGGGGGTTTGTTCTTTGTGTTTTAAATTTGGAAATCATATTAGGGCTCAATTATTTGATTTGATAAAACTGGTCTATTTTGACAAAATGAGTCCCTAGGGTACAAATGAAGAGATCATATGGTTGAATTTATTACATTTTTGGAAATCACTCTGGTTTTTAGCCGAATTCACTTCTTTACATTTTTAGTTCTAGGGCTGCAATCATAGCATACAAATCTAATCTTGTTGACTAGGTAAAAGGAATTTTAGTGGTTATCTTGCACTTTATTTGCACAAAGTTTAATGCATGAAATGAGTTGTGATTTTGTAGGGAATAAATTTTTCCAATATTTTCTTAATTTGAATTTTCCTATTTCTTCATGATTTCATGCACTTGATTGAAGTTTGTGAAGGTAACTTAGAGGTCTAAGGAGCAAAAAATGGAAAAAATTGGAAAGCATGAAATCAAGGTGGACACATTCGAAACCTTCTCATTTGTATTGTAAAAAGTGATCATTGTCTTCTTTTGTCAAATTTTTTGATGTGTCTTCCCAAAATTGAAAAAGAGGGCTTGAAATCAACCATCACATTTGGATTTGGGCTTAAAATAAACCCCTTTTGTCTTTCAATCCCCAATTTTTTCTTATTAATGTTTTATTCTTGCAACCTTCATAAGGAGTTTGAGGGGAACATAAATAAGGAATCTTGATTTTTTAAAAGGGGGCTTCCTAGAGAAGTGATCACTCTAGTGGACAACCTCAACTGCCATGTTCTAGCAGAGTATAAATAGCATGGCTTGAATCTAAAGACATATCTCTTGAAAGTAGCAATATTGTCAATCTTGGCTAAGCCCCAAATAATTTTATATCTTTGGGAAGTGAAGGTGGAGATTGGGTTACCATTTCCTCTCACTTTTTTGGTAGTATTATCTTTCATCTACTGATTTGGGCCTCACGTACCTTGCATATATCTAAGAGATCCCCTAGTTGAGCTTGTGCATCATTGTAGAAACCTGAATAGGTTGTTGGTGTGTTTGATGTGCTTGAATGTAAAGAATCTTTCACATTTTCAACAAAAAGGGACACATCCATCAAATTGAGCCTTAAGGATTATTTCCTTTTTGTATGCTTTCAAAACCCCTACAAACCTGCTAGAAATTAATATTCAAACATTATTACACTTTCTTTTGGTAAAAAAAATCATCAAACTAGGGTTTTTTCTTCACAAAATTGTCACTTACCATTGTCTGGTGAAACATCACACGATACTAGTTCCCTAAACTAGTGTCACCTAGGTTGCAAAACTTTAGAATACCTTGTTAAGCCTGAATTGGGGTTTGATTTCACTTGGTCTAGGAAATCTTCCCTTGATCCTTGTTGGAATTTGGGAGATAATAAACATGTCTAGATAGTGTTTGAATTGGATTCATTCCACAATAACACCTTGACTATTGATGTAGGAGCATCCAGAGGTGTAAGGGCAATCCTGTGTCAACCAACAAAAAAAAGTACTTAGACTTAGTTTTTGTTTCATGTGTTTTCATTTCTAGATACCCATTTGGGTCAAATAAAGGTTCCAACTCTCACAATTCCACTATCAGTGTTCTAGAATAGAGTATTTGAACACCTTGGGATATGTGTAAATGCCAAAAAAATAGGAGTATGTAATTGAGCCATCATTTTGGTGAACTAGAAGGTGTAAATTGGTCGGATGAATGTAATTGTAATTTAGATCATTCCAAAAAAAGAATCAGGTCAAAAGGCCCCACAGTTTGAAAGTTATTGCAGTTTTTCAATTTTTGGAGACCTCCTAAGAATGCTTCAAAGTCAGGTTAGGGGCATTAAATGACCTTGAATAGGGCCAAAAAATGGGGGACGGGTGAATCTGGTCCATAGGGCTATAGAGTGCTTCGAGAGCTTTCCAGAAATGTAAACAGTTTGTCAATCGGAGCTACGGTTCAAAAGTTATGCCTCTCGAAAGTTCGGTTACCATTTTTGGATTCTTCTAGATTTGCACCAACTTCTAATGCGGATTCTGGAACCTTCTACTTGGTTGGTGAATGCCTACTAGCACTTTCTAGAATTTATTCCTAATCCTTAACCCTTCGGGGTCTATTTAAGGACAATTCTGGCTTTGTAAAAGGTTGTTCGGAGTGGAGTTTGAGAGGAGGTACTGAAAGGAGAAATTATCTCCAGATTTATGCTATTGTAAGGCCATAGGGCATGTTTTGAAGTCTATTTTCTCTGTACTAAAAGTATTAGCTTATTTACAAAGTTAATAAAATTTCCCTTTCCTGTTGTGTCTATTCTGTGCTTGGGTTGTGTCCCCATCAACTATATTCTCACTTGGAAGAGTTATCTACCTGCTATCTCAATCTCATTACCTCACTACTCCTAGTTGTTCTAGCTAGTACTTTAATAAACAATATAATGGCATCAAGTCACAAGTGTCATAAATTACTTGAGCACATTTTTAGACATGTCACATATACTATATACTCTTTACCACTACTTACTTGGAAAGTAGACACTTAAACTCTTGGGTTTAGACACCAAGTTGTCTTGTGTTACTTATTTGGTTTCTAATACTTCTCTTTTCATGTCTGTCATAACTAGATTTCAACTTGGTCAAGGTATTCACACCTTATACTTGGGAGAATTAGCCCCTCCTAATAGGAATCCACATCAACAACAAGTTTCAAAACCTATATTTGATAAGGAAGTGGGAGAAGGAACTTGGTTTAACCCCACTAGTCACTTTGGTAGTGGTACTATTACACCTATTGACACACCTAGGTCCATTGAAAATTTCTCTTACACTATGGCTAGGAAGGAGTGAGATAAATGAATTAGGGACCTCTTTGAAAAACATGAACCACAAAGAGAAGATGAGATATTAGACACTAATATCTTTGGGGCTCAATTCACCAATCCTAGAGAAAACAACTACCAAGAAGATGTCAATCTATATGGGGCTACCCAAGATCATGGTTCTAGGAGTCTCTATAGTAACTCCCTTAGGGATGACAATATTGTGAAGCAATCATCTCCAAGATCTCTACATGTCTCACATAGATCCTTACATGGAAGTGAAGTACACCATGGTATTGATGATGATGATTTTTTCAATTTTCAACATGATGATCGCCTCCAAAAGTTGATGATGAAAACACTGGAACAAAATGGAGATCAATACTTTATGCATTTGGCTTCTAAGGGATTGAAAATCCCTCATAACTTTGATGTCCAAAATCTTATCCAAAAGAAAGATCCTTCACCTATGGAAATTTCTATGCAAAGAATTTGATGATTTACAAAAAATATTGGCCAATTTGGAAGTTGAAAAGGAGAAGCCCAAATCCCCATTAATTTTGGAAATAATGTGCACTTTTCCTTTTGACAAAAGTCTATACACGATACCTTTCCCAAGAGATTTTAACATCCCCAAATATGACAAATATGATGGTAATAGTGATCTGTATGATCATATAAGGCAATTTTATGCTATTAGCATGGACTTTATGCATGATGACACTTACCTCATGAGGTTGTTTCTTAGAAGCCTAAAAGGCCAAGATATGGAGTGGTTCACAACTATTACTCCTCCATTAAGGACATTTGATGAGCATGTTCAACAATTCTTGCAACAATATTCATGCAATATTTTCCACCCCGTCACTATGCTCAACTTGTGCAACATTAGACAAAACCAAGGGGAACCTTTTGCTACATTTTTACAACATTGGAGAAGATTACTTTCTAGATATCCTCGTCAACTTCCAAAGAATGAAAAACTAAATATCTTTGTTAACAATGTCATTCCTAAATTACACTATGACCTTAGAAAGCAACTTTTCCACTCCTTCAATGACGTGGTTGAAAGACCTTTGAGAATTAAGGATGTCTTGGTTAAGAAAATAGATATTGTTTTAAACAAAGATAAATCCCACAATAACAACAATTATGGAAAAGACAAAGGAAAGAATTGGAACAAGAATAATTATGTTGTAAAGGATGGTGTGGTTGATCCACCTAAGAATAAGGAGCCAACCTTCAATTTGTCTAGAAAGCAACAAGAGGCTAGAAAGAAAGACAATTTCAACACTTCCATTAATTTCAAACAATTTCGGTCAAACAAGGATTCTAGACCTAGGAAAAATTTTACACGGTTGGTCAATTCTTACGATACTATACTCAAATATTTGGCTACCAGCAACATCATTACATTGCCTACACATAGACCATATGATCCTAAAATTAGGCCTCCTTGGTGGAGAAATGATCACTTTTACAAGTTTCATAGAAACAAAGTACATAAAAAAGTCAATTGCATCACTTTCAAGAATGTCATTCAAAATTTGATAGAAAAATGAAAGATTGGTGTGGATGGCCTCATTATTAATTCTAATTACACAACCTTTAAGGACCCTATGCCTAAGTATGAAAAAGTGGATTCATCACATAAGAAGAAAGGAAATGCAACAATCAAATACATTGATTATGTGATCAAAATGATCGAACTTATGGATGAAAAAGTTTACATTATGAGTGGAGGTAATAATAAGAAGATTAAGCTCCTGTTTCAAATCCTTAACTCAATATGGAATGAGAGTAGCCCCCTTATCACACTTAGAGGTACAAATTCTTCCTCCTCTCCCACCCATATATGGTGATACACTTAATGTCATTACTAGGAGTCAACCTAAGATTGTCTTTAAGGATGCCAATCTATCCAAACAAACTAATCCTAAGCAAGTGATCTCATCTTATTAGCAAACTAGTTCTAATTAAAATCTTGTTGATCAATTGCAACATACCCCTACAAAAATTTCAATTTTTGAGTTGCTAGAAATATTGCCTTTGCACAAGGAGATCCTTTATAAAGAATTACACACTACTAATGTCCCTAATGATTTGGATGTGAATCAATTCTAGACTATGGTTAACTTTATCTCCGCTCCACATCACCTCACTTTTTTGGAAGAAGATGATAGAGCTCCTAGTCATCCTCACAACCTAGCTCTTCACATAGAAGTGTATGTATATAGAACCCAAGAAAGATGAGTGCTGATAAACAATGATTCAGGGTTGAGTATTTATTCTTATAATTTTGTTAAACAATTGGGATTGTCAAAATTTTCAATTGATTCATCCAAGAAAATCATGATCAAGGCATATGATGAGGTTGAAAGTTGGTCTAAAGGTTTGGTTATTCTGCTAGTTCTTATTAGACCAGTTGAGAATAATGTTGTCTTTCAAGTCCTTCATATACCTCTTGCTTATAATTTCTTACGAGGGTGACCATGGATAGATGACATGCAAGTGGTCCCCTTAACTTATCATCAATGCATAAAGTTTCCTTTCAATAGTACAAAGATTTTGATTCCTAGGGATAATGCCATATCAATTAATGTCCTTACTATTGTAGAGTCTCTAGTTCTTTGCAATAAAGCTTCAGAAAATGCTTCAAAAAATGTTAAAAATTCTCTTGCAAAATGTGAAAAGAAACTAAAACTTATGAACATTAGTATGGGAGAGTACACTCTTGATTCTATTGTTGCATTACCTGTCTCTCCTAAGTTTTATGGAAAAACTTCATAAGAAATGAAGTTGTCATCTTCTGCTATGACTATATTTGGTGCATTTGTGTAATACTCTATGCCTTTAGAAGATGAGAAAGAAGACCAAGCAATTCAAAATTGGATTTATGGGGAAGAACTCCCTATTGAGGTCACATTAACTAATACTATTTCACCTAAGCACTATGGCAATGGTTACAAACTACTTAAGAGTATGGGATATTCTAGACATGGTCCCTTGAGCAATAAGAAACATGCACTTATAGAATCTCTTAGTCATCTTTATGGGAGAAAGAATAGAGATGCTACTATATTAGTATATGGCACTATTGATGGTCTTTTTTTTGATAGATCCTCATATACATCTAGTGATTCAGATGATAAACATACTCAACCATTGTTACATACTACTACTACTTCTAAGGAGGAGGACTTCTTTCCTTCCACCTCTCTTCTTTGGCATAATACTACTAACAACACTACTAAAGATGTTGATGATCATAATGAAGTAGCTTCTCCTAGACAATGGTTTGATGGCTTTGATATAGAAGATCCAAATGTAGCTAGAATTCATAAAAAACTGGCTTGCTTGATAGAATGCAACAACAATAACTCTAATGAATGTGAAGGTGATTTCTCCATGGCACCTATGGATTTGGGAGTAGATGTAGTCCATTCTTATTCAAACTTAAATATGGTAGTTCATGAGTTCCTTCATGGTCTTGATGAGTTGAGTCCTCATATAGACATAGTGGATCATGCTGATCTCTCTAATTCTTAGAATGATTTAGGAACCTCTAGAGTAGATCTTATAGACTTTGAATTTCATGTCACTAGGGACAAATCCTTTAACATTAACTCCTTAGAGCCCTCCACTTCACTTCCACTTTTTAATCCTGATCTTATAGATTGGTCTATATCACATGAAAGACCTCAACTAAAATCCTTCAAAAATGACTATGAGATCGCTTGCTACCTCAATACCATTGAGCCTGTAAACTCTTCCACTAGTGAACCTACTACAAACATGATAGATTCAGATATGAAGTACCTTAGTCACAAAATAAAAAGGAAATTAAAAAAGGAATAGGTGTTTTGATGGTGAAAACAACATTGTGGCAGTGTCAGAACCAAAAATAGTAAAAGGAAAAGACGAATCCAAAGGTGAAAAACACTCTGTGGTGCTTAACGATAAGGTACTCAGTAGTCTGTCGAGATATTTTTAAGATAGATCTTCAATTCTCATTGACCCCACATAGCCTATAACTATTGGCACAGAGGAATCTCCTTAGATTATTCATGTTTCTCAATCACTATCAGCTAAGGAAAAAGAGGAATTCACTAAGTTCTTCCAAGAAAATTAAAAAAATGTTGCATGACTTATTCAGATTTGTGTGGCCTAGACAAATTGATTCCTTACAAGAATTTTGTTGATGCATTAAGACAATATTTCATTACTATGTCATTTGAGAAAATTCCTAGATTAGAAACATGGTTGCAAATGCTATGGCTACACTAGCATCTATACTACAGTTTGCAGAGCATGAACAAAGACTTGAATTCCTAGTGGAAGAGATACACTATTTTTCTTATGATTCCCCTAAATCCAAGTCATTTAAATGTTGTGGGTCATGATTCTTCTCGCTATGCCACTATCTATTCTTACTTTTGCTATAACATTATCCCTGAAAACCTTTCTCCTAATGAGAAATGCCAACTCTTTCGTAATGCTACCCATTACACCCTTGTCTCTAGTGACTTGTATAAGAAAATTCTAGATGGTACATTACTTAGATATTTAGAAAAAGATGATTATGAGAGAGCGTTAGCCAAAATTCATGACATAATATGTGGTTCTCACTCTAATGGTCTATCAATTGCTTGAAAATTGCTTAGGGTGGGTTATTATTGGCCTACAATGCATATAGATGAAATTTGTTATGCTAGAACTTGTAAGAAGTGTCAACTAGATGGGAATATGATTCATGAACCTTGTACATAGTTGATACCATCAATTACACTTTGACCTTTTCAACAATGGGATTTTGACTTGCTTGGTCATATTCAACCTAATTCTTCTAGTGGACACAAGTTTATCATTACTTCTACTGAGTACTTCACTAAGTGGGTGGAGGTTGTTCCCCTTTCTATTGCAACTAGGAAGAAATTCTTCTTGTTAATCTTGAACAATATCATATGTCGTTATGACATAACTTCTTCTATAGTTATTGATAATGGATGACAGTTTAAGAATAAAGACCTAAAACAAGTATGCAAGAAATTCAAGATTAAACAACATTGGTCTTTCATTTATTATTCACAAGGAAATGAACAAGTTGAGGCTTCAAATACAACATACAAATTTGGTAGAGATTGGCACTTGCAAATCAATCCAACTATATGGGCCTATCACACTAGTATTCGTACACCTACAAGTACTACTAGTTTTGCTTTGGTCTATCGTTATGAAGTTGTGTTGCCTCTCGAGGTTGAGATTCCATCACTTTGAGTTTCTTTGAGAGGCCTTATTACTGATGATGATTATGGAGTCATGAGAATGCAAGAGCTTGAATTGCTTGATGAGCATTTGACCATATGAGAGCTTATCAAAAGCATATGTCCACTACTTACAACAAGAAAGTTCACCCAAAGAGTTGTAAGTCGGTAACCACATGTGCTTAGAGAGAATCCAAAGAATCAACATAATCAGGATCAGAAAGGAAAATTTGAAACTATTTGGTTGGGCCCTTGCATTCTTATTGTTCCTTTTGGATCTAGTGCTTACCAATTGTCTAGATGTGAGGGAGAATAGCTCCTTGAATTTGTCAACATTATTAATCTCAAAAGGTTCCATGCCTAGTGCTCTCATTGTTTAGAGCATTTGTACATACTTTATGATGATGGAAAAAAAATTCTAAAAAGCATAAAATGTCCTGAAAATTTGATCATCCTAGTGAAAACCTAGCAAGAGGCACTTTGATGTATCACCAAAAAAAAAATTCTCAAAAATACAAAAAAATTATTAAAAAGTCCTTTAAAAAATAAAAAAATAAAAAAATCTTGCCAAGTGGTGAAAACTTAGAAATAGGCACTACTTGAGATCCTTGTACTTATGTCTATCAGCATATTGCTATGCACTCTAAGCTTAATCCATTTCACTTCATATGTCCTTTTGGTATTCCTGGTTTTGGAGTTGATCCTAGTCTAGGTCTAGGGGGCATAGGTAGTCTTTTTCTTTATCTAGGGTCTCTTTGTTGTGTTGACGTATCTTTGGCAACTCTTGCAATAATGTTTCTCAATACTCACTATTGGTGTTGACTATTTCTCAACATTTATTAGATACCTTTGTTAAAGTCTAGAATGTCATGATGTTTCTCATTGGCACATTTGATGTCTTAAGAAGATGACTTTGTGACACACACACACACACTTAGACATAAAATTGGCTAAAACTCGTTGGCTTATTTTTCTATGTGTTCTATCTATGATGATTTATTTGCTGATTTTTCCCTCCCTAATAGTCTCTTGAGGATTTCATGAACTAGAGGACTAGGGCACAGGGCATGCTTTCCTTTGATTTCTATCTACGGGTGTTCTCTTTGATTTTATCTTATGCAACACCCCACCAAGGGATCCAAAAGAATTAACCTAAAGTTTTACTAAGTTTGCAATACATTTTTTTAAAAAAACAACATACACATCAAACATAAAGTAGCAGAAGCAATAACCTACAAACATACATAAGCAAACATAACAAATTACATTCCTTAAGGATCCCAAGATGTTGAATGACATTTAAGTCTAAATAATAGTCTAATAAATACCACATCCACATGAAATAATAATTATAAGTCCAAATCCATTTAAATAATATTCATTTGTTCTGAATGCCACTTGGCAATAAAATTCGGAATGCTCAATCATCCACTATATATGTCACAGGGTATGAAAGGCTAAAAGAATATACATCTATAAAAATAGATTACATCATCCCTTTCAAATCCATGAAACAAAGTACAATATAATAAGTGAAATCATCCATCATAAAGATATAACCATCCATCATAAGATATAACCATCCATCATAATACGCAAGAATATAATGAAAGGAAAAGTAGACAAGAAACTCTAGCCATGACATCAATGGATATCAATCCAAAAATCAAAAGTAATATCTAAGTCTAGGAAATCCTAAAAGTAATCTTACTCAAAGGTTCCAAGATAAATCCACATCGAGACCCAGAGGCATACAAAGACACGTAGGGAATCTACTATGTAAGCGCACAAGTGTCATCGCATGAATCAATGCTAGAGTTACCTTGGTAGTCTAACTTGACCTCACCCTCCTAGTGACTCTATGTGCCACTAGTATCCTTTCGTATTGACAAGGCATACTAACGATGCATGGTCACAACCAAGTGCTCTCTCTACTCCCATCCTAGTTTGTACTAGCACTCGAGGCATGGGAGAGAACATACAAAGGCTCTTATTAGGTTCATTTTATCCCTATTTAGTGTAGTGTTTTCACTTATTAAACAACTTACAATGGTAGGGCCACGACCTCCATTGCGAGCCACTTCCCAACATTACATATAGATAACCTCCCCTAAGCTCATAAAAGTATAAATCAAAGAATCACAAATTTCACCTTAGCCCTATACAAGTGACTGGAAAGCATCAAAAGATAATTCATAATAACACATCAATTCTATACGAGCAACTAGAAAGCATCCCAAAAATATTGATCGAAGACTCAAAAAGATTAAGTCAAATATGTCATAACATTCACCTTAGCTTCACACAAGAACATTGGAAAGCATTAACAAACAATAAATTCAAACTCATCATAGAGGATACCAGACACATTAACATGGTTGAGTTTAAAGGATCAAAGATCAATTCATTACGACATCACAAACAAAAAACTCCCAAGCCTCTGGTAGATGTTCTAAACTGGTCAACTCTCTAATCAACCCAAAATCCAAAGCCGAGACAACATATAGGTAACAGTGTAGTTTGTAGCTTGGATTGATTTTGAAAGCACATAGTTTTAAGTTAACAATAAGGTAAAGTTTTTGTTTTAATGTATGTTTCAAGTAGATAAGATTCCCCATTTACCCCTACAATTTAACCCATTCTTATATTCAAATAAAATGCACAATTACCCCTATTCAATTTTAAGTCAATTATTCAAAAATAATTTGGGGTAACTATTTATTTAAATTATTAAATAATATTTATTGATTTTTAAATAAATTAATCAATTTAATTAAAAACAATATCATTAATTAATAATAAAATAAATCTAACACTTCATTAAATAATTTCTATTTTTGTTGAAATGTAATTAAATACATTTAATTAAATTAATTAATAATTACCTAAATTAACTATATTAATCATTTATTAAATTTATAAATATTAATAAAATTAATAATAATTTAAAAAATTAATTTAATATTATTAAATAATAATAAATAACTTTAAAAAAATTAAATTAAAAACAAAGTTCATATATAATAATGTGTTTAGTTTTAAAAGGCCTGCCGACCCTTGACCTACGGTCTGACTGCTATCGTAGTCAGTAGTATTCATTACTGCCACGCCTAGTAGTCTTGCCTGCTACCCCAAAAATTAATGCCAATGGGTATGGGGTGCATGGGGATTCCCCGCCCCCTTCCAATATTTTTTAATATTTAAAAAAAAAAAAAATTGTTTTAATAATAAATTTTCTAAACCAAATCCCTTTCCAAATACCAAATATATATATATATATATAAGCCACGAGGCTTTCTACAGTGGTAGCAATCTTCAATGTAAACATTTTTCATTTTATAAAAAAATTGACATTCATTTACATGTCAGAAAAATAAAATAGAAATAGACTAAATATAATTAAAATTGTGAAAATTAGAGAGAAGAAATGGAAGTAAAAATGAGGCAGATCAGGAGTCTCGAATCATTTCCTCATGTCTCTTAGACTCACATAAATATGTGATGATGAAAATTATGGGATTATGAAAATAGGCATCTCGAGAAGGATTTCTCTTGGCTTATTTTATATTAAATATATATATATATATATATATATATATATATATATATATATATATATATATATATATATATATATATATATATATATATATATATATATATATAAGCTAGTTTATATATAATTCCAAGGATACCCTGATAGGGAAATTACATCAAACCAGCCAAATTTATTTTCTACAATTTCTATTTCTTCTCAAACCCTTCCTAATTAAATTAATAATTCCTAAATCTACAGAACAAGGATTTTCTAATAATTTTAATCATGACATAAACAGAGAAAATTATATGAATACTAGTACATTTAGATGGAAGATTGAAAGATTCAAACAACAAACTTTGGAAGACAGATTTCAACAATCACGAAGAAGATAGGAATAAGAAATAACGTAATTAATTGGGTGAATCAAAACACAAGAATCTACCTGGTTTTGATGCTAAAATCGCAAACACCCAAAATATTGTAGAGAAATTTCCTCTCTCAAAACCTTCTCTCTGAAAATTCGTTCTCTAAAAATTCGTGTTCCTTCCCAAAACTTTTGGTCCTTTGAAAATGAACCCTCAAATGCTGATAAGCAGTTCTCTCCTAAATCCGGGGCACTAATTGCACGATCACCCAAGAGGACTCCTTGATCACCACTCTTTAACTCTTTATTAAATTTTCTTTTACGTTTTCATGCATGCTTTATGCAATTAAACTATCTTTATTTAAATTCACTTGACCTCTCTTTTTTACTTAATTTAGTAAATGTTAATCTCATGCATACTTTATGCAATTTTAAAACTCTTTAATAAATTATTATCTTTTTCATTCTTTAATTTATTTTTAATGCATCAATTGATATTATATTTATTATCTTAAGTAATAATAATATTTAGTATTTATTTAAAAATGATCTCCTAAATAAATTATTATTAAATTAAATAAATATTATTACGCTCTAAAAGTAAACATATAATTATATCTTTAAATTTAATTCTTTTTATTTAATTAATTTCCCAATTAATTAAATATAATTAAATATTAAAATATCATAATAATTTTCTATTAAATTAAATCATTAATTTAATCTTTTAATTTGACTTAATTAATAGAAAAATTACCAAAGACCTATAAGACAAAAATATGAAAACCCATCATAGAAAAACACATACAAGATCAAACTAAAGGGTTATAATCATGAATTTACATCATACGACACATTTGGAAGGTAAACATCACAGATGCTTGTCCTAATTTTCAAGGAGAAATGGTTTAAAGGTTTAGGATTTGGACTCAAGAATTTATCTCCCCTCTCTTATCAATGAGATAATGTGATAGGATATGCTCATACTAGCAATTCAAGGTAGTTGATACCCAGCATCTACAATCTACATAAAATCCACGCATGTACAAACACATATATTCTAAGCTAAATAGGCAATGGTAGGAAGTGGTGCATCGTGTAGATCCTGACTAGTAAGTGACTGTGACTCCCTTCCTTAACCACATCAGAAATGGCATATATAAAGAAAACATACATGCACACCATACACATGTAGTATGAGGTAAGTATCTATAGAAAACACATATAAATAATCATTCGTCTAACTAACATCATTCAATAACTGGAAGTCAATACATGAACATATATATAAAATCATCAAACATACATGAAGTAAATAGTACCAAGTAGTCTCATCATAAAATCAATTGAATATGAAACAATATCTGATAATCTAAAGATAATGCTACTAATCATCAAGCACAAAACTAGCCTAAAAAAGTTTGACAAGAATAATAAAATGTAAGCTAGGGCTAGACACTACATCTTAGGTGTCTTAAGCATTTTGCTTGGTCCCATGGACACTTAGAATCAATTAAAAGGCCCCATCCTTATTTATTTTGTGAGTGCATGCTTATGGTCATCTTGATTTTCTTGTATCTCGATGCAAGAACAATCTCGCTACATTAAAACTAGGGAATCTGATTGCATAGTCATCTTGACCTATATGTCTTTGATGCATAGGTTGGGTTCCCACATTTTTATTTGATATAGATCATATTCATATCTTCATAGGTCATCCTAGTGATGGTTTTATGATCTTTCAATGTTCCTAATAATGCTGGATGATAAGAAAATACCAACAAAAAGGACCTACTTTTTTAGCCCTTGCATCACGTAGCTTGCATCTTAGGGTTCATTCTTAGTAGTAGTCATGAATTTTGAGTGTCAAGAGAACCTCCTTCATCTTATATGGAATTATAGTAAATTGCATTCATCTTCACTTTCTTCTTGATCATATCTTTTCATTTTTTTGATCTTTCATGTTGCCTCTTTTCTATCATGTCATTCCAAGGAGAGTTAATCTTTTCATCACATCTATCTGACCTATTTTGACTTAATTTTCAAACACCTCAGATATGCATGAAACTTGCACCCTTACCTAATTTCAATGTTTTGGATCCATTTTTGGACTTGAAATCAAAATCGATGTTCATCTATCTTGTCAGTGGATTTTAGAATTGTCTCTTTCTCGACACAGTTGACTATTCTTTTGAGGCATTATATCATCTATTTCTGTGTTTGACCTAATTTTAATGTTCTATCATTCTTGGTCAACTTTAATTACACTGGGGCATGTTCTTTCATTCTAATGGTCACTTATTTGCATCAGTTAATCTATTATCTTGGACTTAATTCTTTATTGATTTGATGAAATCTATCTCTTTGGGTTTCTACACCTCTTTTATCATTTCCATTTTGATCCTGAGGGGGAAGATATATCTATTTCTTGATCCTTATTCTCATTCTAGGGTAGGATCTTTTCTTAGTTTGCTCAAATTGCTCAGTCCTTGATTGGCCTTGCTTAGTCTTTGCTCAGTCTTTGACTTACTTTGTTTAGTCTTTCTCATTCTTTGATCATCTTTGATATTTTCTCAATCCTTTCTTAGTCTACTCAATTCTTGCACAATTTTCTCACTCCTTGCACAGACCTTGATTTTCTTTGCTTAGATCCCTTTGCTCAGCCACTTGTTCCATTCTAGGGCAAGATCTTTTGCTTTGACATTATCATCATTCTTTGATATAATGTGTTCCTAGATCGATCACACATTAGTCAAAGAGGGGCAAATGTAATCACGCAAAAATGGTCTAGTAAATTATAAGACCCCTTTTTCTCTTCTAAAATTATTCCCATGCTAGACCATAAATTATTTATCTTGATGAAGACTAATTATTTGATTATAACTTATGGTTTGACAACTTTATCCCAAGTCTCTTATTTAATTAAAAGAACTTTCTCCCTTTTAAGTAAATAAAAAGTCTCACTTCTCACTTATCCTAAGTGTGCACACATAAAGCACTATTCCTATTTTAAAAATAAAGGAAAATACATTTTTGTCTACACATGAATGCACAATTTTCTATGTGAGAGGAATCTTTTATTTAGAAAAAAAAACTTTAATAATTCTCCTCCACACATTTCTTTCCCTCTCAAAAGTAAACTATTGATTGTGATTGGTGGAAATGCTTGTGTACATGGATCACTCAAGATGCATTCTCCTTCCTTGATTATCCCTCTTTGGCCTCTTAATCTCAACTATCCATTTTTCTTCAAAAGGAGGGTATCTCCCCATTCTTGCATATGGTTGAAGGAGTTGGAGCTATCATCACACTTTTGGTTTGAAGCCTTGGTACCGTGGAGTCTCATTGCATTCTTGGAGTACTTGGAGCTTGCCCTCATTTTACATCTTGGACCTTTTTCATCATGGCTAGGCTAGCATCTATCCATCTTGCATTTCAATTCCTAGATTATCTTATTGTCTTCATTTCTTTGCATTGCCCTCTTACTTTCCCCATAGATAGGTCTTGCACAAAATTATCTTATATCTTGCATTTCATGTGAATCTTCCATTCTATGGTGCACCTTGCAAGGGTTTCTTAATTGGGTTCATTTGAGAGTCATTGACATATTGTTATTTTCTTGCTTCAGCCTTGCACGTCATAGATAGGAAGCTATAAGCTACCTCTTGGGATGCTCTTCATCATAAGTATTCTCAAGTATAATGGTTTATGGAAGCGTGTCCACATTTTTCACACATAGGTTTATCTTTTTCTTTCATCATTTGTTGCAATTGTACTTACATAGCTTGGATTTGTTTATGGAGTTTGGATGTTTCCATTTCTTCCTCTTTGATTAAAACAATTTGTACTCTATATTGTAGATGTATGTTGGCTCACTCCTTAGCTATTTCAAGGAATGATTTCTCTTTTTCTTCCTTTGTGAGAATTTCCATAAATTTTCAAATTGTTTTATCTATTTGACATATTTTTATGTCTTCTTGAGGTATTTGTCCATCATCATTGTCTAGAATATAGGTGCATTGTTGTTTTTATTTTTCTTATTTATTTTTCCTATATTAGTTTTTCCTCTTTCTTGGTTTTGATTAACCATTTTGTATTTGTATAAGTTTTAAGTACATAGAGGTTTTGTGTATAAAGGTTCTATGTTTGGAGCAGTAGGTAATGATGTCTTGTTTCTAGTAATGAAATCAAGTCCAAGAGATGACCTTTCAAAGATGTTGTCTCTAGGTTATTTTGAAATAATGGGTTTCAAATCTAATTGTAATTAATTGATAAGGTACATGTTTGATGTAAGGTCGATCTACAAGTGTCATGGATCATGACACGAATCTTCACCAAGTGTTGGGGACCATGTGATAGGTGAAGGATACTATGAGGACCTTTCACTAAACTCAGAGTGTATCCTAGTATGAAATCTATCCTGACTTCTACCTCTACCTCTTCCTCTCCTAGATCTATGTGAGGAATTCTCTCTTCCACTCCTAGTTGCAATAGTCATAGACAACAAAAGTATGACACATTTAGACTAATATCATGTTTAAACTATGTCTCAAGGTAGGTGAATAGAATTTGAGGGAGATATTCACTAAACTACAAGTCATCAAAGAAATGGCTAGAAAAACTGAGATGTTTGACTATAGCATTAGTGAGGTCTGACAACACAACAAGACAAGTAGAATAACAATGTGAGGGACTAGTTTTTATAGGGATCCAAGTGTTCAACCAAATGATTCTATTTTAGAGTACTACTTGAAAACATAAGAATGTGTAGAGAGTTTCCAGAGAGTTTTACTAGTTTTAAGATTTATTTAGATGTAATTGCTCAAACTTGTTTAATAATAATTAGATGTGAAATAGGCAATAGTAGCAAACACTCCAACCAAGGACAAAGAAACTTGGAAGGATGGGGGAGTTTTGACAAAAATTTTATTAGTTTGGAAATGTTTGATTTAAAAAACATGTTTAACCCTAGAAAGAAAATGGCAGAGAAGGTAAAACCTTTGTCTCATATCTTATGTGTATACGTTCACCTTAGACAGTCATGTCACTTGCTAGAGGGAACTTGTCTTTTCGGTGTTTTACATAATATATGTCCAAAGGTTACCCTTGAAGTAGGACCAGTGTCATATACCACCATCAAGCATTTAGGTGTATACCTATGTTGAGGATGTAAAGGAGAAATTCTTCCCCTTCCTTG
Organism: Cupressus sempervirens; assembly: GCA_028749045.1. Lineage (NCBI taxonomy): Eukaryota > Viridiplantae > Streptophyta > Pinopsida > Cupressales > Cupressaceae > Cupressus > Cupressus sempervirens. The sequence continues at coordinate 195,078,364 of CM053786.1, forward strand.
CACAAATATTATGCCCCTTTTGGAGGTTAACTAGGCAAGATTCTAACTATGAGGTGTTTAATAGTCTTTCTTTCATGCTAACCCACGATGTTCTCACAAGAGATATCAAGACCTCTCATCCATAATAGAACCTACAAGTCTACACACTTAGTAGGAAAGGCTAGGAGTAGTGCCGCTTAGTATAATAGGGAAGACACTCTCAATATATATGGGATGATATAAAGATAGTGAGATTAACATGGTTTTGGAGTCTTTGGAGTCTAGAAAACTTCTTTATTATAGTGATTTGAAATCACCAACAAAGGTGTGTGCTCACTTAGGTCATTCTTAAATGTTGTAGGACTCTGGTACACCCACTAAAGGTGACTCTTGATACTGACAAGACTTGATCCAAGGTTCTAAGTTTTTGATTCTATGGATGAGAAGAGCATACTTCTCTATCATCCTTATGTCTTGAAAACACGCATAACATGTTAATCACTATGCTAGTCCATCCTCTAACAAAATCTAGAAGCTTAAAGGTTTTTAAAGGTTTCTGATTTTTCCACTAGGAGAAAAGAGCATGCTCCCCTAGCTAGAAGACTTGCCAAAGAAATCACTACCTTTCCTCACTTCCCCAAGTATCTATCTCTTAGCAGTGTCCAATTTTTTTATTCGTCCATAGGCATCACTTCCTTGTAACTAAGAGCATAATGCAATATGTTACTATCAAGATCCTTCAGAAGTTTTAATGAGGCCCTATTTAGACTATGTTCTAAAAATAGTAAATAAACAGAACATTTTAAGTGGATTTGAATTGAATCTTTAACAAGTGAATCTTCAACAATCATCTTGCAAGGAAACTATTAGTGTTTTATTTGTATGTTTCAAGGAGTCTTCAACAAATGTTAAGTTGTACAATAAATAAGATCAAATAGAGAATCATCAAAATGTCATCAATGGCTAGAAATATTATTAAAAATACCCTTAAAATTGTGCAGTACAAATATATGGAAATGTACTATAGAAAGTTATAGATGCACTACAGAAAGTTGCAAATGCACTATAGGGTGTTATAGAAGCACTACAAAAAATTGTAGATGTGCTACAAAAGGTTACAAAAATGTTGCAAATTTTTTTATATGTGCTACATGAAGTTGAAAATATATAGGAAGTTAGAGATGCATTATAGGAATTTTTTGATGCTACAGTAACTTTCAGATGCACCACAAAAATATTCAAATGCATTGTAGGAACTTGCAAATGTGCTATAGAAATATTCATACGCACTACATAAACTTGTAGATGTGCCACAAAAAATATGCAAACGTGTTGTAGGAACATGTAGATGTGCTACAAAAATATTCCAACATGTTGTAGGAACTTTCACATGCACTACAAAAATATTTCAATTCACTATAAAAACTTGTAGATACATTGAAACAAAGTGTAGAAGTGTTGAAACACAATGCAAAAGAGTCATTTCATCTACAAATGCTAAAATTTGAAAAAATGTGATAAATCCAAAAATGTGGAGTTGGAAAACTAGTTCCAGCCCCACAATGGATTCCATAAATGTATGTGAAAAAATTAGCTAGAAAAACACTTCAACTGTTGGAAATATTCAAGATATGACAAGTTACTGAGAGGGGAGGGGTGAATCAGTAACTTCTTTAATTTCAAACAATAAACTGTATACTGATATATTCACCATTCATCCAAGTAACCTACTGTAAGCATGAAACAAAATCATTTGCAACACTTGAACACACAGATTTGGTGACCCAGAAACCTTCCAAATAGAAAGTAAAACTGGGGTGGGGATGAAACCCACAAGCTTCGTTACTGCAGTATGAAGTTGGCCGGTTAAGGCTTACAATGACCACTTCTGGTGATCTGCCCTGTTAGGAGCACAAAGGATTGCTAGATCCACCTTGTTAGAGGATTTTCAAACATACAATAAAGTATGCACTCTGTTAGGAGATTTATAAAAGACTGTTAAGTCTACCTTGTTAAAGGATTTACAAAAACTGATTCACCTGTTAGAATGAAACAGTGGATCTGATTACAACTGATTGCTGATAAGATCCGCTATGCTCTGATTCACCTTGATGTGATAGATAAAACTTTTCTGCTCCAAAATTCAACCTTGCTGAATATCTTCACAACTCAGCACACATACTTTCGCACGCATGTATTTCTTTCACACTTTCGCAGTTTCATTAATCACAATTTCTATTGCCATTGCAATTGCTTTTCATCTACAATGCATGCAAGGTCGGCCAAAAAAGCAAGTGCAAATCTCTATACAAAGTCGGCCCAAGGTAAAAACTCAGGTTCACTGAACTGACTCGGTGTCCTTCTGATACTCGGCGTCCACTGCGTTACTCGGCATCGTCATGCACTCGGTAGAAGTGAAGGCACGGTTCATACTAAAAACTTCGAGTAGTTCTAAACTCGGTAACCACTGGAGACTCGGTAGAAGAGATGTCACTCGGTGAATAGTTCTATCTGAACTGTAGCTCGGTGATCAAAGGAAACACTTGATAGAACCTTGTGACTCGGTGATAGTTAGTTTCCTTGATATCCGTCTGAGCTCGGTAAAAATTAATTTCCTTGATAACCTCAGGAGCTCGGTTATCACGAAGTTCTCGGTTACATCTTAGTACATCTTCACTCGGTCAAAACTGATTCCTTTCTTTACCTTGAACACTCGGTAAACACTGGTTGCTTGGTTCACCTTGATCACTCGGTAAACACTGACTTCTTTGTTCACCTTGATTACTCGGTAAACACTGACTTCTTTGTTCACCTTGATTACTCGGTAACCACTGACTTCTTTGTTCACCTTGATTACTCGGTAAACACTGACTTCTTTGTTCACCTTGATTACTCGATAAACACTGAGAACTAGGTAAAGCTTGGCTTCCGGTGAGAGCTCGGTAAGCATTCAGAATCCAATAAGTGTTGTAACTAATGACAAAAATGTATCATAATGCCAACATTCAACATAGTCATTATATGCCATTTTCTTCCATGAATGAATATCAAATCATTCATCATGAAGAAAAATATGCATGTCATCTTGTTTCCTTCTATCTAGTTAGGGTTTGAATGATTACTCTCAAACCCAAGAACTTAGTGACCATAGACATAGCTAGAATGAAGGATTTAAAAGAGTAAATGCATCATTAATCTATGTTATGTTTTTGTGATCTTCTATGCAAGTAAATGAATCTTAGCTAGATGATTGTGATTTAGTATAAGAATAGTAAATAAGAATTTAAGCTAGCATGTATGCAATTCAATCAACAAAAATGAAGATAAGAAATAACAACAAAATAGCTTGGATGCACAAATGATGAATATTCAATCCGACACAACTTCTTTACTCACAAATTGCACCTCTGAAATGAGAGATGAGAATTCCCAATTTATATAAATCCTAGACAAATTGACGATTTAGATCAAATCAAATGAACTGTCAAGATTGATTGAGAATTAAGTTCAAATAAGAAGTTTCCATTTAAAAATGAGCTTTTGAGTGTTTTTAGGAGTTAACTATTCAATTGAGACTTAGTTGACTAATATGTTTCCTTATTTACTTTAAGTTAACTCAATGTTTCCATTTTTGAACTTAAGAGAAGATTTTGAGAAATATTATTTGAATCTTGTATCACATTTTGAATATTCAAATTCAAGTAATGAATATTTGGAGACATTTAATTTAAATATTTTAATAAATCCCTTTTCATATATTTTTGGCAAAAGAGTGATTAATTTAATAAAAGTGTGAGGACCTTTAAATTAAATCGATTAACTAAGTGGGTTTAATAGCAAGTATATCGATAATTAGGAGTTTATTGATGTTTTAAGATTGTTTCAAATTAGCAAATTTTTTTCAAGTGATATTCAAATCAAATAGAGACAATTATGACTAGGAATACCTAATGATTTAGGACTTGGTTGATCATTTGATTGATGTTTATGGTGTTAGGAGAAAATTGGTTTAGGATACCAATTCTTTGTTATTACAAGAAGAGCCAAGGAAATGCCACTTTTTATGATAGTGCTACACAACTTCATAGATGATATCAAGAAACCAAGAGAGAGGGTTGGTAGAGTAGCAAAGGAACCTATGGTAGTGATAGAATTAGCTATTATATCACATATATTTGCTAAGATAACTGTCTTGATACTAGTGGGAGTAACAGTTGTGTATCCATATATGATGCAAAGCATCCTACAAAGAAACCAATAAGTGGGATACATGTTGATCCCTTCAACATTCATTCAATAAATTCCATTATTAGAGGCATCTCATGAGGTAAAACAAGACATTTTTCAACACAAAAATATCAACCTTTCTCAATTTGCATATCCTGATTTCTATATCTATTATTCATAACTTCTGTTTTCAAAAATTTATTTCCAAACCATTTGATGGAATTGTTCCAAATTAGGCTTTACAACACGTATCCAAATATTACCCCAATACATTAAATACCTTTCAATTTTTCATCTCTTCATCAAGACCCAAGTTTATTGTCATAAACCAGAAGTAAAACCAGTAACCCTGTCTAGGGCATCTAATAACTTTCCCAAAATAATGCCAAATGACTTCAAACCAATTTCAAGTTATGAGTATATGAGTATAGTTTCTTAATATATAAGCCATAAGTTTCTCCAATGCATATAAGATTACAAAAACACCAATCTTTTCCTGTAACTTCAATGGAGATCCTTAAAACCTAGTCTTCACTCGAATACACATAACTTACACAAATATGAATGAACATAACACAAACCAATTGGAAATGAAAGATAGTTCACATATATTTCCAATGAATACAAATAGAGTTCTTGATTCATCCACATGTATCCCTACCAAACATTTCAATCTCACTATGGTTAGGCATCCTCAAATATGCAAATAACAACTTTTACCAAAACTGTTGTAACTTATTCATTTCCCAATGAAATTAACCCAAACAAAAGCCAAAAGAAATGTTATTCATTCTAATATAAAAATGTATATATTATACATGGTTTCCAAGTAATACATGACTGTACAAGACTTGAAACCAACACAAAAATTGAAAAATCAATCAAAATGATAATTTAGAATCACTCCAAATTTGTTTCAAATGTAACTATTTCCTTCCACTATACTTTTGTTCAATCATACATCAATTTTTATAGGCTCTTTGGTAATTTAAAACTCCCCAACTACCTTTTGAAACAACTCCTTACGCTTTTTTAATCATGATACATTTTCATGACAACATTTTATGCATTTTGCATTACACTTTTACAAGTCGAACTCTAACATTGACAAATCTTTGCATGCACACTTGAATCACCCTAGAATGGACTTAAATATACATTTTACATAAATTATAGTCTTTATAGGGCATTCTTTCATATTTTTACATTTTTGACCACTTTAAGACCTCCTTGCACAAGTTTAACAACTTATTATAGATGGCTTCTCTAGCCTTTACATCATGACTTAATAGACTCAAATACATCATAAATGACTAAAATGAATTTAAATTTCTCAGATTAGAACTCTTAACGTCCTTTTCTTCTTTTAATTCAGGCACTCCTACACTAATATATATATATATATAATATATATATATATATATATATATATATATATATATATATATATATATAGGGAAAGAAAGGAGGTTAAATAGATGGAAGAGAAGCCCAGATGGGTGACATTGGTAGAGAAGAGAGGGAATGATAGAGATCTAGATGAGCTTTTCAAAACAAATTAGCAAGTACATATGTTTTGTGCAACATATGTAAGGTGTATGATATTGTAATACATGATACTTCCAGTTTACGTACAGTTTGTAGATAATATTTTGCACTCATTATTGGTTGTTCCTATATGTTTTTTACATTACAGAAAAGTTGAAATGTATAAGCTGGTATAATAACAAGCAGTAGTGTAAAGCATATAAAACAACTATACTATATAATTTGAATATCTTACACATAATACAAAAATAAACTTTCTATCATTTTTTTACTCTAAATAATATTTATCAAAAAATAATGTTTTACCATTTTAATTACATTAAATATTTACATCTATAAGTTTTTCTTACAAGCTTTTACTACATTATATATTAAATATTTATAATTATAAAAATCATCTTTTTTAGTTAATTATTAATGTATAAATAATATAGAAATAAAGAATCAATTCTAGTGTTAAATAATCCATCAACGAACCTCACGCATTGCCCAAATGCATTAAAAAGGCACAATTGCTTATTTTTTCTATTTAACATTTTATAACTCTTCTACATACCGACCGTACATCAAGATACAATTAGTAGTTATTAAATTTTTTAACAAAATAATATTCTATATAATATTGTCGTACATTTTCAAAAATATTTTAACTTTATACAACCATTGCGGATACAGTCGATTCGTACACAATAATGAGTTGTAATATGAGTTATAGTTATTTACAAGTTCAAGCTGTATAAAGATCATCATCCATTCAAAGAAAGTCTCATCAATAGACGCTAACGAGAGACGCAGACGTATAATTTCATGCCTGGCATGTTGAGTAAAATGAGATAGCACGATTTCAGTAAGTAGGAAGGCAGCTTCTGTAAATAGAAAGAAGAGATTGCTTGCAGAATAGAATGATCTGGTTGTTAAGAATTTATCCACATCCAAACATAATTGGTAGCTTTAATGTCCATTTCTGATCTGATTTAAAGATAACGTACAAATTTTTGTTGCAATCTCTTTTTTGTTCGAGTGTAATACAGATGTCTGTAGGTTGGAAGAAGCTTCTTACGTAGAGATGACAGATTGCTTACACTAACATGATGACCTGGTTGTTGAGAATTTGTCCACATCAAAACATAATGAGGAGCTTCCTAGAATATACAACTAATTTTTATAGATTAATTTGGAGTCACGTTCATGTTCTTGGGTATAATCTTGGATATGTTGCATATACTTGTTTTTGGATTCAATCTATACATTTTCTTGTTAATGCATCATGGCATTGTACAGAAAAGAGATATTTATCTACAGCTATAAATAAGTTGATTGATGTTTTTAAGAATAGCATCAATCGTCTTTCCTTCAAGAACGAAAAGAACAGATCAAAACGACTAATGCGTAGTTGATATACCTATGATCCATTGCTATATTTAATTGTTGGAAACCTTGAATAAAGTTACTCTCGTCCTCAAAACGATACGGTAGTAATCATAAAAGACTTGCAATATCAAACCAAGAATATTTTGCCACATTTTTTAATAGTTTAAAGCTTATTAAAACTACAAAGATATTGATTTTTATGTTTTAATAATTCGAAGATTGTTAGGTTATGTTAAAATATATAATTTTCTTAGTGTAAAGAATTCGTAATATTAAAGTAGTAATATTTTCCAATCTATCTTAGTTGCCTAAAGATTAGACAATAATGTTAAAAATTTTAAATATTCTTTTTAATGTTTAAGTATTCTTATATTTCAATTATTTGGTAAATAGGATCATACTTTAAAAAGATTTAGGTTTCTCTAGAATATCTTATCAATCATTTTTTTTAAAAAACTAAATAAAGGTTTAAATAAAATGTTTCGATCAAATCACTAATAGTGAGAAGATGTTTTTTCTTGTTTGTAAACAAAAAGAAATAAAAAATTAAATTGAATTTTTGAGAACGATATGATAGAAAATTGTATATCTTTATAAGGTCTATCTAACAATTCAAAGATTGCTCAAAAGAAATTGGGAAGAAAATATTCTTTCAAATCAGGGAGAATTTGTAGGTGGAATTTTCTTAGTTATTATGCATTTATAATGATAATGCACAAAGCATATTAGACTAGAGACTATTGAGTATGTCCATTATAGTTTTTCTTATAGAATAGTACTTTTCTTCTTTACTTGTTGGACTAAAAACTTTTAATTGATTGCAAATTAAGCTTTTGTAAAATGCACTCAATTTAAGAATCAAAATAATTTATTTTTACAATTTAAAATAAGGGGAGTAGAATTACTATTGGATGAATGATAAACATTTACAAATAGAAACTATGAATAAATTTTTACACAAAAATATTTTTATTAAAATATGTAGCTGTGTGACACTCAGCCAACATGAATATTTACACGTTCCTACTGGCCATCAAACAACACCTAAAGGCCCTCTTACTAATTACAAAATTTTGGATACCCTTATTGCATTTATAAATAATTTTTTTAGTGTTACAAAATGGACAATATCCCTAGTTAGAATAGCAATCAACATTCAAACTAATATGCTATATATAGTAAAACCACAATTTATATTCACGTATAATTATTCACTTATAATGCTTTTTTTTTAATGAGATTTAAAATTGGCTTATCAATGTTTGAAAATCTCATGCAAGGAAATCTTATGCAAGGTTGATGACATGGTTTCTATTAGCCAAAACATTATAGATTGTATATAATATCAACTTTTCAAGGTTTGGTCATAATTATTTTCCTTTCAATGTTCTAATGTTTTTTTACTTATGTAGGAAGCTTTTTAAGTAATTGGACTAATTTCTATGATTCAGATGACTTTAGATGGCATTCAATTTTAATCTTTAGAAAAATGATCCTAAAAAAGAAACTTAAGGACAAGGAGGACATTGATAGTAGAGTGGACTATCAAGTTTAAATCCTTGCATAAACATGTTAGGCATCAAAATAAAATTATTCCAACTCCTAGAGAAGAATATAAATTTTCATGCTTCTATTGAGTTTAATTCCTTACATAAACATGTTAGGTATCAAAAAATTTGTTCCAACTCCTAGAGAAGAATATAAATTTCAATTGTCTGGTAATGGTCATGTTGGTGAAATAAACTCGTCAACAAATATGGGGGTTTTTCAAAAAACCTCTATAAAAGGAGATCATATCATCTTCATGTTTTAAGCTCAAATTAGACTTGGAAGGGTGCTCCTAGGGGTATACCATAATAGGTATTGAGGTAGCATAAAATGGATTAAAAAATACTTGACATGGACAATTATATGACTTACTCCAAAACATTGTCACTAGATAAAGCATAATTATTTATTCCATAATCATGTTATATAGCTAACATAAATTGTGCACCCATAACTAACACAATTCAATATGTTCATTGATTTTTCTCTTAGTATTATTTCAATAGTTATATTGACAATCATGAATACACAAAAATAATGAGAAATACAATGAAACACAAACACATAAATTCACCTCACACCAATTGAGCTAAAATAAAGGCACCCTCTCCATTTGATTTTCTTTGTGTAATGATTTCCTTTCAACATAATAATTTATGGTTTATGAAATGGAATCTATGGATATGTGGTGTGCTAATATATACTCTAATATATAGATCTAAGATGAAAGGATTATATCATTAAAATCTATATGATGGATTCAATGCAATAGATAGAAGAGAATGGAAAGCATATAATTTTGTAATGAAAGCTATACTATGACAAGTATGAGATTCTACAAAATGATATGATAGTAATGAATTAGCAAAATAATTCTAATGGAAAACTAGCATCATGAAAATAAAATGAAAATGGATAAAACAAATGGTGAGATTGCCCCAATTTAAATATTTTTTGAGGGAAACAAATGGTTGGGATTAAAAGGAAATGGAAGGTCAAGATTTCAAAAAGAGGATGAGGTGGATGCAACATGGAAAGAGAGTTCACCATGCAAAAGATGATGTGTTTCTCACACATGTGTGAGAAACAATTTTGAAAAAGAGAAATAAATGTCTAGTGGGGGGGAATGTATAAGAGTAGGGTGACTCAATATGGCCATAGGGTGGCCATTTACGATCAAGGTGTCTAGTGGGAGACAAAATGGAAGAGCTAGGGTGGCCGTTTATGAAGTTGTAAGAGGCATGTTGCGCTTCCACAACTCACACCCCATTATGACTACTTGGCCTAATAGGGATCCCCCTTTTTATTTTAGTTTTCTTGATCCTTATAATTCTAATGTTAGGTGGTCAAATTGTGAGATCATAAGCTTCTAATAGTTTGATATCTAAGTGGTTAGCATCTTTCTTTTTTCTTTACTTTCCTTTTATTTTCACTTCTTTTATTTTAGGTTTATGTCCAAGTGTCTTAGATTCTATTGTTAATCTTAATAAATGCATGAAAATGGATAAACATCATGATTCTATTTGTGTCTTAGATTCTATTATGATTAATCAAGCGATCAAGAAGATAATCTTGATGATAAACTTATTGATGCGAATACACATGTTAATGATGATGAATAAGAGACTCTTGATGTCAAACATGATTTTCCTAAGGTGCTTTCCATATATTTAACGATTACTCCTAGTATCAAATATAATGACTCCTAGTATAATCCTTGTTTGAATCTAGCTTCTATTCCTATTGTGTTGGTTGTTGCTCCTTTTGGAAGTTACAAAAAATTACCTAATGATACAAACCAAAATGGGTGTTGGGGGTGTAGGTGACATGTGTGAGTGACTTCTCTAGCATGGTAGTCTTAGTGTGTTTGCTTGTTGTACTATGTTTCCCCGATAATGTGCTACTTGTTTTGTATCTTGTCTAGATTTATTTAAATGATTCTTACTGAACTCCATTGGTACAAGGTGATAATGTAATCAAACAAGTTGTACACATTTTTCTATTTATAATTCTCTTCTTCTATATATCATCACATGTATTTTATATGTGATCTATTATTTGCACATGTCTTTGTGTTGTCTAATTCGATTCCTATGACATAGTAGTACTAATTCTTCTTGATCTCCATGAAATTGGCCCAAAGTAACTCTTCTTTGAACCCCTTAAGTGTTTTTTCCTCCATTTTATTATTGTTCTACTCTCTTTGGGGAATGCTCACATCTCATATTTGACATAGTATTTCATATATTATCATATGATCATACTAAACCCAGTGTTACTCTCTCTCTCTCTCTCTCTCTCTCTCTCTCTCTCTCTCTCTCAAGTGTTTATTTCCCTTGAAGTGTTCTCTCATGCGGGTATTTCATAGTGTAAATGTCTCTAGTGGATGCATGTATGCTTCCATTAAATCCATTGCTCTCATTGAGATGTTTGCAATCATTTTAATGAGAACAACTATACTTTTCTCACTTGTGCCCACATGCATTATGATGATTTTACTTTTGCATATTTTTGGATCCTTCCTTGGGTTATCAAAAATCCTAGGAAGTCTAATCTCCATAATCATTTTGATCCTTCTTTGGATTACCAAATAATCTAGGAAGCCTAATCTTGGCTTTGGCACTTTGTTCTAGTCTCTCAAGGACATACACATCATTATGTCTGGGTCATTTCTGTAGATTCCCCATTTTGGGATATAGCGTGCCTTGAGCATGAATCTTTGATGAATTAACTATCATGTCAAACGAACTTTCTAGACCATTTAACTCATCTCTAATGAGTTAACTATCATCTAAAACACACTTTCTAGACCATCCAATGTCATATCTTTTTGTAATGCACCTTTTTGGTGTGGTTCATAATGCAGAAAATAAACCCTATTGGGAGAACCAATGATACTTTATTTCTCTCTTCCTCTCTCTTTCTCTTATCAATGACATCTCTCTTGCTATGATTATGGACATGGAAAAGACTCTTGAGTCTATGAGGGGCTTGGTAGTTCCTTTGTCTCCTTAGTCATTGTGAGATTAGAATTCTTTGTTTTGATCTACTTTCCCTAAGGTAGACTCATTATTCTGCTAAAGTGGAGTCTCATTGTACCATCTTGAAATGGAAACATCACTCATTTTAATACCTTTTAATTCCCACCCTTTAGTGATTTTATGGTCCATAGATGCATTTATTCTTAAATGACTCTTTTTTCCACTCTCTTATCTTTTTCCCAATTGCACCATCCTTGAGACCTCATGAAAATATCTCCTTAGGATAACCTATTGGAAGCTACAACTAAAACAATAGTAATATTTTCATTGATGTCAACCTTACTGGTGAGACATATTATGCCTAAGTAGAGTTCTATATCATTTGATTAATGAAGAGGATTTGAAAAGATGATATAACAAGAAGACCTGGTGGAAAGGTTGAGTTATGTGAAACTACAATGGGTACTTGATTACTTGGCACATTAACAAGAAAATGTGTTGTTTATTCATAACATTAAGTGAAGAAGAAATTGTGTTGAATCCTAGAAGATATGAGAAAAGAGAGACAAAATGCATAGGCTTGATTGAGCAAAAGAGAATAATTTTAAGGAACTTGTAGTAGAAGTCGTGTTGTGCTAGTGTTGACTAAGTGATAGTATATGCCAAGCATATATATTGTTGACCAAGCATCAGTAAATCCTAAGTATCATAAATGTAAGATCGAGAAATGATAATGTATGCTGAGCAAGACAATTTGGGTGATCCCACAATAATGGGTTCCACATTTTGACCAATTTTGACACTGAAATCAATATTTTTGCAACAAACGTCACGTTCAAGTGACTATATCTCCAAAACTATAAATAATTTCAATATGACATAAACTAGTGATTTTGAGTACTTTGTTCCTACTTTGTGACCATATTTTTTAATCTAAAAAAAAAAATCATTTATTCAATTTTTTTTATCTCCTCTGAAAAGTGGTACATAATAAAATTTAATATTTTTAAAGAGTGACAGTTCATTTGACACACATAACTTTTTTTCTAGAAATGATAATGAAGTAATTCTTTCAGCATTAGATTTGTAACATCAATATCCAGAGGATGCATTTGGTTTGATTTATTTTGGTTGAATATTGTATAGTTTATGAAGTTTTGAAGTGACATGAACCGTAATTTAGACATACGTTCTGTTTGACACAAATAATTTGAAGTCAATTTATCATAAACCTTCTTCTTTTTTAATAGAAAGGTATCTCAATAAGATAGTTCCTACATATTTTTCAAAAAAAAATTGACCTAATTTACTAATTTTTCCGAGGTGTCAAAGTCGGTTGATGTTCACTTGGTAATGAACCTATAATGAGTTAAACTCATATTTGAAAGTCTTAATGACTAAAATATGTATTACAATTATAATCATTGGAAAGCTTGCTCCGAGCAGCACATTTTGACATTTTTTATTTTATAGTAGGAGATCATTCTCCTACAATTATGGGAGTCAAAAGAGCAAAAAAACAAAAAATTTAAATGAAAAAAGGGTTGAAATTTTCCAAATTTTACATGTTTTTATGTTCGCGCGAACATATGTTCGCACGAACATGCCCCCTAAATTTTCAAGGCCACCAAAAATTTTTAAGGGTATGTTCGGGTGAACATACCTATATTTAACGTGTTCGTGCGAACAATCAAAAAACCTGAAAGAGTCCAATTTGTAAAGCTATTTGCCATTTGTAAAACTATTTTCCATCTGCCAAAAATGCACTTTTCATATGTTCGCGTGAACATATATAGCTAATATGTTCACACGAATGTATGAATTTACGCATTGGTATGTTCGCGCGAACATACCCATTATATATGTTCAAGCGAACCTTTCATATACGTTCGCGCGAACATATCAAACTAAATTCAAACATCCTAAGTCGCGATTTGGAAAAAATTTTGAACTTTCTTCGTTCCACTAAAGTGGAACCCATTAGTGTGGGTTCACCCATTAGTATTGACTAAGTTACTTGGTGATGACTGAGCTAAGGAACAAAGTGATGACTGAGTGTCAGCATTTGTTAGCTTCTGAGGGAATCTTAGTTTGCAACTGATATAGTTGAATTCTTGGAATGATAAAAAATTTGGACGATAAGGATTGATGACTTGGAGCATTAAATACATGATAAACTATGTTTGTACATTCCTAGGCATGGATTCAAAGAGAATTTTTGAGATGTCTCTAGAAGGAGGAGAAAAGGAAATGTAGACAGATTTGTTGAACCTGTTGAATCTGATCATAAACCATAAGATCTATGGTGATGTTTAAGTGACAAAAGATCAAAGCTACCTATTTAAGGAGGCATGCAAATTAACCTAAAGGAGTTAAGCAAGTTGTTGATTGGCAAACTTGAGCAGAAGGCTAAGAAGAGGTAAAGTATGATTGCTTGAAGGGTTTCCAAGTAGATCAAAGATGGAGACAATAATGGAGGCTAGATAGTAGATTAGTCGATGAGCTACATTGTGATTTGTGTTTGCAAAGTGAGTTATATTTATTAGAGATCAGCCTATTGTTACTTTCTAACCATTGTATTATTTAAAATCCATTAATCAAGGTTGACCTAATAGTCATTTGTAAATCCTTTAATCAAGGTGACATTCTAATGGAATGTTCTTAAGACCACTAACAAGGCCACTCCTAATAGGGTGATTAAATACTAAAATAGGGTCACACCTAACAATGTGTATTGTAGCCTTTAATATGGTTGGCTCCTAATAGAGCCCACTTCAAAAGAGTGAAGCATTGGTAGCATGTTATTGGTGGTTTTCCAAAATTTGATTCCATGTTAAATCCTGGCGTCATAATTGTGTGAATTTTATTTGAATGTATTTTATTGCTTACTATTTTTACATTTTGCAAGTTGGTTAGTATTGGAATATAAATTGCAAGTTTATGTTACTGGTTAAGATGGTATAGAGACCGAGTGGATTAATGAGTAGATCTAAGTTGTTTTAAGTGTTTAAAAGTTGAATTAGTACATTGAGGTCTAAGGATAACTGATTCAACCCCCTCTTGGTTATTCCATAATCATTCTAACATAACCTTAGTATAGACCTATAAACTATGTCCACCTAGATATTGTATAGGTCAACTTGGTCAAACTATACCCGTGCCCCTTTGAGTCTTGAGACTATGATTGGATTGCCTTAGGTGTTTAAATTGTTTTGTTTGGTGCCTTGAATGACTTGCTTTATTTTAGATACTAAAAAGTAGTATATAAGGGATCTTGGGAACTTCATTTTCGTTACCGCACTCAAATGCAAGGAGACCACTCAAGGCATATGCATATAGTTCTCAAAGAATTTCAAGCATTTCTTAAGATTCAATGATTCATTGTGAGCATTTCCTTTTCAAGATCTAGGATTTTGTTAGTCATCAAGGGGGGTGATCTATATTGTGGAATTCTTATTATTATTCCTTTTGTGTACATCTACATCCATGGGTCCATGATTTGATATTGATTAGATTCATTTCATTTGGGGATATTTCCTACATTTCTTATTGAAGACTCAACATCAACAACATCTAGCATTGTGAAACTCTTCCTAACTAGGGTTTCATTAAGGAAGGTGAACTATTGCATTTATCTTAATTATTTAAATACTTTTACATACTTATTTACTTCAAGGTTAATTCCTAAACATGGGCTTGACCAATGAAATCCCATCTCCCCAACAAAATTCTATTTTTCATTTATGAAGGAACATGCTATCAAAGTTTCAAATTCAGAATCAAATACCTATTTTTGGAAGCTTTCAAAATATTTGAGGTCGACTGGCCATATACCTTTTGGGAACACATTGACATGGTGGAATATATACTAATATATGTTGAGGACCTAGAGATTTACACTTTTATGAGGTTTCTTGGATTTTTTCTCCAATTCTCTATCTACCCTTTAGTTTCTAGTCTTCTATTTTATGGGTTGAAAGATTTCTTTGCCTACACATATTCAAAGTTAGTCACTTTCTCCCTCTTTCTCTTGTGTCTTAGATTTGATTTCTTTCTTTAATAGGGTCATACATGTATTTCTTACATTTAAATAAACTAGCCCTAAGAAAGTTAACAAATATAGCATCTAATTAATCAATTCAATCCAATTACATTATATTTTTTATATTTTGTCTTTTATTTTTCTATAATAAGTTAAATCACAGTTTTCTAATAATATAGTTACATATGATAAAATAATATATTCAAATGTTATTTTTATTTTCCAAATTTAATATACTTTTATGCAAAATAATTAACATTGTAGAATTTCAAATTATTATAATATACATAATAAAAATTAAAATACACATACATACAATACATATATATGTGTGAAATAAAATAATAATTGAAATTAATTATTTACAGAATACAAATACATTTAAAAAAAAAATAAAAAAAAATTATTAAATAAAATAATTGGTAAATATATATATATATATATATATATATATATATATATGCAATAAATGATCAAAATTAAATAAACCAAATTTTAAATAAAGGACTTTTAATAAATAAAACATTAAGGAACTACTGCGTAATAGCACTCCAAGATTCATTACATAGACTTAAATATTGTGTCCCATCTTTTCAAAAAGTGTAGAAGGTGAGGGGATGCTACTGAGCGATAATTTTGTTCAATTCTTGTTGCTGCTGTTAATATTTGAGTTTACGCAGAGTCCTGGCTAAGAACTAGTGAGTTTTCAGGAGAGCAAGTTTTAATCTGTAGAACAGAGGAAACTAAGTAGTCTGTTTGATTGTCGCCTTTTATTTGTCTCGTTGATACATAAAAGATGGAGATTTTCAATTGCAAGAGTCTAGGGGTTAGAGTTGCTGGTCAGCTGAAATGTTTAACCCCAGCCATTCAGGAAATTTATATATCTGATCTGAAATTACCCAAAGATGAGCGAAATCCCATCTTTCACCAGTTTTATAATACTCTTGTACGAGGCGCCGAGCTCGTGAAAAAATGCGAAAGCATAAGCATTTTCAATCTGCCTCTCAATTATAGGTATGCTTCACAGATACTCAAGCTTGAAAAGGACATTAATGGCTTCCTGAGCTTAATTCCAGCAAACATATTGCTTGATACCAAAGTTCTTTTAGCAGAACTGAAAAATAATTACCCAGCACAGGTTGCGGATGTAAGCAGGGGACTGAATGATTTCATCTTCAGGCAGGCTTCCATGCTAACAAATGACCCTTCCCAAAACACCATGATGCTTCAACAAATGGTTTTAGATGATTTATTTGACAGTAGTGAGATTTTAGGGGATCCTGGAAACTATAATCATGATAATGGTTATGGAACATCTGAAAAGATTTTTGGTCTGGAGAAATCCATTGGAGATTTGAAGGAGTTTTTGTTCAACGATGAAGTGTCTGTCGTAGGAGTGCAGTGTATGGGAGGAGGTGGCAAAACCACATTGGCTCTGGCTCTCTCTAACGATTCTCAAATTAAAGGTAAAATTGGGCTTCCCCTCAATTTGGGTAAATGTTTTTCTGTTGTTTTAAAAATTCAATTGAGATGTACTTTCTGAAAAGTTCGAAATTTTCTGCTTTACATGCCAACATATTCCAAGATTTGGGTGCTTTTTCTTCCGTCTTCAGAGATGAGACGAAAGTTAATATCTTCATAGTCATAAGCCAAAGGTTTCTTTTTGGGGATGTTTGCCCTGAAACGAGTTCTTAAAACTTAATCTTTTGAATTTCCTATGGTAGATTATAAATATATATTTCAGGTTTGCAATTTTATTTATTATTGTCATTCTCTGTTTTATTTACACAGGTCTCTGTAAATCTTTTGTAGTATGCTGTTTTTCTGTGGCTTTATGTACTTATTACTGGTTTCAGACCACTTTAATTTATTTTTCGTGCATGTTAAAAGAATTACTGAATAAATAGTTTTGGTTCAATATGTATATCAGGTTATTTTGGAAGCAAAGTATACTTCATCACAGTTTCACAGTCCCCAAATCTGAAGGGCGTTTTAGAGACCATGTGGGAAAAGATAACTGGTAAGAAGAAACCCGAGTTTCAGAATGTGGAAGATGCACATATACAGCTGCAGCAGCAGCTTCTGAAACAATTGAAGCCGACTCTTGTGATTCTGGATGATGTCTGGGACAGACTAAGCCTGGAGAATTTGCTATTTGAAGGTCCAGGATACAAAACCCTAATCACAACTAGGGACAGTTCCATTGTACCAAAAAACCCCTTTACTCAAGTGTATCAACTGCCGTTGCTGGGCCAGAATGATGCTCTGTCACTTTTCTGCTTCTGGGCATTTGGAGAGAAATCAATTCCATGCACTGCAGAGGCAAATCTAGTGAAAGAGGTTTTTGTTCCTCTCTGAACTCTTTAATGTTTTGTGCGAGTGTAATAATCAAATATGCACAATTTTTATTTCTACTTTTTATATCTGCAATTTTTGCTACAACAAAATTAACCCTGTTGGCTTTTTGATGGATTAGGCAGGAGGAAATAAGGACTGGTTAGCAAGAGTGAAACATTCAATTAGGCATGATGGGAAAAATAATTTATATAATGGGTTTCACAAGCAACTTAGTAAAAGCATTCAAACTAAATATTTATTGGCCCAGGCAGTGATTAATCTGCAAATATATAGATTTTGTTAAGTCTTTCAAGACGTCTTGAATGCTTTTCCATTCTATGAGTTACAGGTGCAAGCAGAATGTAAGGGTCTGCCATTAGCTCTTAAGGTGATTGGAAGCTCGTTGCATGGGCAACCACCTGTAGTCTGGGAGATTGCAAAGAATAAGCTTTCCAAAGGGGAAATCATATCAGATTATCACAAAGAAGGGCTTCTGAAATGCTTGGAGTCGAGTGTTGATTTGTTAGATGATGTGGTGAGGGAATGTTTCTTAGACTTGGGCTCATTTCCAGAGGACACAAAGATCTGTGCTGATGCCCTGCTAGACATTTGGGTTTATGCTCGCAATCTGGAATGGCAAGATGCCTTTGTCATCCTATTAGAACTTGCAAGCCGAAATCTGTTGAATTTGACCAGCAATCCAGGGTAATTGTCTATCTTTTCATGTGCACAGTTCTTGTTGCCGTTTCTTTTAGTTTCTTTACATGTTTGCTGAATTTATCAGGAGCGGAGCTGCAATTTCCCATGGAAGTGTCTCTGAGCTCTACTTTTCTCAGCACGATGTAATTCGAGATTTGGCCTTGTATTTGGGATGCCAGGGCAATTTAGTCCACAGGAAGAGGTTACTCATGCCAAGAAAGGAACCTAATTTGCCAGGATCATGGGTGTTTTGTGATACACAGTTTGATGCTCAAATTGTCTCTATTCACACAGGTGGGTTTCAAGATTTCTCAGAAGTTTCAAATTTTGGTAGCTCTTAAAATTTCTGTGGCAAATTTTGCATCTATCTTAGATGTCATTAGCGGACGTTAAATTTAAATTACCAAATTTTGTGTGTGTATTGTGGACATGACCGACAAAATAATAAATAGCAGGACAATGAAACTTCAATTGTCTTATCAGTTGTCCTTAACCCAAACTAGTATTTGTAGCCATATATTTCTCTCTAATTGAATCTCATTTTCTGATTTGTACATGCAGGGCCCATGGGGGAAAACCAGTGGTACGAGATGAATTTCCCAGAAACAGAGGCTCTGATATTACTCTTTACTGCGAGTGAATATTACCTCCCTCCATTTCTGAAAACTATGAAGAAATTGAAATTTCTTATGGTATACAACTATGGAACAAAGAGAGCAACTGTGAAAGGTCTAGAAACCCTCTCTTTACTCACGCAACTCAAAAGTGTCCGCCTGGAGAAAGTGATTGCACTAGCTGTTCTAAAACAGAGCAAAGCACTAGAGAACTTGGAAAAGCTTTCCTTGAGCTTATGTGAAGGGTTTAAAAACCCATCCACATTCAACATTACCAAGCTGCATGATTTGAACATGGACCATTGCAGTGATTTGGAGGAGCTGCCCCCAAATATATGCTATATGCCTTCTGCTCAGATGTGTTCTATTACAAACTGCCATCAGGTTCAAAAGTTACCATATGAGCTTGGAAATCTGAGGTCTCTAAGAGTGTTAAGGTTGTCAGCTCTGCCAGGCCTAAAAGAGCTTCCATCAACAATTGGAAACCTTGGGTGGTTGGAATATCTGGACATTTCAGTATGTGTGGGTTTGAAAGAACTTCCAGAGGAAATAGGACAGCTCAAGAATTTAACAGAGTTAGATATGAGAGAGTGTTCTCGTTTGAAGAGGCTGCCGAAAAGTGTTTGTCGACTAACTTCACTGAAACATGTGATCTGTGATGAGAAGATTGGGAAACAGTGGTTGAAGGCCAAAGGAATTGCCATTCCAGAGCTTATAGTTGATATTGTGGAAGTAAAGTTCAGTTTAGATTGGCTTGATGATTGACCCATATTCTGGTAAGATATCAAACGCCTTCTGGACAAATACTTTCATTTCATTAGAGAGATTATACAAGTCTTTGAGGAGTTGATTTAGTAGTTTATTATTCATACTTTTTTTTTCATTGTAATAGAGTAGACTCTTAGAGGTCTTTTGGATGATACGATGAACCAGTGTAACATCTTAACATGTATTTTCGAAATCTTATTCAAAAGTTCTAAATCATTTTCAGTTTTTAGAACAATTTATTTGGCAAATCCCATGTTTATAACTTGAGTTTAAGGGTTACATTATAAGATGTTACATTATCATAATTTTTGTCAAAGAACTGAAAAAAGGGTTACAATGAAGTGTTAGCATATATGTGTACACTAAATCATGTTTTGTTAGTGCATTGATGTAACAGTATTGATTGCTCTTTACGTCTACCTAATGGTGTCAACTATTGCTACAATAATGACAACTATTAAACAGTATTAAAACCAGCTCAGCTACCCACTCCTTGTCCCTTTAGTGTTAAAGTCATCAAGTCCTATACTACATACTTTCATGCAACCTATATTACACTTCAGAACTTCTGATTACATTTTCTCACTTCATAAAGAATAAATCTATGTTCTAACTACAGTATTTGTTTTGGTTGTGGGTGCAGGACAAACGTTTTCTCTGTCCCAAAGCGAGTTTGAGACTGCTTTTATATATAGCTTGGATGAGGATGCGTTTAAATATGTGGGAACGGATTTCCTTGGACACTCGAACATGTGCACTGTGGTTAGATTAGTCTATAAGTTTAAATTGTCTACTGGTTAATTAAACTTTTCCTGAACACAAGTCTTTTCTTTTTCACTTTGGATTATATGCAAATCCTTCGCTAAAATTTCTGATATTTAATTTTCTTAACTTTATTTATTTTATATTTGATGGAATTAACCTATCATAAAAATAATGGGGGCTAACGTTTATGTCACTCATTTTTTCTACATCATGCATGTTAAATTTTTTTAATTCATCTTCAGTAGTTTGAAGGGGTAGAGATTGCATCTTAAATGGGGATGTAAAGAAATAGATTCTTTGTAGTATTAAAGAAGTAAAACATATATTCTACTAGAATATCTTCTAGCAGACATATTTTAAAGAGTCGTGGCAACATGAATAATAATAATTGTTAGAATTAATTACGTGTATATAAATAAATTATTTATATATAGAATTTAGAGATTTAACTAATGGAAATTTATATAGAGAGTTTATCTTTGAATAGTTTTTTAATCAATTTAAAGATTTTATACAAATGACTTATTTTTATATAGAATTTTTTTAATTAACTTAAATATTTCTTTAGACAAATGATATGTTTATATTGCTATTTTATTATATTATTATAAAAGATTTAAGTTGGAAGTTGTATAGAATATAGACTTTGTCATTAAACAAAGTTTTCTTTGGCTAGATTATATGAGAAGTTGAAATATTGAAAATTTCAAAATAGTGGCATTATTTTTTATTTCATTATTAATAAAAAAAATAATAAGAAGTTGAAGTATTTTATTTATTTATTATTATAATTTATTGTATATTTTAAATTAAAATCATGATAAGTGATATTTAAATCTGAAGTATCAATAATATTAGTAGTCATTGGATTGTTGATTTCTAACTTTGATATATAACAATTGATATTGTTAGTTATTAAGTGTTTTCAAAAAAATTATATGTATGTAGATAAGACACATCCACATAGTTAAAGTTTAAATAAATTCAATTGTTATTTTAGCTATTTATTTTATATTTTCTCCTATTTTTCTCATTGTTTCAATTTTGGTGGCTTTTTTGATAACGTTAATTTTTTATTGCAAGTATATAAAAATATATTCCAAATAGTAACATAACCATTATATATATCATAAAAATGAGGAGAATCCTAGAGTTGGGATTGAGGAAGAGGGTGAATGAAGAGACGATTTATTTTGAATTTTAGGAGGATAGTGAGTAGGAGTATGTGGACGCTAAGGAGAGTTCAAATATTAAAACCTGGAAGTATGTGGTTAGGAGGAAACCTTCTACACATGAAAAAAGTCCTAGAGGGAGACGAAGGAGATCATATTGAAGATAGTAAGGATGAGTTACCCCAGAAGAAGGAAGGGAAGAAAACCCCTAAGCACACTCCTAAGAAGACTTTTTTCAAGGGGATGAAGGAAGTCATACAAAAGATAGAGATAATGAAATACCTATTGGTCCCCAATGGTTGGCCCATCCCAAATGTCCACCAAAAAACTTGGCAAGGAGACTATTGCAGGGATGTCTGATGAAAAGAAATCCATAATGAAAGAGAGCGCATTAGCTCTTCGGTTGTGATTATTATTGACAATGAAGCTAATATTGATAAGGATCCTAATGATAATGTTGCTAGTTAGGTGATTGGCTTAGGGAACAAAACTCATATCCCTTTGTTAAAGGACTTCATTAGTAGTAAGGTTCATGATGTCCCTATTTCACCACATGATGGCTTAGGGAACAAAACTCTACTTGGCTTCCAATCTTTGCAGTTCTAATAGCTTGTTCACCCTTCAATCATTCATCTTCATTAAGCCTTCTTGCTTAGTCCACCATTGTAGACTTCTTTACTTGGGTCACTTGATGAAGCAAACCCTTCTTCCTTCTACCTTGTCAGTTTTTCACATCCAAAAATCTTTTTGACCTCTCTTAACCTTTTCTTCATGACCAGGCATCCCTAGATATAGGGAATTAAAACTCCTTTTCCTGCTCATTATCCATCTCAACAATTAGGTTTTTTGATGGATTAGGTAGGATACAGTACATATCTACCCCATATCTTGTCTTCTCTAGAAACTTCTCCTAGAATCCATTTGAATTCACCTTCAAAATGGTTTACATAAGATTATGTGCCTCCATCTCATCAATCTTAACTTCCTCCTGATTCGCAAGTTCCAAAAAAAAAAACTTGTTCGCTTTTATTTGGTAAATCTTCAATGTTTTTTATAATGCAATAGCTCGACATTATCAATTTATTGATGCTCAACACATATTGTGTTACTTGACATCTACTATAAAATCATTCAACATCAATTGGATTTTATTGGTGCTCAACACATACTGAAAATCACTCAGTATCTACTAACTTGCTTGGCACCTGTTAGTTTGCTCGGTATCCGCTAGAAAATGTTGTCACTCAGCTCCAATTGAAATTTTTCTTGGCTTGCACTAACTTTACTTGCCACCTTCTATCAACTTGGTCAAGCTTAGCAAATGAACTTTGTTCAACCTTTTTCATCTAAACTTTCTAAGTGTAGCCAAACATTTTGTAACCCCAAGTAGATCATTAATACATTATGTTATCATTGGCTTAGCTAATTCTTGCACTAAAATACATAATCATAACTCAACCTTTCCTCTAGGTGCTTTTGTTACATCTTGTTGATCAAATCCTCTTCATCAATCAACTAAGTGATAGTGCTTGAAACATATAAGCAATTATCTTACCAACATATAGTAGGTTTGACATCAGTGACAAAACAATGATTGAAAACACTTCTTACAATAATGTTCGTAGCTCAAATGATCTTTTCAATCATATATCAACAATCTCCCTCTTTGTTTGAGTTTGATAACAATCTCCCTCTTTGGCATTGATGGAAAACCAAATTGATCAACTAGTCAAACATCAAACTAACTAGGTTAAGTAGTAAGGCAATACCAAAACTTCTCCCTCTACTAGAAACTCCTTCTTGGGTTACACAATCCACACTTATTTGATTCACTTTTGTCATGGATCAGAATATCTTCCTCTTTTGTCATTTATCTTGCTTTCTTCCTCTTTCTTTCTTCTAGTCTTCTAATTTTGTGATGATGTATTCTTACTTCATTGTTCTTCATTTACTCTCCCTTTGACTTGATTTTTTGTTTTGATCATCTTCATTTTGATTAATATGCACTTGATCAATTTATTAAACATTCTCCCTCTTAGACAACAATGCCAAAGGCACATACTCAACTCTTGACATCTTAATATATGCAAACATAGACTTTTGTAGGCTCTTCAATTTTCTCCCTCTATCACCTTGCTTGTGACTGATTTGAATTTATAGCTCTATAATTACTTCAGGCAACTTCGCAAAGTAAGATCCACTGCATCAATTTGTATGAAATGCATGTTAGCTTGTTTGATGTAGGGTACTCCCTTTGTCGATTACATAGCCTTTGATAGGGGTATCACCCCTAATTTACCTCTCAAATACTCATAAGCATCCTTAGGTAATGCTTTGGTGAAGATATCAACAATTTGTTGCTCTGTGTTGGTGTATTCCATCTTCACCTCTTTGTCTTGAACCAACTCCCTTACATAATGATACTTTATTGCAATGTGCTTTGTCTTTATATGCATAATAGGATTCTTTGATATATTTATAGCACTTGTATTATCACAATAAAGTGCCACTAGTTTAGTGATTTCTTCCTTCATTCCTTTTAGTAGCTACTTGATCCATACAATGTTTGTGCAATTGATAGCAACAACAACATACTTTGCTCCAGTAGTAGATTGTGAAGTAAAACTCTACTTCTTGCTTGTCCATGTAACAAGTCTTTTTCCTAAGAAAAATGCTCCTGCGCTGGTGCTCTTCCTATCATCAATATTTCTAGCCCAATCAACATCAGTGTAGGCTTTCAGTTCAAACTTTTCATTCTTCTTATAGTATAAGCCTTACTCTTTAGTTTCCTTCAGGTATCTCATTATCCTTTTTACTGCCATTCAATGATTTTCTCTTAGATTAGCAAAGAATCTAGCAACTATTTTCATAGCTAATACAATATTAGGTCTGTTGTGTACTACATATTGCAATTTGCCAATCATGGATCTATATAATGTTTGATTGACCTCAACTGATTCATCATTCTTTGATAGCTTGAGTGTTGTTACCATAGGTGTACTTACTGGTTTTGAGTCCTCAAGTCCAAATGTCTTCAAAATCTTCTTGACATATTTTGACTGAGTAATATATACACCATACTTCATTTGATATACTTGTAGTCTCACAAAGAATTTGATCTCTCCAAACATTAACATCTCAAACTCTTGCTTCATTTGATTTGCAAAATCTATACACAAAGCATCTTGTCCTCCAAATATAATGTCATCAACACAAATTTCAAATAACAGTATACCTTTTTCTTCATCTTTCTTCATGTACAAATTGTCATTATCATTTGTTCTTGCAAATCTAATCTTAACAAGATAAGTATGAAGTCTTTCATACCATGCTCTTGGTGCTTGTTTCAATCCATACAAGGCTTTGTGCAGTCTACATACCATGTTCTTATTATTCTTATCCACAAATCCTTCTGGTTGTTTAGTGTAGACCTCTTCTTCTAATATTCTATTTAGAAAGGCAGACTTGACATCCATCTGGTAAACTTTGAAATCCTTATAAGTAACATAGGCAAGTAGAATTATTACTTCTTCCATTCTTGCAACGGGGGCAAATGTTTCACCATAGTCAATTCCTTCTTCTTGTGCGTACTCTTTGCAAACTAGCTTTATTTCGTGTTACTTCACCATTCTCATCTAGCTTGTTCTTAAATACCCATTTTGTGCCAATCACATTCTTGTCCTTTGGTCTAGGAACTAGGCTCCAAGTCTTGTTCTTTTTTATCTGTTGAATTTCTTCTTCCATAGCCTTGTGCCAATCATCATCTTCCAATACATATTTTACTATCTTAGGTTCCTTCATGCTCAACAAACATGATTCACCTCTCAATCTATTTCTTGTCATTGGCCTTGCATCTTTGTCCCCAATGATTTGATCTGTAGGATGGTGTTTTTTGACATATTTGGATAGTCTAAGCTAAGTTCTTGTGGTTGCATTCCGTCTCTCAAGTTTAGTGTTGCTATGTACATCTCTATTAGATATTTTTAGCATCTCTTTCATGTGTGCTAATCTCAGAGTTAGGTTGTGCATTCTCCTCATTCTATAACTTGGCATCTGAATGCAACTCAACATTTATAGGGTGTGATTTATAAGTTGTTGAAACTTGCTGTTGATTTGCTACATGATTTGTGACATCTTCTTCAGTAGGCATTCCTTCATAGTAGTATGCAAATGTCTTGTAATCTTCTAGTTCTTTTGTAGATTTAGCTTGATGTGCTTCTGTAAACTCATCAAAATTCTAGTTTGCACTTTCCACAATTTTGTTAGTGTTAGTAATTAAACACTTGTAAGCTTTACTTCTTGTGGAGTAACCAAGGAATATACCTTCTTTTCTCTTTGCATCAAAATTTCCACTTCTAACATCTTTGAAAATATAACATTTACTTCCAAATACCTTAAAATATTTGACATTAGGTGGATGACCATACCATAGTTCAAAAGGTGTTGAGTGAGTACCTTTCTTTACTTGCACATGGTTTAGAGTGTATACTATAGTACTTATAGCTTCTCTTTAGTATTTCAGGGCAACATTTTTTTTCCATCATTAGTGTTCTCATGCAATCCATTACAGATCTATTTCTTCTTTCAGCAATTCCATTTTATGGGGGAGTCCTTGGTGCTGATGTCTATCTTTTAATTCCTCTGTCATTGCAGAACACTTCAAATTCATGTGAAGTGAATTCACCTCCTCTATTTGATCTCAAGCATTTCAAGCTCTTACTTGTTTCTACCTCAACTCTTGCCAAGTACCATTTAAACATTTGAAAAACATCTAATTTTTTGTTTTAGAAACATGATAGTCGTCACTCTAGAGTAATCATCAACAAGCAGCATTATATACCTGTCTTTGTTGTGGCTTTGCACTTTAATAGGTCCACACAAGTCAGTATGAACAATTTCAAGTATTTCCTTAGAGGTATAAGCTTTGCTTTTAAAGCTTGACTTTGTCATTTTGCCTAGTTGACATTGTTTGCACACTATGTTTTCTATTTTCTTCAAGTTAGGCAAACTTCTAACTCTTTTCATGTTACTTATAATAATCAGATTATCAAAGTTAACATGACATAATCTATTGTGCCAAAGCCATACATCATCAAGTTTTGCAATAAGACAAGTAGTATCTTTTATATCCAAATAGAAAAAAATACTCCTAGTTTGATCGCCTTTTTGAATTAGATTTCCATTTGTATCATATATCTTGGCTGATTTGTTTTCAAACTGAACTTTGCACCCCAAATTGTTCAATTGTGACACACTTAAAAAATTATAATTCAATCCTTCAACATAATAAGTATTGTCACATGAAATATTGTCTATAAGCTTAATATACTCTTTTCCTTTTATTGAACATGGTGCATAATTACCAAATCTTACAGTATTTCCATCATAACAAGTTAAGGTGATGAACTTATTTTTGTCTCCAGTCATGTGATGTGAGCATCCACTATCAATGATCTATTTGTCATTCTTGTTTACACAAGTCATAAGTGTATTAGCCTCATCCTCATCTGATTCATCCTTCATTACAACATATACCACTTCATCATCATTTTCATCAAAGTTGTTTTCATCAGCAATGTAGCATGGCTTCTTGCCTTTATCTTTGTAGTCTCTTCCACCATCTTCTCTTCTATTTTTGTACTTGTTCCCTTCTATGGAGTTCTTCTTATGTGTACATCTTGCTGTAATATGACAAAATTCATTGCAGTTAAAAAAAATGATAGACAACTTACCTTTGAATTTACCTTTTCCTTTATGGAATCTTCTTGCCAACAATGCTTCCAATTGTTTAATATCTTCCTCATCTATACTGCTGTCACTGGATGCATACTTTATCTTTCTTTTCTTTTTCTTGAGCTTTACTTCCTTAGAATCCTTCAGTAACAATTTGGCTTTGAAAATTGATTCAATACTCTTTGGTCTATAGTTATTAAAATTAGATAACTCAAATGCAGTGAGTCTACCTACTATACCTTCAAGGGTTAGATCATTTCTTAGCATACATCTTAATTTTTCAATCATAGATACTCTAATGGCATATATAGGCAATAATGTTCTCAAGACTTTACTCATCACAATTTCATCATCTATTTTACCAGTTGCACCTTTTATAGCACTAACAACCTCTTTTATTCTAGCAACATATTGAGCAATGTTTTCACCTTCTTCCATTCTCATGTCATCAAATTTACCTCCGAGGCTCTCTGACTTGGCTCTTTGACCATTTTCATCTCCTCCATAGATGGTGTTCAGGGAATCCCACATCTGCTTTGCACTTTTGAGGTCTTTGATATCATCACACTTAGCATAACTCAAGGCAAAGGCAATCTCCAACATTGCCTAATTGTGCTCTTTCTTTTTCTTCAAATCTTCAGTAATTAGGGCTCTTGCTCCAGATCAACATGTTCTATTGTAATGCAAGTTTTTGCATAAGTCCTCCAAGGTGAAGCTTCATCAAACTTTTCCATCCAGGACAGTTATCTCTATTTAGCTTGGGTACCTCTCTATTTGTCATTTTGATCTTTATGCTTTTAGTACCTTGAAACTAATCCTCTTAAGAAACTGTGCTCTAATACAAATTGTTGGAATTCTCTAGAAAAAATGAGAGGGTGGGGGTGAATTAGTTATTTAAGGTCCACATGTCTAAATAAAACTTTTTGCAATTCAGTGAACCCATAAAACTTTCTTTATCATGCATGTATTCATTGTGAGTTAACCAAAATTGATATGTTACTATTAAACTATCATGCAGAAATGTAGGGCATAAAACTCAACACATCCATCAATAATGTGGAAACCCAATTTGGGAAAAACCACAAGTAGCATGCTACTCCTTTCTCACTCATCTAAAGTGATGCCTTGTTAAAGTCCAACCCTATTAAAGGTTATAATAGACACTATTAAATGTGACCCAATTAAGGGATTTCAATCACCCTATTAAAAATGAGCCTTGTTAGAGGACTTTAGACCATTCACTTGGAATGCCACCCTATTAAAGGATTTTCCAATGACTATTAAGTCAATCTTTCTCCAAAGGATTTACCTTAATATGATACAATTGTTAGAGAGTAACAATAGAGTTTGATCTGATATAACTTACAACCTTACTTACAGATTATAGATCACTATTCAGTCCTCAACTCTACTTGGCTTCTAATCTTTGTAGTTCTAATAGCTTGTTCACCCTTCAAGCATTCATCTTCATTAAGCCTTCTTGCTTAGTTTTCCACTGTAGACTTCTTCACTTAGGTCACTTGATGAAGCAAACCCTTCTTCCTTCTACCTTGTTAGTTTTTTGCATCCAAAAATCTTTCTAACCTCTCTCAACCTTATCTTCATGACTACGCATCCCTAGATATAGGGAATTAGAACTTCTTTTCTCACTCATTATCCATCTCAACATTTAGGGTTTTTGATGGACTAGGTAGGATATAATGTATCCACCCCATATCTTGTCTTCTCTAGAAACTTATCCTACAATTCATTTGAATTCGCCTCCAAAATGGTTTACATAAGATTCCATGCTTTCAACTCATCAATCTTATCTTCCTCCCTATTCACAAGTTCCAAGAAAACAAACTTGTTAGCTTTTATTTGGTGAATCTTTGATCTTTTTCATAATGTTGTAGCTTGGCATTATCAATTTATTGATGCTCGATACATATTATGTTACTCGACATCTACTCTAAAATCACTTGGCATCAATTGGATTTTACTCGTGCTTGGCACATACTAAAAATCACTCGGCATCTACTAACTTGCTTGGCACCTATTAGTTTTCTTGGCATCCACTAGAAAATGCTTTCACTTGGCTTCAACAAAATTTTTTCTCAACTTGCGCTAACTTTACTCGGCACCTTTTATCAACTTGGTCAAGCTTAGAAAATGAATTTTGTTCAACCTTTTTTCATCTAAACTTTCTAAATGTAGCCAAACATTTTGTGACCCCAAGTAGATCATTAATACATTATGTTATCATTGGATTAATTGATTCTTGCACTTTAATACATAATCATAACTCAACATTTCCTCTAGGTGATTTGGTTCCATCTTGTTGATCAAATCCTCTTTATCAATCAACTAAGTGATAGTGCTTGAAACATATAAGCAATTGTCTTACTAACATACAATAGGTTTAACATTGGTGACAAAACAATGATTGAAAACACTTCTTACAATAATGTTCTTAGCTCAAATGATCTTTTCAATCATATATCAATAGTACAATGCTCTTTCAATTAAGTATGAGATGTTACAAAATAAGGTAGAGCTAGGCGATGGAAATCATACCAAAGTCTCTCTATGGAATGCCTGGGATAAAATTTAGTTATTGATTGTGCGAAAGTGGAAGGAACTTTGAGAAGAACACTGAAGAAGAAGTTGGATGCACTTGTTTATAGAGTGGAAAATATGGAGGCTACTCTTAAAAGTATTCTTGAGAATAACCTAAAAATTAGGATATCCTCGAAGAAAAATATGAATTACTTGATCAACAAGCTCAAGGGAAATAATGAAAAGAGGGCAATCATTATTGATATTGATTAGGAACATGAAGAACTATAAAGACAACACAGAAGAACCAAAGCTAGCAAGAGAAAGCTAGCTCTTATAGTCCAAGTAGATGAATTCAAAGACATGAAGAAAGTGTTTTTATAGGATAATTGAGCTTAGGAACGAAGTGGCTAGTACCATTAAGGAGCTCGTCTAATTTTGTCATGTTTACTTATTTTATGTTATTTTTGGTGTTTCTCTTTAGGTTTTAGTTTCTGCTAGGTTTTTGCTAACATGTTGACATTGTATGTGTTGGCATTTTAGTTTTTTCAACACCTTTGTCTAGATTTCTATATCTTAATTTTTGATGATGGAAAGGGTTTCAGGTCCCTCTAAAATTGGTAACCCATAATAGAAAACAACATATAATTCATAAAAATATAATCATTTTAACTAAGCTTTATATTTATCATTTGATGTTAAAGGATTTAGTTTTATAGGTTGAGTGCAATTACAATAATGAAGTATGTACAAGCTTAAATATGTTATTTATCAAGATAGATTAGTTTGGAGATGAAATAAATGAATGATAAAACTAAAATTGTGCTTATGTAACATGGACAAAATAGACCCTTTTGTTGAAAATATTATTATAGGCTAAGTTACTGATAGGGGTGGGGTGAATCAGTAACTTATAAAACTTGAACTTAATTAATTAATCCATTGTATGAATTCTAATCTAACTAAATGCATGAGAAATTGAAAACATGAAAGCATACACAACACTTTAACACAAGATTTGGTGGCCTAGAAACCTTCTAAATAGAAAGTAAAACTAGGGTGGGGATGATACCCACAAGCTTTAGTAGTACAGTATAAAGTTTCCCTATTAAGGCTTACATTGATCACTTCTAATGATCTGCCCTATTAGGAGCAATAAGGACTACTAAGTCCACCTTGTTAAAGGATTTACAAACATACAATGAAGTATGCACTCAACAAAGAGATTTACATAAGATTGTTAGGTCTAGCTTGTTAAAGGATTTGACTGATCCACCTATTAGGATGAAGTAGTAGCTAAACTCTGATCTACAGCTTGGTTTGCTAAGTGAGATTCCTTTGTGTGTATAAATCACCTTGTTGTGATAGGTATCTTTTATGCTCCTTATACTATTGTAGCCTTTGTAATTCACTCCTTTTTACTCTTCTCTAATTATATTAGATTACATTGTATTCCTTCATATCATATATATATATATATATCCAATTACACAATTAGAAAGTCAACGACAATACCAGTTTACAAATATTACAAAGTTGACTCAAATGTAGAAACTTAGGTTTTGAAGACTAACTTGGTGAGATTTTGATACTCGACATACACTATCAATGCTTGACATCATCATGCATTTGGTAGACGTAGAATCTCAGTCCTTACCGATCACTTTCAAGTAGTCTTGAACTCAATTGGCACTAGTAACTCAGTGAATATTGTAAAAATTGGCATATAAATTGAATCACTTGATTCACATGGTCTAGCTTGGTCAATGCTTCTACTATGAGCTTGGTATAAAATGAATCACTTAGTTAACATTGAGTAGCTAGGTTAACACTAGACTCGCATTACATCAACTGTGAACTTGGTAAGCACTGCACAACTCAGTTTGCACTAGTAAACTCAACATATACTCAGATGCTCGGTTTACACTACTAATCTTCACAATAGTTGTAATTTCTCATCACACACTAAAATTTGTCCAAAGGACTCAGTAGCAACTATAGAACTCAGTAACAACTAAAATTCTTGGTTAACACTATTAACTATACAATAAGCTCAGTAGATACTTACAATTTGAATAAGTGTATGTCACTAATAACAAACTTGACTGTTATGTCAACAATCTCTTCCTTTGGCATTAGTGACAAAAATACTTATCAGTCAAAATTGAATTCAAAAAAAATATTCTTGAATACTTTTATCCATCACCATGTGATTCTAACTCAGTAGAGTATATTGTTTTTGAGATTTTCCAAAATTGGTTTTGTAAGATATATTTCTATACATGGTGAGGCTCCTCCATAGTATAACATATAGTATACTATAAATTTGAATACATCTCCTTCCTATATACAATATATACTTGTTGTACACTCTTCTTACATCTTTCCTTATTCACATTTTTCTCACATCTTTCTCCTCCATTTTCTTTATTTTCTTTACAACTTATATTTTTCTCCCCCATTTTTTTATATATTTTTATAGTACATTTTCTCCCCTTTTATCTCCTTATAGCTTCTCATATTTTCTCATGTCTTCTCCCCCTTTTTGACATTAATGCCAAAGATTTATGTTATATATTTACATACTAATGGCAAAATGAGATAAGAAATCTGAATGTACCTTGAGAATAATCATCAAAGTGTTGTTCTAGTTATCCTGCAAGAGCTTACATATGTGTAATGCAATCTACACTTCTACTAACAACTCAATCATGTGGTATGTAATAGAGAAATTATTGTCATGGATGAGGGTTTTAGAATGTGAAATATGCTTTTATAGAGCATCCATGTTAGGGAGAATCATATTTTAGATATCTACCAATGCAGATCTAATTCTTGCTTCTGTAAGCAATTCTACCTACATATTTGTCAAAAAATTGATCTTTTTGATATGGGCAGAGCTTGAACTTGGGTCAAGCTAAAATTGTTGTGCACTTGCCTTGAGATCTTTATCAATCTTGGACAGTTTGACCTTTATTTCTTTTGTAAAATTTGAAACATCGTATAACTTACCAAAAAGTAAGGATACATTTGTACATGAAGCTTCTAGGGAACCCAAAACAGTAGATAATTGTACTTGGTAAATGGCAATTTGTTGAGCAATGTGCTCTAACACTTTATTTTCAAACTTTTTCTCTTCTTTTTGTAGTAGCTTTTCTTGCCCATCTACATCTTCATTATGCTTCTAGACTACCTTTGCTAAATGATACAAAATTGGTTGAGAATTGTCAACCTCTATACTTAGGGCCTCTGAAAAAATATTCTTGGCATCCTCATTGATTTTGAATTCCTTGCCTCTTTCTTCTCCAAGCCTTTGCTACTTGGCTTTCTTTTGGAGAAGTTCACCAAAGTTCTACATCTGATTTGGATTGAGTTTGGAAATGTTTGAATTTGGAATCACAATTTCCTCATCAAGATCTATATCCTCCTCCTTTTCTTTTCCTTTACTCAAAAATTTAGTGCTTGGTTGAAGCTTGGTCTCAACTATCCTTGCACTTATTTCTTGCTTACTAGGAATGGAAATAATAGTAGACATACAAGGACTTGCCACAAAAATTGATACTACACTCATTGAACTAGTGGTACAAATACCTGTAGTATCCAAATTTTTTGTGTCCAAAACTAATGTATCCAACATAGTTGAAGAGGGAAGAATCTATAGCTTGGTAGATGAAGTGGAGGTTACTTTAGTCAATGTTGTGCTTAGCTGGATTTGACATATCAATCAAGTTTGTTATTAGTGACACACACTTATTTAGATTTTGTATGGCTATTGAGCTCATTGAACAATCTATAATGTTTTCCATGTAATTTAGTAGCCACCGAGCTCTATAGTTGCTACTGAGTTTTCTAAACTAATTCTAGTAGAACCTAAGTATTTCAGTGGTTACTAAGTGTATTCAATTGGTGTGAAGCCTAACAATTCAAACCGAGTAGATTAAGTCTAGCAGTTCAACTTGAGCATTTTAGTGGTTACTGAGCATTGGAGTGTCTATAGAGTTCACAACTCATATAATGTGAAGCTAGTGTAAACTGATCTTATGTGTGTACCAAGTGATTCAGTGTATGCTAAGTTACATAGTATCTACTGAGTCAGTAGTGTAGACTGAGTTTAATACTACTTTGAGGTGATCAGTATGGACCTAGCTTCTACGTCTACCTAGTGCATGATGATGCTGAATAATGACAGTGGGTGTCAAGTATAAGAACTTCACCAAGTCAGTCATAAGAACCTGAGTGTCTTCATTTGGGATGACTTGGTGATATATGTGTTAAACTATATGTTGGCCAACTTTGTAATTTTACAAATTGGTTTGATGTGTGTGTGTGTGTGTGTGTGTGTGTGTGTGTGTGTGATGTATTGTATCATATCAAGGGTGTATAGAATGAAAATGTGTGTGTAATGCAAGTGCAAGGATGCAAATGTAAGAAATAGATAAAGATTTATGAAGGCCATACTAGCATAAGGAGCAGTAGTGACAAATCTATCACAGAAAGGTCATTAGTACAATCAAGGAATCTCTATCAACAATCCAATTGTAAGTTAGAGATCTACTATTTCATCCTAATAGGTGAATCAGTCAAAATCCTTTCACAAGGTAGACTTAACAATATTTCTTAAATCTCTTAATAGAGTGCATGCTTCATTGTGTGTTTGTAAAACCTCTAACAAGCTAGACCTAGTAGTCCTAATTGCTCCTAACATGGAATATCATTAGAAGTGATCATTGTAAGCCTTAACAGGCCAAATTTATGTTATAGTATTGAAGTTTTGTGGGTATCATCCCCACCCTAGTTTTACTTTCTATTTGAAAGGTTTTTGGGTCACCAAATCATTGTGTTCAAGTGTTATGAATGTTTTATGTTTCCAGTTTGTCATGCAAGTAGATCAGGTATGATAAGCTAAATGGTAATTAGATTACTACAATTAAGATCTATAATTGATACAATTTTTTAAAGGTTATTGATTCACCCCTCCCCTCTCAGTAACCTAGCATAGTCTTGAATATTTCCAACAATTGGTATTAAAGCTTTGTGGTTCTCAGAAAAAAGTTTAACAGCTTGAGAAAAAGATCAATGATATAGAGATATTCAAACTTGATAAGGAAATTGATAATGAAACATTGGATCTAGAAATGGCCATTACACAACTCAAGAAAGCTAAGGAGCAACTTTCCCAAACCCTAAAAAGAAGAAAAGAACTTGCAAATCAAATGAATGACCATCTCTACATTGAAGAGAGAATTGAAGATTTTTTCCCTTCAAGTAGTTCAATGAAGAAAATGATGCAATAAAGAACTCCTAGAGAAGAATGGTTCCCAGCAAGAAGAAGTAAGGAAACTGAAAAGAGAACAAGAAATTCAATTAGTAAGGTTGTGTGAAATCTTGGAACAAAGGAACAAGACAAAAGAAGAAATTATTGGAAGAAACAATGAGATCCAGAACCAATTCCTTCAACATGCATATCTTATGGATCAAATCTCCAATGCAAATGAGGAAATCATAGCCAAAGATAGATCAATGAAAAATTAAGGAATGATTTAAATTTAGAAAGAAAAATCAATGAAAGAATAAGAAATTAGTTGAGATCAGAAAAGCAAATCAGTGAAAGGTTGAAAAATGACCTAAACACTGAAAAGAAAATTAATGAAAGAATGATGAAATCTCAAGCATACATGGTTCAACTAAATGAGCAAAATCTCTATAGGAAAAAAGGAAAAGTAGGAATTGGATACAAAGAAGAAGGTGAATCCTTTGAACAAGGTGCTCAAAGGAATCAAAGACCTACTTACAATTACTATGGTAAGATAGGTCATACATCAAACAAATGTTGGAGTAATGGTAAAGCAAAATTTAATGGAAAATGCTACAATCATAGTCAGTATGGTCACAAGGCTAATGAATGCAAAGAGAAATGGAAATTTGAGGGCAAGTGTCACAAATGCAAGAAACAAGGTCACAAGGCATTATAATGTAGAACTAAGTCATTCAATCTAGTAGAGAAAATTGTGAAAGAAATATTCGGTTGGGACTACAACACTTGGTGTATCTATCATTACTATGGAGAATTCGGGCACATTAGCATGAATTGTGTTAAAAATCACACAAGGATAAGAGATAGCACTATAAGATGTTTCACTTGTATCGAACTTGGTCATCTAGCCAAAAATTGCATGAATACTGGTAAAATTGAAGATGAAAAGAAGGCAAAAGCATACAAAATTCAAAAGTAGATGAGGTAGCAATGGATTCCTAAATCTACTAAGGATGCTAGTCTAAGTAATGATGGTTATGCCACTCAAGAAGTGCGTGAGTCCACCATTTCCAACTAGGTTTCCAAAGCAGAACTGGAACTGCGTTATCAAGATCACATTTAAATAGTTCCAATTGAAAGGTGATAAGGATCCAAATTAGTATTCAAGATAAAAAAGGATCACTATGGGAGACCGACATCAATTATCACTGAGTTATCTTCTCTACTAAGTAAGGTTGGGTGATGGACTCTACCGAGCAAGGTCAGGAGTAACAAGACACATATGGTTACTGAGTCACAAAGCCTTCACTGAGTAATTAATAGAATAGTGGATGACAAGCTATCAATCATGATTTCAACTTAGCTACCTTCATACCAAGCATTAATGGTGAAGCTTTAACAAAAAACATGAAATCAAACTCATTTCTCACTATAAAATCTAGGTGTTATTGCGGAGAAGTGATTTATAGAGTGATCAAATGACTTTAAGAAAAAATGGCATCCAACAATAGTAGAAAAGTGAAGAGAGGGTCTGAGATGTTGGTTCGAGGAGTCGAATGGAAATCACTAGATTTCAAACTTGTGTCTACGATTGTAGAAACCCTTGACTCAAGTAGAGCTCAATTGTAAATCCCTCCTAAGGTACTCCTTATTATCCTTATTAATGATATTCATACTCATGTCAAGTGCTCTATTCAAGAAATTGGTACCCTAGAAATGGATGATGTCCTAGGTGAATTGTGTGTTAATGGAATTCTTAAACCTGAGAATAAGCATTTGGAAGACAAAGGTTTGACACATATTCCCCACATGCCCTAAGGTTTTTAAATTAAATTGATTAGATACATTCTAAGCTGGATACATAATGGTCAACTATGGCTTGAGCAACCTATTGTGATTACAACGAAAGTGATTCATCACATCACTGGCCTCCCCATGCTCAATAAAGCTAAAACCACCAAAACCCTAGGTTAGGCTAAGCTAGAAAAGAAAACTTATTCACGAAGTGTAGTGAGCCCATTCAGGCATACATTCATCCAAGCTTTGATATTCCTATTTAACAAGTTACTGTAAATCAACATGCAAGCATAACACATAAATCGACACATAACACAGTGATTTACCTGGAAACTCAATTTGGAAAAAACCACCGGTAACATGCTACTCAATTCTCACTCTTCTGAAGTGATGCCCTATGAAAGACCTACCTTGTTAAAGGCTTACAACACACTATTAAATGTGACCTTGTTAGAGGATTTAACCACCCTATTAGAAGTGGGCCTGGTTAGAGGACTTTAGAACATTCACTTGGAATGCCACCCCATTAAAGGGTTTACAAATGGCTGTTAGGCCAACCTAAGTCCATAAGATTTTCATATCTAATACAATTGCTAGAGAGTATTAGAAAATATTTGACCTAATTACAACATACAACTTAACTTTACAGATCTTAGATCACTTCTTAGCTCATACCATTACCTATCTTTTAGTCTCTGCAACCCTTGACAGCTTGCCCTCCTTTCAAGCTTAGTCTTCTTGGGTCTTCATGCTTAATGTACCAGTGCAATCATCTCTTCTTGACCACTTGTACAAGTAGAGGCTCTATGCTCTCTTCTTCTCCTAGATGCCTTCTCCTTGACACTCTTCAAACCACTTCACAATTTGGCACTTCAGCAGTAGTACCATTAGCAACATTTGCTTCCTAGTTTATGACTCCTTAAATAGGAATCTAGAATTTATTTTCCCACTTGATTCTTCCATCCTTTAATTTTAGTTCATATGGATTAGGTAGGATTCATTGTACCTAACCCATATTTTGTTTCCTCTAGAAACTTCTTGAGTAATCCTTTTGAATTTTTCCAAAAATAGTTTACATAGAATTTTGTGCCACTAGCTCATCATCCTTATCCTCCAACTGCTTCACAAAATTCAAAGTAACAACTATGTCTGCTTAGATTTGGTGAGTCTTTGTCATTTAAAATAATGTAGCAACTCAGCATTATTGAAATCCTGATGCTCAACACATACTGTGTTACTCGACACCTACTACATTTTTACTAATGCTCAGCACCTGAAGTTCACTCAGCACCAACTAAGATTTTTTGATTTCAGCACTTGATACTTTTCTTGGCACTTGAACTTAACTCAGTACTTGAAGATCACTCAGCACACACTAGATTTTCCTTTTGCTTGACTCCAACTAAAAATTTTCTCAGCTTCAACTAGCTTGCTCGACACCTACTAATGAACTTAGTTTAAGTTTTGTAGTTAACCTTGTTACAACTTCTTCCTCCAATGTTTCTAAGTGTGACCAACCTCTATATCTTTGACTATGTTATCAATACATCATTTAACCATTGTCTTAATTGATCATTGCACTTCATTACAATATCATAACTCAACCTTTCCCTTAGGTACTCTTGTTACATCTTGTTGATCAAATCCTCTTCATCAATCAACTAAGTGATAGTCCTTGGATCTTATAAGAAAATGCCATTCCTAAAAATATTAGGTTTGACATCAATGACAAAAAAATGATTGAAAACATTCTTTTAGTAACAAACTTTCTTCTTTGCAACAATCTCCCTCTTTAGCATTGATGACAATCCAAACTGATCAACCATTAGACTAAACTATTCAACCACAAGCTAA
The DNA here is from genome assembly GCA_028749045.1 of Cupressus sempervirens. Taxonomy (NCBI): domain Eukaryota; kingdom Viridiplantae; phylum Streptophyta; class Pinopsida; order Cupressales; family Cupressaceae; genus Cupressus; species Cupressus sempervirens. The sequence goes on from CM053786.1 coordinate 195,117,591, forward strand.
CTAGGTTAGAATAGTAAGTCAAATGCCAAAAAGAAAATTACGTTACCATCACCATCAGTTTTCACATCTCCCTCTATATGCATTGCTCATTTTCTGCTATTTTTTGTTTCTATTTAACTTCTTCCTCTTCTCTTGTCAACTGTTGATCGTTTCTATCTACTTCTCCTTCTATCTTTATTTGATTAGTTTTTGCATTTTCTTGACATTTCTCCCTCATACTTTTGATCAAATACTATTGATCAATTTTTTGCTATTTCTCTGTCTTTCTTCATTCTTGATCTACTCAACAGTTGTTGATCAATTTCTTTGACATTTCTCCCTCTTTGACAACAATGCCAAAGACATATTAGCATCTTATCATGCAAGTGTAGGATTTGCAAGTTCATTCAATTTCTCCCTCTTTCACCTTACTTGTGATTGATTTGGAACTTCAGCACTTTAATTACTTTAGGTTTGAATCCTAAAGTAGGTATCCTCTGCATCAATGTGTAAAATTTTCAACAATCAGCTCATTTGATGTAGGGCAATCTTGCTTATTCTTAAGTAGCCTTAGCTAGGGGTATCACCCCTAACTTACCTCTAAGATATTCAAAAGCATCTTTAGGTAGTGCTTTTGTGAAGATATCAACAATCTATTCCTTTGAGCTTACATATTCCATCTTCACTCATTTATCTTCCATTAATTCTCTTATATGGTGATACTTGATTGCAATATGCTTTATTTTAGCATGTATTATAGGGCTATTTGATATGTTGATAGCACTTGTATTATCACAATAAAGTATCACAGGCTCATTTACCTCTTCCTTCATACCTTGCACCAAATGTTTGATCCATACAATATTGGTGCAATTTATAATAGCTGCAACATATTCAGCTTCAATAGTGGATTGTGAGGTACAACTTTGCTTTTTGCTAGTCCATGTAATCAATCTTTTTCTAAAGAAAAGTGCTCCTCCACTGGTGCTTTTTCTGTCATCAATGTTACCTCCCCAATCTGCATTAGTGTAGGCTCTTAGCTCAAACTTTTCATTTCTCAATATTCTCTTTACTGCCATTAGGTGATTTTCTCTTAGATTTGCAAAAAATCTTGTCACTATTCCAACAACTAATGCAATGTCTAGTCTACTATGTACAACATACTACAACTTTCCAATCATTTATCTATACAATGTTTGATTCACTTCAGCAGACTTATCATTCTTGGATAGCTTATGTCCTATTGCCATTGGTGTGCTAGCTGGTTTTAACTCTTCTAATCCAAATGTCTTGAGTATCTCCTTGATGTATTTGGATTTGGTCACAAATATGCCATGCTTGACTTGATGTACTTACAATCCAACAAAGAATTTGATTTCTCCAAACATTCACATTTCAAACTCATATTTCATTTGATTAGAAAAATCTTTGCATGGATCATCTTTTCCTCCAAATATTATATCATCAACAAAAATTTCAGATATCAAAATTTCTTTACCTTTTTTACCTTTAATATACAAATTGTTGTTATCATCTATTCTCTCAAATCCCATTTTCACAGGGTATTTGTGCAGTCTCTCATACCATGCTCTAGGTGCTTTCTTTAAACCATAAAGTGGTTTGTGTAGTTTGTAGACCATATCCTTGTTCTTGTCATCAACAAATCCCTCAAGTTGTTCTATGTAGACTTCCTCTTCCAGTATACCATTCAGAAAAATAGATTTGACATCCATTTGGCAGACTTTGAAACCTTTGTATGTAGCATATGCAATTAATGTTCTTACTCCTTCCATTCTTGCAATAGGAGCAAATGTTTCCCCATAATCCAATCCTTCTTCTTATGCATAGCCTTTGCAAACTAATCAAGTTTGTTCCTAAATACACAATTTGTACCAATTACATTCTTGTTAGATGGTTTAGGAACTAAGGTCCAAGTTTTGTTCTTCTCAATCTAATCTATCTCCTCTTCCATATCTTTATACTAGTCATCATCTTGTAGTGCTTCTTCCACTATTTTGGGCTCAACCTTGCTTAGCAAACATGATTCATCTCTGAGTCTATTCCTTGTCATTGGTTTGGTAGCCATGTCACCAATGATTTGATCAATAGGGTGATATCTTTTCACATGCTTGGCTACTATTGGTTTTGTCCTTCTTTCCATGTTTGATCCTTTAGTTTTAAAGTCATTTTGTTCCTCTTCATTTGGTACTTCAACATTTCTCTCATGTGCACTAATTTTAGAGTCAGAATGTGCATTTTCTACATTCTATAACTTGGCTTTTGAATGCAGCTTGACATTCACTAGCTATAACTTAGCTAATACTGAATTTTTTTACTAATTCCCAACTTGATTTGAAGTATTGTCTTCAATAGTCATTGCTTCATAGAAGTATACAAAGGATCTATAATCCTCTGATTGTTTAGTTCCATCAATCTAAACTTCTGCATGCTCATCAAAATTTACATGCTTATATGCTTTTCTTCTAGTGGAGTATCCAAGGAATATGCCTTCATCACTTTCTACATCAAACTTTCCATTTCTAGTGTCCTTAAGAATATAACATTTACAATCAAATACTTTGAAATTTTTTATATTAGGTGAGTGACCATACCACAATTCAAAAGTTGTTGCATTTGTACCTTTCTTGACTTGGACTCTATTCAATGTGTAGACTACAGTGCTTATAGCTTCTCTCTAGTACTTTAGAGAAACATTTTTCTCCATCATTAAGGTTCTAGCATAGTTTATCATTGATTTGTTTCTTCTTTCAGCAATACCATTCTAAGGTGGAGTTCTTGGTGTTGATGTTTTCTTTTTGATGCCTTTATCATTACAAAATATCTCAAATCCTTTTCATGTAAACTCACCTCCTTTGTTTGATCTTAGGCATTTTGGACTCTTACCTGTTTCCTTCTCAACTCTGGCCAAATACCACTTGAACATTTGAAATGCATCAGATTTATGCTTCAAGAACATAGTAGTCATCATCCTTGAATAGTCATCTACAAATAGCATTATGTATCTGTCTCCTAGATAACTTTGTACTTCTATTGGACCACATAAGTCTGTATGGATTGACTCTAGTACTTCTTTAGAAGTGTATGTTTTTTTTTGTTGAAACTAGACTTAGTTATCTTCCCTGGTTGACATTGTTTACACATTGTTTTTTCAAGTTTCTTCAATTTGGGCATTGTTTTTTCAAGTTTCTTCAATTCGGGCAACCCTCTGACCTTCTTCTTTTTGTTGATATTGGTTAGATTATCAAAGTTAACATGATACAATGTTTTATGCCACAACCACACATCATCAAGTCTAACAACAAGACAAGTTGCATCTTCCATATCTAGGTAAAACAAGTTAATCCTAGTTTTTTCACCTTTTCCTATTAGATTTCCATCAGTGACATAGATCTTGGCAGTTTTGCTTCCAAACTCTACTTTGCAACCTATATTACCTAACTGTGATACACTTAATTAAGTTGTAGTTCAATCCTTCAACATACTATGCATTATCACATGAAATTTTCTCTACAAGTTTAATTGAGCCTTTTCCTTTGATTTGACATGGAGCATCATTACCAAATCTAACACTATTTCCATGATATTGAGTAAAGGTAATGAACTTACTTTTATCTCCTATCATGTGATGTGAGCATCCACTATCTATGATCCATTTGTCATTCTTGTTCACATAGGTCACCAGTGCTATAGCTTCATCTTCATCTTTATCTAATTCATCCTTCATGTCCACATAGACTACTTCATCATCATTCTCATCATAATCTTCTTCAACAATGTATCATCTTTTTCCTTTGTCCTTGTAGTCTTTGCTATCATATTCTCTCTTGTTCTTGTACTTGTTTCCTTCTATGTAATTCTTCTTCTATGTACAACTTGTAGCAATATGACCTAGTTCATTGCAATTGAAACATATGATAGGGAGCTTACCTTTGAATTTACCTTTACCTCTACGAAACCTTCTAGCCAGTAATGCTTCCGATTGTTCCACATCTTCCTCATCTATGCTGCTATTAGTAGATGCATGCTTTCTTTTTCTTCTCTTCTTACTTGATGTCTCCTCCTCAATGTCTTTTATTGTCATCTTCACCTTGAAAATAGATTCAAGATTCTTAGGCTTTTAGTTATCAAAGTTGGACAATTCGAATGCAATAAGTCTTCTGACAATTCTTTCAAAGGTTAGTGTGTTTACTTGTACACACCTTAGCTCTTGGATGGCTAAAACTATAATAGCATAGATAGGGAGCAGAGTTCTTAAGTATTTGATATTAACAATTTCTTCTTCCAATTCACCACCTAGACTTCTTATTGCACTTACCACTTCTTTCATTCTAGTAGCATATTGAGCAACCTTTTCTCTTTCCTCCATTTTCATGCCATCAAAATTTCCTCTTAGGCTTTCTCTCTTTGCTCTCTAGACATTCCAATCTCCTCCATGGATATTTTTTAGGGCTTTCCACATCTTGAATGTAGTGTCACAATCATTGATGTCATCATATTCTACATAGCTGAGTGTAGAGGCAATCTCCAACATTTTTTGATTGTTGTCCTTCCTTTTGCTCAAATCATCTATAGTAAGAGGTCTAGCTAGATTTACATGTTCTATTCCAATTGAGATTTGTGCATAGTCACCTATTGATCCAAGGTGTAATTTCATCAGACTCTGCCTTGGAAACTTCTCTTTTGGACATATTGATCTTCTTGCTTCTAGTACCTTGAAACTAAATTAGTAGATAGATCTGATACTAATTATTAGAAATGCTTTAGAATAACTAGGGGGGGGGGGAGGGGGTGGCGGGGGGCAGGGTGAATTAGTTATTCAAGGTCCAACATGTCTAATTCAAACTTTTTCACTAGGTGTAGTGAGCCCATTTAGCCATAGATTCATCCAAGCTTTAATATTCCTATTCAACAAGTTATTGTAAATCAACATGCAAGCATAACACATAGAAGATCAACACATAACGTAGTTATTTATGTGGAAACCCAATTTGGGAAAAACCACTAGTAACATGCTACTCAATTCTCACTCTTCTAAAGTGATGCCCTATGAAAGACCTACCTTGTTAAAGGCTTACAACACACTATTAAATGTGACCTTGTTAGAGGATTTAACCACCTTGTTAGAAGTGGGCCTAGTTAGAGGACTTTAGAACATTCACTTGGAATGCCACCCTATTAAGGATTTACAAATGGCTATTAGGCCAACCTAAGTTCATAGGATTTCTATATCTAATACAATTGCTAGAGAGTATTAGAAAATATTTGACTTGATTACAACATACAACTTAACTTTGTAATCTCAGATCACTTTTTAGCACATACCATTGCTTGGATTTTAGTCTCTGCAACCCTTGACAGCTTGCCCTCCTTTCAAGCTTAGTCTTCTTGGGTCTTCATGCTCAATGTACTAGTGCAATCATATCTTCCTAACCACTTGTAGAAGTAGAGGCTATGTGCTCTGTTCTTCTCTTAGATGCCTTCTCCTTGACACCCTTCAAACCACTTTGCAATTTGGCACTTCAACAATAGTAGCATTAGCAACATTTGCTTCTTTGTCTATGACTCCTTAAATAGGAATCTAGAACTTCTTTTCTCGCCCATTTCTTCCTTCATTTAGTTTCAATTTGTATGGATTAGGTAGGATTCATTGTATCTAAACCATATTTTTTTTCCTCTAGAAACTTCTTGAATAATCCTTTCGAATTTTCCAAAAAGTGGTTTACATAGAATTCTATGCCATTAGCTCATCATCCTTATCCTCCAATTGGTTCACATAGTTCAAGGTAACAACTATGTCAACTTAGATTTGGTGATTCTTCATCATTTAATGTAGTAGCTTGACATTGTTGAAATCCTGATGTTCGACACATACTATGTTATTTGACACCTACTACATTTTTACTAATGCTTGGCACCTAAAGTTCACTCGGCACCAACTATGATTTCTTATGCTTAACACCTAATTCTTTTCTTGGCACTTGAGCTTCACTCAACACCTAAAGATCACTCGACACACACTAGATTTTCCTTTTTCTTAGCTCCAACTGAGAATTTTCTCGGCTTCAACTAGCTTTCTCAACACCCACTAATGAACTTAGTTTAATCTTTGTAGTCAACCTTGTTACAACTTCTTCCTCCAATGTTTCTAGGTGTGACCAACCTCTGTATCTTTGACTATGTTATCAATAGATCATTTAACCATTGTCTTAACTAATCCTTGTACTTCATTACAATATCATAAATCAACCATTTCCTTAGGTACTCTTGTTACATCTTGTTAATCAAATCCTCTTCATCAATCAACTAAGTGATAGTGCTTGGATCTTATAAGAAAATGCCATTCCTACAAATAGCAGGTTTGACATCAATGACAAACAATGATTGCAAATATTCTTTTAACAACAAACTTTCTTGTTTGCAACAATCTCCCTCTTTGATCTTCAACAATGAGCTTTTCAATTAGATTTCCAAATGATAGATGCAAAACTAATATTTGGGATTCATGTTATAGCACATAAGATATATAGGTCAAGCCACCTTAATAGTGTATCATGTGAAGCTATGGACTTAGCTTATAAAGTAGTGAAAAACAATCTATCTTATGACTTGGTAGATCTGTTGTTGAAGCAACTCAACAAAAATATGGAAAGTATCAAAACATCCAAGAACAACCCCTATAAATTTGGTTCACTTTTGACTTGTTTGTTCTTTTATGTTCAGAAATTCTTCCCTTCCAAAGGCATGGTAGTATGGAGAAAAGATGTGCCTATACTATACTAGATAAATGAATACATTGCAAAAATGGGAGAGAACTATGTTAGCATTATGGAAAAATACTTTGAAGTGTTCAAAGAGAATATGAATTATAGATTTAGGATACCTAAGAAGTTAGTTGATAATTATAGAGATGATGTGTGCTTTATGGTAGATTGTGACAAAGTTTACATCTAGGCAGTAAAGCCCAAAATTGTGTGTGTAAAACCTCTTATGAGGTAAATATTGATGAATTAAAGGATATTATTGAAGGTCTAATTAATGAACCTATTGATCCAAAGGCACCATACTTTGGAACCTATGATGAAGCCAAGGAAAGGATAGAACTAGAGATAAAACTCCCTTAGATAGTTAACAAAGGAAAGAGGAGGATAGCTAAATTGAAAACTACCACACCTCTCATATTTACTGAAGGCAAAGGAGGAGATGTAGAAGAGGTACAGGATGAAGAGGAATCTAGAAAAGGAAGAAGAACCTATGAAGAAGAAAGGCAAGGTGATCATCACTAAGCCACCTAAGCCATCCACTGTAGTCTTCACAAGGAGGTCCAAGAAGAAAGGAAGTGATATTGTCCTTAGCAAACCTCTTCCCACCTTCCAACAAAAGTTGAAACAAATGGAAGAAGGTGTCGATATAACAAACTTCAAACTTTGAAGTGTGAAACAAGGATAGAGGTAGAGCAAAAATAGGTGGAAGAACTAGTGTTGACCAAAATGGGAAAATGGAAGTATTCATTAGATCAAATTCCCTACCAAATTTCTAATGAATTGTTAGAGAAAATAAAGCCAAGATGGGACTTTGCAATACAAACAACAAAAGACATTTATGCACAAACCCCAAGCAATTACTATCGAGCATGATAGATGTTGAGGTAAAAGAGTCTAAAGAAAAATAAAGATAAAATGACTCTTAGGTTTAATACATGTTTAATTTTGATCAAAGATATAGAGCATGTAGTTAAGAATTCTACAAACATGTGGTTTATCATCTACATAAACCAAGTGACTTCCCAGTAGATGTAAAAGATGATGATGATGATAGTGATAACAATGAAACTTATATTGAGCCTACATATTTTGACAATGAGGAAGATGAAGAAGATAAAGAGGTAGAAGCTACCAAGGAAGATAAGGAAGATGATGAGGAGATTGTCCCAATGAAGATAGTTCTAGTCATTGCCTCACTTCCTCACTCTCCAAGCAAACCAATAGCTATATCAAGCTTAGAGACAACTTCAACAAGTTTGATTGTGATGACCACAGAAACTTCAAATGTCCAGTCACTCTGCACCCCCACTTAGCTCAATGTATCATTAACAGAAGTGACTTTCACTTCATCTACCAAGTTGAAATCTCTGTCTTCTTCAACTACCGAGTTGATGTCATCAATCATAAATATAATGTCTTTTATAGTTTTGAGATCTTCAGCAATAAGTACTTCAGTTTTGGACACTTCAGTTATGATTTCTTTAATTTTGGATTCAACAAGAATAGCTGTTAGTATTCCATTGGTTAGTACTGTATCAATTTTCACTACAAGTTTGAGTATATCAACTATTGTTTCCATTCTGGACACAAAAGCATTAAGTACAAGGATAGTTGAACCTAAGGCTCAATCAATTACAAATTTTTTAAGTAAATGAAAGGACATAGAGGATGACATAGACTTAGATGAGGAAATAGATATCCCCAAATGTGATATTCATAATCTTTCTGCAAATAAAAAGCATGAGTTTGGAAAAATTCTTTAGAAAAAGGCAAAGCAACAAAAATTAAGAGAAGAAAGAGATAAAGAGTATAAAATTATAGATGATGCAAAAAATATTTTTTTTGAGGCTATAGGAATTGAGGTTGATACCTCTCAACCTATCTTGTTATAATTAGTAGAAGTAGTCCAAAAGTTCAATGAGGATTATAGTGGAAAAGACAAGCTAATTGAGAAAGCTAAAAAGAAATTTGATAATAAAGTGTTGGAGCACATTGCTCAACACATTGTTATTCATCAAGTTGAGCTTTCATAAATTTTGATCAATCTTGCAACTTCCTCCACTAATGTGTCATCACTTTTTGGGAAGTTGTGTGATGTTTCCAACTTCACAAGGGAAATAAAGGGGAAACTATCAAAAATTGACGAGGATCTAAAAGCCAATGCTCAATAGTTGTAACTTCACCATAGTTCAAGCTCTGCACATCACATGAAGATTAGATTTTTTTCAGACATGCAGACAGAGTTATTAAGAGAAGAAGCAAGGATTTGGTCAACACTAATTGATATTTAGAATATAATCCTTCCTATTATGGATACAATGTAGAAACATATTATGTACTTAAAAACCTTGATCCATGACAACAACTTCTCTACTATAGATCACATGATAGAACTCTCTATAGAAGTACAAATTGCTCTACATACATGCAAGAATTTGCAAGAGAATTGGGATAAAAACCTGACACTTATTCTTAAGGTACATTCTAATTTTTTGTCTCATTTTGGTGTCTCCATGTAGATAAGTTTTGAATAAATCTTTGGCATTATTGTCAAAAAGTGAGAGATTATTTTTTAGACACATGGTAGACTATATATGGAGAGACACATAGTATGGGGGAGAAACATGCTATGAGGAGAATGTATATAATAGATGATGTATAGTATACCTTACAAAGATAAATTTTGAAAAAGCTCAAAGCAATATATTCTAGCAAGCTAGTATCACATGATGATGTATATAAAATTTTGGCTGATAAGTGTTTTTGTAACTAATGCCAAAGGGGGAGATTGTTGACATATTAGTCAAGTTTGTTATTAGTGATACACACTTATTTAGATTTTGTATGGCTACTGAGCTCATTGAACAGTCTATAGTGTTTGCCATGTAATTTAGTAGCCACTGAGCTCTATAGTTGCTATCAAGTTTTTTGGACTAATTCTAGTAGAAATTGAGCATTTTAGTGGTTACCAAGTGTATTTATTTGGTGTGAAGCCTAGCAGTTCAAACTGAGCAGATTCAGTCTAGCAGTTCAACCTGAGCAGTTTAGTGGTTACTGAGCATTACAGTTTCTACCATGTTCACAACTCATGTAATGTGAAGCTAGTGTAAACTGAGCTTATGTGTTTACCAAGTGATTTAGTGTATGCCAAGTTACATAGTATCTACTGAGTCACTAGTGCAGACCAAGTTCAAGACTACTTTGAGGTGACTAGTATGTATCGAGCTTCTACATCTACCAAGTGCATGATGATGCCAAGTAATGATAGGGGGTGCCGAGTATCAGAACTTCACCAAGTTAGTCTTCAGAACTTGAGTTTCTTCATTTGGGCTGACTTTGTGATATATGTGTTAACCTATATGATGGCCAACTTTTTAATTTTACAAATTGGTTTGATGTGTGTGTGTGTGTGTGTGTGTGTGTGTGAGAGAGAGAGAGAGAGAGAGAGAGAGAGAGAGAGAGAGAGAGAGAGAGAGAGAGAGAGATATCATATCAAGGATATATGGAATGAAAATGTGTGTGTACTGCAAGTGCAAGAATGCAAATGTAAGCAATAGATAAAGATCTATGAAGGCCATATCAACATAAGGAGCAATAGTGAAAAATCTATCATAGTAAGGTGATCAGTATAATCAAGGAATCTTTATCAGCAATCTAGTTGTAAGTCAAAGATCTGTTGTTTCATCCTAATAGGTTAACCAGTCAAAATCCTTTCACAAGGTAGACTTAATAGTCTTTCTTAAATCTCTTAATAGAGTGCATACTTCATTGCGTGTTTGTAAAACCTCTAACAAGCTAGACCTAGTAGTTCTAATTGCTCCTAATAGGGAAAATCATCAAAAGTGATCATTGCAAGTCTTAATAGGCCAACTTTATGCTACAGTATTGAAGTTTTGTGGGTATCATCCCCACCCCAGTTTTACTTTCTATTTGGAAGGTTTCTAGGTCACCAAATCATTGTGTTCAAGTGTTATGTTTCTAATTTTCCATGCAATTAAATTAGATATGATAAGCTAAATGGTAATTGGATTACTGTGATTGATAATTTTTTTTTAAAGATTACTGATTCACCCCTCCCCTCTCAATAACCTAGCATAGTCTTGAATATTTCCAACACTGGATTGGTGCAAAGATTGATTGGATGCTTGTGTTGGTCATAGTCAATCATGTTGAGGCTATCTCCATGCTTGCTGTTGTCAATATTTTTCTTTTAGAGTGAGGAACTAAGGCTATAACTGCTACAATAATCTTAATTGGGTTAGTTTCCTCAACATCTTGTGTATCTTTCTCAGTAGCCTCTTACTTCTATTCCTTTTCATCTTCTACATTGTCAAAATGAATTACATCTTCATCAACTTTCTCTTCATCCATTTCTTCTTGATCATCATCATCATCATTTACATCAACAAAAAAATCACTCGGTTTGTGAAGGAGATAGATATTTTTCCATGTATTTGTAGCATTCCTCACAATATGCTCACTATCCTTCATCAATCCCAGACAGGTGTTGAATTTCAAGGTTAATTTCTCTTCATTTTTCTTTAATGATTCCTTCACCTCCTTATCAGTTAAGCTTGGCATAAGTTTCCTTAGGGGTTTCTCATAGATATCTTTAGCAATTTATTTAGCAAATTCCAATCTTGGCTTGATCTTATCCATCAAAACATTCAAGATTTGAAGTGCAAGCTGATCTAGTGAGTATTTCAACTTACCCATTTTATCAATCACCAAATCTTCAATCTGCTTTTGCTCTTCCTCAATCCTAATCTTGTATTTTAGTGCCTTGAAATTGGTTATGCTGACCCTTGACTCAAAATCTTTCAATCTATCTTGGAAGGTGGGTGGAGGTTTTCTAAATATTATGTCTCCTCTTTCCTTATTTACTTTCTTCCTAGAGGATCTCTTGGTGAACAATATAGTAGATGGCTTAGCAAGCTTGGAAATGATTATCTTGCCCTTTTTCTTTAGTGGATCTTCCTCCTTTGATTTTTCCTCATCATTTGCTTCTTCATTCTCACCTTTCCCTTTAGTCAACAAAAGAGTAGAGCTTGTTTTCAACTTGGAAATTCTTTTCTCGGCTTTATTTACCACCCTAGGGAGCTTAATCTCCAGTTCTATCCTAGCGTTGGCTGCATCATATGTGCCAAAATAGCCTACCTTAGGATCAATTGGCTCATTAATTAGTGCCTCAATAATATCTTTTATTTCATCTATATTGACCTCATATCCTAGAGGTTTCACCCATGTAATTCTAGGCCTAACTGCTTGAATGTATACCTTATCACTATCCACCATAAAATATATATCATCGTTGTAATCCTTAACTAGTTTCTTGGGGATTTAGAATCCATTATTCATTTTCTCCTTATATGCATCAAAATAAAAATTCATAATACTAGTGTAGTTTTCTCCCATCTCAACAATGCATTCATTTATTTGGTAAAGTATTGGCACATCTTTTCTCCAAACAACAATGCCTTTTGATGGAAAGAATTTTTGAACATAAAAGAATAAACATGTCAAGAGTGAGCCAAACTTACATGGATTGTTCTTTGATGTCGTGATGCTCTCCATGTTCTTGTTGAACTATTTCAACAATAACTTGCCAATGTCAAGAGATACGTTGTTCTTAACTACCTTGTACACTAAGTCTACTGCCTGACATGATATACTACTCAACCTGCTCGAACTATAGATCTTGTGGGAAATGATATAAATGCCAAACTTCAATTCCATATTAGTTATGTTGCTTATCTTTATACCTCTTCTATCCCACTTGGTTAGGGTTTTCTTCTCTAGTTCAACCCAACCTAGGGTTTTGGTCATCTTAGCTTTTTCCATCATTGGGAAACTAGTGATTCTATGAATCATCTTCATTGTGATCAAAATTGGTTGCTCCAATCATAACTATCCATTGTGCACCCAACTAAGGATAAGCCTAATTCATTTTAGTTGGAATTCATAAGTCATGTTAGGAATATGGATTAATCCTTTAGCTTCAAGATGTTGATGCTTGGGTTTCAAAACTCCATCAACGCATAACTCCTTTAAACATTGATCCATTTCTAGAGTTCCTATCTATTGTATAGAAAATTTGAAATGTGAATGTATATCATTAATCAAAAGTATCTTAGGAGGGATTTGAGACTGTGCTCCATTCAAATCTAGGTTTTTCATGATGGTAGGTGTTAGCTTTAAGTCTAGTGCTTTCCATTCTACACCACAAACTAACATGTTTGAACCTCATTTTGTTTTGCTATTGCTGGATGCCATCTTCACTCAATGCGGTTTGAGAGAATTCAAAAAATTTTGGTCAAAATTCACTCAAATGCTCTTGAAGATCACTCTGTGCAGTAGCTCTTGAAAATTCATGGTGAAAATGACTTTGATTTCATTCATTTTATCAATTTTTTCCATAAATGATTGGTATGAACATTAGATCAAATTGATAGACTATCATCCACTTTCTTTATTGAATGCTCAGTGAAGTCTTTGTGACTTAGTAACCACACATACCTTAGTTACTCAAAACCTTTCTCAGTAGAGTCTATGACCCAACCTTGCTTGGTAGAGTCTATGACCTAACCTTGCTTGGTAAGATAGTAACCTGACCTTGCTTCATGATCCCCTTTGCATCTTGAATGCTGATTTGGATTTTTTGTCCTATCATCTAGAACTAATTTAGATGTCTTCTTTGGTAGCCTATTCTAGTTCTCCTTTGAGAGATCAAGTAGAATTGGTGGAGTCACCCAATTCTTGAGTGACTTGTTCAAGATAGCTCTGACTTGCATTCTAAGAGGATTTTGGGACCCATTGTTGTCTCATCTATTTTTTGATGTTATCAACTTTTTCCTTCTTTTCATCTTCAATTCTTTCAGTTTTCATGCAGTTCTTGGTAAGATGACTAAGTTTTATACAAACAAAACATCTTTTGGTGGTATCCCTTTTTCTCATGTGATGCTTTACACAATTCATTCTAATGTGTCCAAATTCTCCATAGTAATGACATTTGCACCAAATATTATAGTCCTAACTCAATATAGCTTTTACAATTTGTTCGACTAGATTCAATATCTTGGTTTTAGATTTTGATGACTTGTGTCCTTGCTTGTTACATTTGTGACATTTTCCTTCAAATCTCAGTTTCTCTTTGCATTCATTAGCTTTATGACCATGTTGATTGCAATTGTAGCACTTTCCATTGAATTTTCCTTTGCCATTGCTCCACATTTATTTGATGTATGACCTATCTTACCATAGTGATTGCAAGTAGGTCTTTGACTCTTCTGAGCTCCTTGTTTGGATGATTCACCTTATTTTTTATATCCAAGTCCTGCATTTCCTTTCTATTCTTGATGACTTTTCTCATTCAACTGATTCATGTTTGTTTGGGATTTCATAATTCTTTCATTGATTTATTTTTCAATGTTTAGATCATTCTACAATCTTTCATTTTCTAATCTTAGGTTCATGATTTCTTCATTTGTATTGGTGAGCTGATTTATGAAGTCAGCTTGTTTAAGGGATAGAAGTTGAATCTCATTTTCTTTTCCTTCTATATCTTCTTTTATCTTGTTCTTCTCTTCCATCACTTCACATAACCTCACCAACTGAATTTCTTTCTCTCTTCTTAGTTTTCTTACTTCTTCTTGTAGTGAACCATTGTTTTCTAAGAGTTCTTTGATTACTTCATTTGCTTCATCTAAGTTGCCTCCAGAATAAAGGTATTCAATTCTTTCTTTAGTATAGAGATGATCATTCATTTGAATTGCAAGATCTTTTCTTCTTTTCAAGGATTGAGAGAGTTGTTCCTTTGCTTTCTTGAGTTGGGCAATAGCCATTTCCAAATCTAGTTTCTCATTTTCAATAGCTTTGTCAAGTCTAAATATCTCCATGGCCTTTGATCTTTTCTAAAGTTGTTAAACTTTTCTCTAATAACCACAAAAGCTCTAATGCCAATTATTGGAAATATTACTACAAGCTAAGTTACCGAGAGGGGAGGGGTGAATCAATAACTTATAAAACTTGAACTTAATTAATTAATCCTTTATATAAATTCTAATCTAACTATATTCATGAGAAACTAAAAACATAAAAGCATACACAACACTTTAACAAAAGATTTGGTGACCTAGAAAACTTCCAAAATAGAAAGTAAAACTGGGATGGGGATGATACCCACAAGCTTTAGTATTACAGAACAAAGTTGGCTTGTTAAGGCTTACATTGATCACTTCTGATGATATACCTTATTAGGAGCAATAAGGATTGCTAGGTCCACCTTGTTAAAGGATTTACAAACATACAATGAAGTATGCACTCTATAAAGAGATTTACATAAAACTATTAGGTCTACCTTGTTAAAGGATTTGACTAATCCACCTGTTAGGATGAACCAGTAGTTGATCTTTGATTTACAACTTGGTTTGCTGAGTCAGATTCCTTTGTGTGTATAAATCACCTTGCTGTGATAGGTATATCTTTGTTGCTCCTTATACTGTGGTAGCCTTTGCAATTCACTCCTTTTTACTCTTATTTGATTATATTTGATTAGATTGCATTCCTTCAATTATGTTGATATGATATAATACATTACACACACACACACAAATATTACAAAGTCAGCTCAAATGTAGACACTTGGGTTCTAAAGACTGACTCGGTGAGGTTTTGATATTCAGAATCATGCACTTGTTAGATGTAGAAGCTCAGTCCATAATGATCACTTTCAAGTAGTCTTGAACTCAGTCCACACTGGTGACTTGGTGAATACTGTGAAACTCGACATATAAATTGAATCACTTGATTCACATTACTTAGCTTGGTCAATGCTTGCACTACAAGCTTGGTATAAACTAAATCACTTAGTTAACATTGAGTAGCTCAATTAACATAGGATTCACATTACATCAGTTGTGAACTCGGTAAGCACTGCACAACTTAGTTTGCATTGGTAAACTCAACATAAACTGAGATGCTCGATTTACACTATTGATTTTCACAATAGTTGTAACTACTTGACACACATTGAAATTTGTCCAAAGGACTCAATAGCAACTGTAGAACTTAGTAACAACTGAAATGCTTGGTTAGCACTATTAACTATACAATAAGCTCAGTAGATACTTACAATCTGAATAAGTGTACATCACTAATAACAAAATTGACTATTATGTCAAAACCTTTCACACTTAAGAAACATAAATATTAGATTCAATGATTTTCTTTGGAATAAATAGTTTATTTTTATTTTTATCTATTGAAGTTCAATAAATAAATTTAACCTTGTAAATTTATTATAATTATATTTTAAAAAGTTTCTAATATAGTTAAATATCACCAATTTTATATCAATATTTGAAGATAATGTGATCCAATTTTTTTTTGATAGGAAGCTCTTTAAAAATTAATTTAAATATAACGTTAAATAGTTGAAATGTTTTAAATTATATAATAGTAAAAGATATAAAAAAATCATACAAAAATATTGTATCACAACAATGTTATATGATAAAAAGAAAACATGACCTTTTCTAGATTGCTAAATGACACCCAATTTAGGTGTGATACAAATCCATGTGATAAAAAATGTGTTACCTAAAAATATTTCCAAAACTTAATATTATGTAATTATATTGAATAGGTACATGATGCAGAGTTGAAAATGATGCAGAGGTGCACTTTGGAATTCTTTTCATGCTAAAATCCAACACAAAAGGATATTATCTAAGGCTCACACTCACCAATTTGGGGCTTCTTGTACTTATCTTTCCATGCCAATCTTTCTACTATAGGAACATACTCATCTATAGAAGAATAGAAAATTAAACACTCTTCTTGGTTTATCTTCATAACAGTAGGAATTAAGGCAAAGACTTAACATGCAACCAAAAGAATAGAGATCATATTTTAAATATACAAAGCCAATAGTGCACAATCCTAAAACTCTTCAAGAACCTATTGAATTAGAATTTTTCCTTTAACAATCCTATCTATAGATTTGAAATGTGGTTTCTGTCATAAAATGGTAGGAAGAGGCAAATTTTTTTCTTCTTTCAAACAACTTTTTGCAACAACTCCTAGCAAACTAGAACCAAAACTTATTTTTCAAAGCTAACGAATTATAGGAATATTAAACCCTTATCTAGTAAAAATGAATTCACTCCTTGAATATTATAAAAAAATCAATAAATTTGTAGAATACACCCACAATCAAAGTCACTCTTGAAATATTCAAATTCAACTCATGGTTGTTCTGGTAGTCTAGATAGTGCCCAAATAAAACAACCATATCTTTCATTCCTAAACATATTTTCAAAATCCTTTAAGTGGAAGTCTAGAGAATTAGGTTTATAATAACATATTTGCAAATCAAAAAAATCCAAGGGTAGATTAGGGAGATATGACCCCTATAATAACACCCAATTTTCTGTCAACATACACTTAGAAAATTCATAGTTGAACCAACAAAGGCATCAAATTTATCACACACACCATAACCATTCAATTTCAAATTGATATCAATGGAACCACATATCATGAAATGCATAAAATTGTTAAGTGAAAATGGGTAGACACATAGAGATGTCACCCAATTAATTATGCATGTCCATGAGGGTCTCCTCAAACAAAAGTAATAATACACCACTAGAAGAAAATATAAAATTATTAACGATCCTCTAATGGTCAACAAAGACCATTGGAGGATCTTCAAAAATCTTGCATGCAAACACCACTTTAACAACAATAGAGAGTTTGGTCTGCTAAACATTAAATGAAAATGAATCTAAGCTACAATGATATGAAATTCAATGACTCTATAACAAAATTCAAAGCATAAAAGAAATCATGCATACAAAACCCAACACAAAAACAACCAAGAAATATTGTATGAATATTAAAAACTCTAGAAGTTGCAGGAAAACTAAGAAAACTTATATCTATTCTCTTCTCCAACAATTTACAAGATAAATTCCTTCTAATTTTTTAACCATATTCACCATTAATTTATTTCTAATTATTATCATTTCACATATCATAGTTATCCCTCTATCCTATGCACTTTCTTTTAATCATACATCCATACATCATATCCATCTACTCTAACATCACATATGCATGATAGAAAACTTAAACACATCATCACCTCACATCAATAAATATATCTATAAGCACGTAAGGATAGACCATCCATCATGTAGTTGCATATCATCAGACAATACAAGGTCTACAAAAAGTATCTCAATGATATATCAATAATAATGGAAGCAATAATGCCACCACATTTGAAAATAGTTTTCCTTCACTGAGTGGGTGCTCATTGAATCACTTCATGAGAGCCATTAGAACCATGAGTATGTGATTGATTCAACATACTCTAGACTCAAACTAACACTTGATCACCACTATATGTAGCCCTTGATTCACTGAGAACTACAAAATATCTAGCAAGTATCTCACTCTAAAATCATCAATCCACTATTGCTCCCCTATAGCTAATCACTGTTTGAGCTCAAATATCCAGTAGTCGAGTCTACAAACACATAGCTTATGCCCCTGCACTTGCTCGCACATCAAAATAACAATATCAATCAATCTTTCCAAAGTTATCAT
The DNA here is from genome assembly GCA_028749045.1 of Cupressus sempervirens. Classification (NCBI taxonomy): domain Eukaryota; kingdom Viridiplantae; phylum Streptophyta; class Pinopsida; order Cupressales; family Cupressaceae; genus Cupressus; species Cupressus sempervirens. The sequence goes on from CM053786.1 coordinate 195,135,965, forward strand.
CTTACATAACTTTATGATTGTCACTTTTAGCTAATCTACTAATGGTTCAATCAAGAATTAATCATTATTTCTTTACCTCTATATCTTGAGTAGGGAATATCCTATCATATCCAATCTATCAGATTGATCAAAAAAACTCACTTTTGGGTACTATGTTCTACAACATTATATGTTTTAGAAATAAAATTAAAATAATCTTTACCTTATCAACACCTTTGGCACCTATTTCAATTTCATATCCAAGGGGGTACCAACCTAACCTATATCCATCATGAAATTATTCAAATGTGGATATCAATAAATAATCACCCAATCATCTACATTGGGGCATCTAACCTTGGATTTTCTTAAAAACTTGTACTGTTAACACAAAATCTTGCAAATATGTAAAAGATCATCACCAATCAATCAATCACGCAGGAGCATCATCATGAAATCATCAGTAAAAAGGTACAACAATGAAATCATAGTCATCAAATCATTAGTAATCTAGGGCTTAGTGGACAAAATGAGTTAAAAAATAGAAAAAATGAATAATCTTTGAATTTTGAAAGAGGGGCATTTGTAGACACCCTAAAATTGACATTAAAATCAATTCATAAATTAATCGCTAAATCTAATAAAAAAATTAATTTAAAAGATAAATAAAACTCATAAACAAATCAAAAGCAAAAAAAAAAAAAAAAAAAAATCAAATGAAAAAGAAAAATTAAAATATTAAAAAGAAATACAAGTTTTAATAAATCAAATAAAGCCATTAGAAAATAAATCTTTTTGGATTTAAAAAGAAATGAAAAAGCCTATTTATCCTCATAGACTTTTCCTCTTGGGGTTTTATGAGATATTTCCAATTTCATCATTACCCTTAGTAAACATGTAAATCTTAATTTTTATCCCAACCCCTTCCAAAATTCAATAAATAGGAGGCAAAATTGAGAGTGAAAGGCTCCTAATCCAAGATGCATAGGCATCATAGTTATTGTTGCATTAAGATAGAGTATTTATCATAGCATTTGGTTAAGATATCATAGCATTTATTTAGCATTATCAAAGTTTATTATCATGTATAGAATCATATTTTTTTAGTGTCTTCATCTCACCTCTATCTAATCTATCCATCTTGCATCTAGGTTTGCATAGTTATTAATATATTTTCATCCATTTAACATTATTAGGTCATTTCCCACTTAGAACTACCACTAAGATGCTTTTCTAAGGATATTTTAGTAGTTTTAGTTGGGGATACAAGGGATGTTCTTTGAAGGTAATTATTTGTTTGATCTTAGCAATTAGACATTTAGATCTAGTACAATTTATGCACCTTCAACACTAATGTTCCTTGAATACATGAATAACCGTGTAAAAAATGGTGCCCACTATGGAGGGACATTTAAATGGCTCATTTGTACTTGAGTTTTCATGCTAATCTTTAACTTTTCTTGCATATCCATGTTTTTCTCTATTTTCTTGTGCAGATTTGATTTGTTATATGTTCTAAGATGTTTTAGGAAGGCCTTTCAAGTGCCAAACACTCTCTAAGGGACTTCCTGATTTTTTACTCACATTTCAATTCTAACACATCTATGTTTTATTTTAACACCTATATTTGTTTCTATAACGCCTCTAATATTATGTATATGATTGTAGAATTTTCTAACAATTAAATAGAAGTTGTTTTTGTCTTTGTGTTGTTGAGATCTATGATACTAAAAGGAATCAAACTAATGACCTAAATCATCTATGGAGAGCAAGAAAAACCTTAAAAATGTGCCTAGCCTTTGCTAGCATTGGGAAAGGAAGTCCTAAAACTTATTTGATTTCTTTTTCTTAGGTTGTGGCATTTCACTTTAAGAACCTAGCTTTAATTAGTGTTAGTTTACTGACACACTAAATTTGAACATTAGGCCTATGCTCTTCACTTTCTTAAGTGAATCAAAATGCCTAGAAATGCTAAGACTCTTGTGAAGATAGACTAGGGGTTCAATCCACATGTAGATCTAACTAGGATCCATCTATCTTAATTACTTAGAAAAGGATCATAACTGAAACCAACTTGCTTGATGTGTAGTGTTTCATATTTTCATTAGGTAGATTAGAAAAAACCCTTAGAAGAGGTATTCCTCTTGAGATTTTCCTTAGATGGGCCAATGAGAGGAAGATACTCTAAGTGAGATACATGACTATGAATCAAATGGGTGTGACTCACTATAAAATGAAACACTTGTATTCTTAATGGGGTGGAAGACATGTCATCCAGATATATAGCCTTCCTCTTTTAGTCTTGAAAAGGATTGTGCCAAACCTCCTTAGTGTTGGTGGGAAACTCTCTTTTAGGAGAGGTAAATCTTGGAGGTCTAGAATGGATCTTTGATTAGAACCCCGTAGTCACTAGCTTGATAGAGCCATTTGCTAGGAAACCCTTTTTCACTTTTTAGGTTTATGTTGAAAAGTGTATGTTGTTCCTTATGCTTTTGAGTGTGAAAACTAATTTGAATTATGCAATAACAATAGTAAAAAAAATAAAAAGACCTATTTGGAACTAGGTATTTATTTAACCCAACTTATGAAGGTAATAACTTTTGACCTATTACTTGAAATTTAGAAGCGTCTGCACCATTTGAAAGGTAAATTTGAGCTAAAGATATTTGAAAATGCAATTTACATATTACATAGAAAAAACATGAATTTTTTAAAATTTTAAACTTTTCAATTTGATGTTTTTGGACACTTTGGATATAACACAAGCTAAAATTACTGAACATCAGAACATAATTTCTATCAATTTATATAGTTCTTTCACTACATAAAACAATGCCTCTATTCTAAAACATGTAAATAAAGGGAACTTGTATTTAAAATTTTCAAAAATACAAAGATAGTTTTGGATAGCCCTTTTCTTGGTTTAGAATAATGTCAATTGAGTGATTCCTATAGACCATTTTCTACACATCAGATTAGGATTATGTTGGTGTAAATAGGTATTTACTATTTACCCTTTACTTAAGTTTTCTTATGTTAGTGCATTATTTTATTATTTCTCTTTATGAGACACTTAGGAGTTTGTGCATCTTCTAGAGTTGTCATGTAGACAACACAGAAGTACACAACTCTAATTATGCACATGGTGTCTACACCATAGGAGTTTGCATCATTCACTGAGTTGTCATGTAGACAACACAATTTTTTGCACTCCTAATTTTGCACATGTTGTCTACAACACTGATGTGCGTGTTTCACCTTTGTAGGCTTATCCTCTCATCATCGTACTTACTTTTGTGCATAATGGAGGATAACCCATATCTAGTGGACATGTGCTTGATTGCTGGACTTATCATGATGCTAATTCTGAGGCATTCTAGATGCATCTCAGAGGGCTTTATATTGAGGCACTCCTAGCATACTTGTATACAGAATTGAATACTATATAGTTATTCTGATCATACTCTGGTCTAATTTGTGCTTGTGTTTTGAGTTCCTTGGTCTTCAGTAAATCCAGCCCTAAGGTAAATTTTTTGTGTGGTATCAGAGCTGAGGGAGATACTCGTCACATAGCCATTGGAGACCTTGTTGCTTCATCTTACTAAGGGACCTGATTCAGATCTAGAGCATTAGCTATAATTGGGAGCATCTAGAGCCAAAATAGACTTCGCCATTACGTCCAAAGTGATGATTCGGTGAAGATTGACTATAAATTTTCCTATTTTAGGGCATAGTCAATCAGGAGGCAAATTTTTTTTTGAGAGAAATGAATCCTATTCAACTCAAGAAACCCACCATCAACCTTCCTTTTCTTGGTGAAGCAAAATCTAAACTTCCCATAAAGTATTAATCTAAACATCTTAGACTATCAACCTATTTTTTAGCTAGCTTGAGTGGACAATAGTTTGACTATTTTGTAACACTACAAAAAAGGTCCTATCTTCATACTCCTATTCAATTAGTGTAAAAATTCCTACTAATTAATATTATGGAAAAATCTTAAAGGAGTCTAATCCTTTCTTCATTCCAGCAAAGAGAAGTTTTGCTAAGAAATACATCACATAGGAAGTAGTCACATGTGCCAATGCAAGAGAACCTATTTCTATCCTTGATTTTGAGTCACCTATGAAAAATTTCATAGAAATTTGTCAAACCATTCTACCAATGCTCTAGAACAAGAAAACGAGAAAACTCAAGAAGTAAAGCAACAAGAGAAATAATCCCACTAACAACTAGAGGCATTACAATACTAGGAAGTGTATTAGGAACAAGTTACCTTTACGATTAGTTCCTCAACATATCCTTGGAATGAATAAGACATTGAAACTAGGGCATAAATATTTTCACAAGATCTTGAAATGATTACGATTATGGAAAGAGTACTCAAGAAACACAAAACAATACCTTATGGCTCCAACATGAGAGGGGGCCAAAATTTCACATGGTTTCAATATGAACAACATTCAAAGGGAAAAACTAGAATGACCCATAGACACACTCACTAAAAAATTCCATGCTATACAAGTTGAAATTAAGAGGATAAAGAAGGACAAAGCACCAAAAGTTGAGTTTAGCTTGGACAAAGTATGCCCACTTCCTTTTGACAAAAATACCATATTCGTGTTATTTCCACAAAATGTTCAAATTCCAAAGTATGAAAAATATTATGGGAAATTGGATTTGTGAGACCATCTCAAATAATTTTATATAGTAAGTATGGATTTAATTCTATGGAGGACAAGCTATGGAGGACTATTTCACTACAACTTAGGAGGACAAGCTATCGAGTGGTTATTTTAACTCCCCTCCAACATTTGGTCATCTGACCAATTGGCCTCTTTGTTCATAATGGAATAATCCAATAACGTAGAAAAGGAGGTTACAATGATAAAATTGTGCAATACAAAGCAATTACCAAGGGTGTCATTCAAACATTTTTTGCAAAGATGGTGATACACTTTTGCAAGTATCATCAGGACATTCCTAAGAAATTAAAGATGATTTTTTAAATTAATAGTCTATCCAAGGCAAGGAATCACCAATTGAAAATTAAGTGTCCTATAGACTTTAAGACCCTATTAGAAAATGTACTAAATGTGGAGAGAATCCTAATAAACACTACAGGGCTAAATATTTCAAAAGATGGGAAAGGTTTTACTTATAACTCTTGATGTAGGAGCATCATAGGCTTTCCTATAATCCTACATGTTTGGAGGGATTTTGGTTAAGTTTTGAGGAGAATAAAGATTGGGATTTTTTGGAGTTATGTTTTCATGGTTAGAGATGTGTTGGAGACACATTGGGGAACCTTTCCTCATGATTTCATAGAGATTGGATGGATTGAGTTGAAGTTTGAACTATTTTTATCTTGCTACTGGAACTATATTTTTTTTGGTTTCTGGGTGCCTGTTGTAGAGAATATAAATAATTATCCTTAATGAATGAGAGGATGTGAAATTCAGGGATTGAAGAGGGCCTAGATAAATTCCTTTTATCAAGAGAAAAAGTCCTAATTCATTATAGGTTTGGAGATATGGAAATTCTCCTAGAGTATTGATTTATGGCAGTTTCATGTGATAGTCTTCTATGTGTGACTTTCAAGATGGATGCACACTTTTCTTTGGGGAATAAGACTTTGTGAATTTAATAGGTTGTATAGGACATAAATTAATACCTATTTTTTGAAGCATGAGTTCTAGTTCAATCAGAGCTAGAAGATATTGCAATTTTACTCAGATAACAATTTTTGGACATTTAATTGCTATTGTAGGCCGACTTATGGCATTCAATTTATGTATTTGTATTTAATTTGTATTCTAGGAAAACTTGTGGCTTATATTAGTATAATTAAAAGTATTTGGGACTATTTTATTCATTTAGTTGTGATAGAGTGAAGGATAGATGTGAATTTGAAGAGCTAGTGCTACGATTTAGGAACTAGAGGATCTCTTGGTGGACCTAAGGGTACAAGTGTGGATTCTTCTTGATGTTCTTATCTAATTGTGTAATTGGAAAAGCTAAAATTAGTTGTAAGTTATATCTTTTTATATCTATAGAACTGATTTTGTGATGTCTATTTGTATTTGGCACTAACCCAGAAGGCCTTACAATTGGGCATATTGCATATAATCAATTATATTTATGAACAAATTATTATGAGTTGGTATCTGATCTTGCATTATTGTTTCTTGTTGTTGTGTTTCCAAAATGTGGTTATATTTTTTGGGGATAGGAAATCTCCTTTGGTGATTCTCCTACCTTTCATTGTGTTAGGTGGTATCAAAGTGAAGGTTGTTCTTGAATGTGTTGACAGATCACTGAAGTTGAGGCAGTTTACACTAGGATTTGCAAAGAAGGTTGATCTTGTGGCTACTTGATCTTCTTGATTGGTGGACTGTTGCTTAGGGTTTTTCAATTTTTTTGGAAGATTCCTCCAAGAATATTTGACCCTAGGTAAATTGATGATCTTAGTGATTTTTTAGAAGGAAGGATCTTAGAGAAGATGAGAGCAGAGTTCAAATCTGAGATTGTATTGATGAACAGTGAGATGATTGCTGAAATTGTAACTGATTTAGGTGGTGTACCTAGACATGTGGGTACTAAAGATGGTTATGAGGAAGTTTATAATGACTTCTAATTAAGTAAATCAAGTGGTGAGGCAATAACTGATCGTATAAAGAGACCTATGGTAAAGAGGATTGGTTAGTTTGCTCGACCTAGATCTTAGTTGAAGCTGAAGCATAAGATGGAGGTTTCTAATTTCTTAGGTACTTTGAATCCTGAAGACTTGATTAATTGGATTGGTGAATTGGAAGACTAATTTGAGCTTGAGGATATTGAGGATCCACTCAGAGTAAGGTTGGCACAAACTAAGCTAAAGGGATATGTTGCTCTTTGGTGGAAAGAACTACAAAGAGATAGAGAAGAGGAAGGTGAAATGAAGATCACTAGTTGAGAATTGATGGTAACTAAGTTGAAGGATAAGTTCATTCCTACTAATTATGAACTCAAGTTGTTTAAGAGGTTGCAAAATTTGAACTAGAAGGATATGACTGTGAAAGATTATACAGAGGAGTTCTACAAGTTGACTATTCAATTTAGGCATATAGAATTGTCAAAAGAGAAGGTAGCTTGGTATATTAATGGTTTGAGGTTCAATATTTAGGATGAGGTTGGTATTCAAAATATTTCTTCAATTAAGGATGCTTATCAGTATGCTTTGAGAGAAGAGGAGAAGCTAAAGAGGAGGAATCAAGGTAGTTCCCAAGGGAAGGAGAAATAGGATAGTTCGACACAAGCTAAACCAAAAGTAGAAGGTGAACCAAAACCTATTGAATAGAAAAGAAGGATAGATCATGGTGGGTTTAGAGGTAATTGTTTCAAGTATGGTAAAGAAGTGCATAGATCTTTTGAATCTCTGATTAGAAGGACAACTGCTCTTGTGAATGAGGTAGTATTCCATGATAGTCAAACTAAGTAAGGAGAGAGTTTTCTTTCTTGACAAGTACTAGTTGGTGAGAGGACATTGGATTCTTGTTAGAGGACTAGTTTGTTCAGGACTTGTTGTATGTCTAGTGGTAAAGTATGTAAGGTGATTATAGAGGGTGGTAATACTAATAACCTTTTTGCTGAAGAGATGGTTTAGAAACTTGGTTTAAAGAGAGTAAGACATCCTTATCCTTATCAGAATGGCTAGTTGCAAGGTAAGAATTCTTTGGAAGTGAGGGAGAAATGTTATTGTTGATTTCCAGATTGGACAGTATAAGGATCAAGTGTTGTGTGATATTGTGGATATAAATAGTTGTCAAGTGTTACTTGGCAGACCTTGGAAGTATGATTGCAAGGCTCTTCATGATTGTGTTAGGAATGTATTTACTATTGAGAAAGGTGGTAGAAAATTGAGTTGGAAAATTCTAAGAAGGTTGGAGATCAACATGGAAAGTATACTTATGGAACATCTATGGTGGATGTGAAGAAGATGAAAAATAAGGGAAAGAGTGTGCAAATTGGAGACTTATAGGATGTGTACATGAAGAACTAGTTTGGGATTTAAATTTTGAATCCAAAAAGATGTTCTTCTAGTTACTGGAACATCTTTTCAAACCTGGGGTATCTAATGCAAGAGCATCCTAGGCTTTCCTACAATCCTGCATGTTTGGAGGGATTTTGGTTAAGTGTTGAGGAACATCAAGCTTGTATTTTGGTGAAGCTATGTTTCAATGGTTAGGGATAAGTTGGGGACACATTGGGGAACGTTTACTCATGATTTCATAGAGATTTGATGGATTGAGTTGAAGTTTGAACTATTTTTACCTTGTTGCTGGAACTGCATTTTTTCTAGTTTCTGGGTGCCTATTGCAGAGTGTATAAAATTTTATACTTAATGAATGAGAGGTGTAAAATTGAAGGATTGGAGAGGGCCTAGAGTAATTCATTTTTTCAAGAGCACAATTCGTAATTCATTATAGGTTGGGAGATATGGAAATTCTCCTAGAGTATCAATTTTTGGTAGTTTTGCGCAATAGTCTACTATGTGTGACTTTTAGGATGGATGCACACTTTTCCTTGGGGAATCAGCCTTTGAGAATTTAAGAAGTTGTAGAGGACCTAAAGTAATACCTATGGTTCAAAGAATGAGTTCTAATTCAATCAGAGCTAGGAGATATCTCAATTTTACTCAAATATCAATTCATGGACATTTAATTGCTATTGTAGGCTAGCTTGTGGCATTTAATTTATGTATTTGTATTTAATTTTTGTTTTGGGCCAGCTTGTGGCTTAGCTTTGTATAAGTAGAAGTCTTGGGGAGTATTTTAGTCATAAATTTGGAATGGAGTGAATGATAGATGCAAATTTGAGGAGCTAGAGTTGTGGCTTAAGAACTAGAGGATCTCTTGGTGGACCTAAGTGTACAAGTGTGGATTCTTCTTGATGTTCTTATCTAGTTGTGTATCTAGACTAGTTGAGATTGGCTGTAAGTTGGATCTTGTTGGATTTGAAGAACTAATTTTTTAATTGCTATTTGTATTTGGACCTTACATGGAAGGCCTTACAACCAAGCATATTGCATGTAATCAATTATATTTATGTACAAATTATTGTGAGTTGGTATTAGATCTTGCATTATTGTTTCTTGTTGTTGTGTTTGCCCTATGTGGCTATATTGCTGAGGCTAGGACATCTCCTTTGAGGATTCTCTTGCTGTACACTATGTCAACTCCCCCAAAACAATGATTCCACAAATCAATCTAATGAAAAAACTATAAATTAGTGGAGGAACAATAATAGGCACATGAACAATGATGGTGTTGTAGAGGCACACCATGTCAACAAGAAAATTTCAAAATTTGTAACCCAATCATGCCCAAATCTATAGAACCAACTAAACCCTAGTGAATCTTGTTTCTATATAAATTCAGTGACAAATATGTCCAATAAAAAAACCTCTTATAACTAGACACTACCCCCAAAGGAATATTGGGTGGCCAACCAACCAAAGGTGCTTACTCCTATTAGAGAATCTTAAGGGAGTGTTTTGAAAATTCTCTCCATAGATAAACTTATTGTATTGCCTAAATCTAGGCCATATGACCCAATGGTCAAACCATCTTGGTGGAGTGAGAACAATACTTGTGCCTACAATAGGAATAGGGGACACTTGACCAACAATTCCAATGCCTTAAAAGTCATAATTTAGAGGCTTATTGATGATAAGGTCATCTTGGCCAATAACCTCTATTGAAATGAAGATCATACTACTATCAAAACTCCTATTATGGATCATAAGAAGGGAGAGTCTTACTAGATAAACCATAATCCAAATTCAATACTATCAGTATGCTGTCAGGGTATGATGACATGGTCAATGTCATAATAGTCAATAAACTAATTGAAGAGAAATATGTCAACATCATTACTAGAGGGAAGTGTTAGGATAAATCACATACATAAATAAAAACTACATGCAAATATAACCAATAATAGAAAATAATAGATCACACATAAATGAACACAAGGCACCAAGATTTAACATGGTTCACCCAATCCCTGGGCTACGTCCACCAAACAACAAGTTCGATCTTATTACAATCCAGTGATTACAACCTGATTACAATCTGTAATCCCTTACAGCTCAATAGCACCGCAAGAACCAATTTCGCATCACAACATAATAAAAAATACCCAACCCTAAACCCTTTTATACAAGTATTAAACCACTTTAGGGTTATAACATGTCGGCCATAATTAGCCATAACTTTAGTGGCGAATTTATGAATGGCGAATAGTATCAAAAAAATTTCTATGAACCCCACTAATTATGAAGTATGTATGTGTAGACACCTAAAAACCTTTAAAAAATAAAGTATTTTTATTTTCTAAAAAATTCTTGATGACATCATCATTAATTAATTAATTAATTAATTTTTATGCCATTAAATCCCTTTATCTTAATTAAAAATATTTAATTAAGGAATCCCTCCCAAAAATGTTTAAATCTTATTTAAACATTATTTTCTTATTTATTAATTATTTAATTAATAATTTGACCAAAAAACTCAAAATAAATAAAAAATTTATTTTTTGCCCAAAACTTGGCCAATTTCTTTAAGACCACTAACCTCTTCCAAAATATTCTAATCCTTCTTTAATTTTGATTAAAGGCTAATCCCATCATTTCCTACCCCTAATCCCAACTCAAAATATTTAATTAAGATTAAATATTAATCCTCATGTTTATTAAAAAAGTTTTAATAAATATATCCTCAACCCAAACCCTTGAAATAAATAAAACTTTATTTATTTCCTAAAAATCTAATTTATCCTCATCCTAAGAAATTATAGACTCTTCTAGAAAGTCTTCATCCTCATCCTAGGAAATTCTAGACTATTCTAGAAAGTCTTTATCCTCATCCAAAGTCTAGACTCTTCTAGAAGATGTCTTTAAAACTAATCCTAATCCCCTTCTAACCTTGTCACATTCCCTAAACATGAGTTAAAACTTCCTAACCCAAGCCAAAGTTAACAAATATCTCCTCCTTCACCCACCCTCATTAAATGCCATCCACTTGCCTATCCCTAAGCTAATCCTAAACCATCCTCTAATCATTTGCACAATCTTAAGCAAGCTTAAAACCCTCCTAATCAAGCCCAAGACGAAATTGCTCTCATCTCCATCAAAATATCTCAACCATAAAACTTTATGAAGCCCACTAGGCCATAAATGACTCTTCCAAGCTCTTTTATTGCTCTTACAAGCCATTATGAGGGTCTTTATGAAGATTTTATCTCTTGAGCCTCCTTTGTTGACTCATCCTTCCCCTTTCCTCCATCCTCTCACCATGTGACATGTGCCACTCCTTGATTGGCTGTAAGGAAGCACAATCCATGTGCTCTCCTCTCATGCAATCTCAGCCCTCCATGAGCTTTTTCCCATCCTTGCATCTTAGCCCTCAATCCCTCAAGCCTCTTGCCTATAAATTGGATTCTTCCCCTTTGCAAAATAACACAATTCATTAAGTAAAGTCATAATTCCATTTTAAGAAGCCATTTTACATCAAAACCATACACTCACACCCAAATTCCAACTCCATTTGAAGCCCTTTTTGAAGCATAAGCTTGAGCATACATCCTATCTATTTAGACAAATCTACTCAACAAGAGAGCTTCTCATTAGAGAGCCCATTAATGGCTCATATTCTCAATTGAGATTTCATCTTAGTCTATCTTGAAGTTTATGAATTTTGTTTAGTTTGTAGAATTTAAATTTGGTTTCTATTAGCATACTAACATTGCTCATATACAGTATGTAATTTCCTGATCAGTCACCACAATCTAACAATCTCCCACTTGGGGACTAATCAGGCTCCACACTAAACAAAAATCTCCCACTTGGAGATTGATCCTGTAGCAATACCACTACCACATGGGGCTCCCACTAGATCAATCCACCCTAAACTTTTCTATTCTTTTATTCATGTTCAGTCTAAAAGACCAACCAAAGCTGACAAGGAGTTCAACTTCTCTCGTGTTACAACCTTTTTCAACATATTTTCTAGATTTTCATTTGTATGTATCTTCTCTAGCTTTAATTGTCCATCCTCCAAAATTGTCTGAGTGAAATGGTACCGCAACTGTATGTGCTTGGTCTCAGAATGCATAGCTGAATTCTTTGGAAGATGAATGGCACTCTGACTATTTGTGAAAAAATAATTATCCTTCTGAGGATATCCCAATTCTTCCAAGAAGAACTGAAGCCATATCATCTCCTTGGCTACCTTTGTAGCAGCAACATACTTTTCCTCTATAGTCAATCGAGCATTAATCTTTTGTAACCTAGAAACCTAGCTCATGGCTACCCCACCAACAATAAAGACATAACCTGTAGTACTCCACCTGGTATCAATATCCCCTGCCAAACCCGAGTCAACATAGCCTTATAAATAAGTAGTAGAGCCCCCAAAGTGTAAACACTTATTGGATGTTCCTCTCAAATATCTGAGAATCCACTTGACAACATTCTAATGCTCAAATCTTGGATGACTCATAAACCTACTAACGACTCCCACTACATGGGAAATATGTAGCCTAGTGCATACCATAGCATACATCAAGCTTCCTATAGCTGAAGCATAGGGTACCTTGGACATCTTATCCTCCTCTTCCTATGTCTTAGGACTCATCTCCTTATTAAATTTCAAATGACCAGTTAAAGGTGTGTTGATAGCTTTAGCATTCTCCATAGAGAAATGTTGCAACACCTTCTCAACACAATTAGCTTGAGATAGCATCAATTATCTATTCTTCCTATCTCTGCAAATCTTCATACCAAGGATTTGTTTTGCTGCCCCCAAATCCTTCATAGCAAATGCATGTGCTAACTAGCATTTCAGCCCCTTAATATGATCCATGTTAGACCCAGCTACAAGCATATCATCAACATATAAACATAAAATAATGTAGCTATCATCATCCAACCTCTTAAAATAAATACAATAATATGAATGACACCTATTATAGCCATGCTCATGCATAAACCTATCAAATTTTAGATACCATTGCCGAGGTGCTTGCTTCAAGCCATATAAACTTTTCTTCAATTTGCACACTAATTTCTCCTTACCTTTGACCTCAAATCCCTGTGGTTGAGCCATATAGATTTCTTCATCCAAATCACCATGAAGGAAGGCTATTTTAAAATCCAGCTACTCTAAATGCAAATCTTCAGTAGCCACAACACTTAAAATAGTACGGATAGAAGTCATTTTAACAACAAGAGAAAATATCTCATCAAAGTCAATTCCCTTTTTCTGTGCAAATCCTTTTACAACTAACCTGGCGTTAAATCTTTTCTTACCTCCTTCCTCTTCTTTCAACCTGTAAACCCCCTTATTCTATAAAGCCTTTTTACCTGCAGACAACTTGCACAAATCCCATGTCTTATTCTTTAGCAAAGAGTCCATTTCATCTTTCATTGCAGACTCCCATTGAATCTTAGTATCCACCTACACAACTTCATCATAACTTTCAAGTTCACCAGCATCAGTAAGTAAAATAGAATAAAACGAGGGAGAAAACCTTTGTGGAGGTCTAATTTTCCTTATTGACCATCTAACATTCACTGGTGTGTGTGGTATTTGTTGTTGTAGTTGTTCCACATAATGAGGAATGACTGGAACAACAACTTTTGGAGTATCATCCAGCACTACATAATCATCTTCTTTCTTCTCATGTTGTTGTAACACATTTATTTAATTTTTCTTCTAGCTTGGTTCTATTTTTAGAGTCTATATGAGCAAAAGCTTCACAACTGAAGATCTTGAGAAAAGAATAACTCACCTTCTTACCAGTCCATGCCTCCTCTAGAATACCACAACCCAAAGGAGTAGAGGGACCTCTATTAATCAAATATACTGTAGTATTGAAAACCTCCGCCCACATGTGTAAGGGCAACCCAACATGCAACCTCATGCTCTTTGCACGCTCCATTATAGTCATGTTCATGCATTTAGCCACTCCATTTTTCTATAGAGTCCTTGGAACAAGTTTTTGTCTACGAATACCCTTAGAGGAGCAATAATCTTCAAATTCATGATTGCAATACTCACCACCATTATCAGATCTGAGATATTTTAATTTCTTACCAGTCTAATTTTCAACCAAGCATTTCCATTTCTTAAAAGTTTGAAATACATCAGATTTCTATCTAAGGAAATAAACCAATACTTTTCTAGTTGCATCATCAATAAATGTAACATAATAATGCGAGTCACCAAGGGAAGATACCTAAGCTGGTCCCCATACATCTGTATGCACAAGCTCTAATTTCTCCTTTTTGTTTTCCTTCCCAGTCTTTACAAAACTCACTCTCTTTTGTTTTTGATACACACAACTTTCACAAAAATCTATATTAACACATTTCAGACCTAGTAAAACTTTCTTTGAATGAATTACTTTCATACCTTTCTCACTCATGTGACCAAGTCTATTGTACTGCAGTGTTGTATTAGAATCTACAATAGCTATTTGTTCTTCCTGCTCAACTGCAACAATTGTTCCTGAACATTCATTTTTCTCTGAAACAATCAAAGTAGAAGGAACAATATGACCTATACAAAGATATAAGGTGCCTACTTTCACACCTTTTGCTACTACAAGGGAACCTTTTGAAACCTTCCAATTTTTATTATTAAAAGTAACTACACAACCCTCATCACCGAGTTGCCCTGCTGAAATTAAATTCCTACTCAGCCTTGGAACATGTCTTACCTCATGTAGTAGCCAATGATTCCCATTCTACAACTTAATCTTAATTTTTCCCTTTTCAACAATTTGACAGGGTTCATTATCCCCCAAATAAACAAGTCCAAAATTCACTTGGACATAATCAATGAAATAACCTCTATGAGGTGTATCATGAAATGAAGCACCAGAATCTAAAACCCATGAATCATCTACACTTTCTAAAGACAGAAGCAAAGCATCCTCTTCAGATTTTTTACTTACCACATTTGCCTCCTTGTCTCCATCTAATTTATCTCCTTCATTTTTCTTTCGATTCTAGCAATCTTTCTTTTTGTGCCTTGGTTTCTCACAGTACCAGCAATCGTTTGGTCATCTTGATTGAGACCTCCTCCCCTTTGACTTTCCTCTTGATTTCCCATGATTTCCAGAGTTACTTTCTCTCTCAGTCATTCTGCCCCTACTTTTTGCATTCAAAGCACTTCCTAATGTAGGTCCACATGAGGATTTCTTATGAGTTTCCTCACTCAAAACAACACTGATCACATCATCATATTTTTGGGTACTAGATCTAGGAACAGAATTACTCACCACCATTACCAAGCCATTCTAGCTTTCAGGCAAAGAACACAAAATCAAGAGAGCCCTAATTTCTTCATCAAAATTGATACCCACAAAAGATAACTGACTAGTAATAGCATTAAACTCATTTAAATGATTTGCAATAGATCCACCTTCTGCCATTTTCATATTAAATAAATGCTTCATGAGAAATACATTGTTTGAAGTGGAGGGTTTTTCATATAGTGTCGCTAGGGTTTTCATCAAATTTTCTGTCGTCTTTGCTTTTGTAAAATTAAATGCCACTAATGGTTCCAAGCATAACAAAATGCTTTCGAGTGCCTTTCTATCCAAAAGATCCCATTCAACCTTTGATATACTTCCTTGATTCTTGGCTTTTCCTTCCAATGACTTCCATAAATCCTTTTGATATAGATAGTCTTCCATTTGCATCTTCCATAACTGGAAGTTTTGCCCATTAAACTTGTCAACCCTTAGCTTACCCTCATTTACCATTGCTCCCACTCAATCATGAGACTCCCACTTAACCGTGAGACTATCTTGCAAAGGATAATTGAAAGACAACCTTGCTTTGATACCACTTGTTAGGATAAACCATGAACAGAAATAAAAACTACATATAAATATAACCAATAACAAAAAATAATAGATCAGATAGAAATGAACACAAGGCACCAAGATTTAATGTGGTTCACCCAATCCATGGGCTACGTCCACCAAATAACAAGTCTGATCTTATTACAATCTAGTGATTACAACCTAATTACAATCCGTAATCCCTTACAACTCAATACCGCCGCAAGAACCAATTTCGCATCACAACATAATAAAAAATATCCAAACCTAAACCCTTTTATATAAGTATTAAACCACTTTAGGGTTATAACATGTTAGACATAATTAGCCATAACTTTAGTGGCGAATCTATGAATGGTGAATAATATCAAAAAAATTTCTACAAACCCCACTAATTATAAAGTATGTATAGTACTTTCCTAATCAGTCACCACAATTGAACAAGGACTCTAAGGAAATATTACTAGGCATGATGAGTGGCTTAGATCTAGTGATGACAAGTCCAATCTCAAATAAATATAATTTGGTAAATTAGTTACTTAAGACTTTTTCACATATATCCATTTTTGAGCGAGTATAGATTTCTTCCCCACAAAAGGAAATATTAACTAAATCCTTACTATCAAATGATCTTGATGTCAATAGGTTCCAAAAAATGGTAAAAAACATTGTTGCTCCACATTACGTATCATTTTTAGCATAGGACAACATGTCACCATCTTATCCATAAAACTTCTCCTTACACATCAAAGTGTTTATCAATAGAAGTTGTGTAAAAAGAGCGCTGGTAGATTGGCGAGTAGGGTTATATATCTGCACATTAATTCTAGTGAGGGCATTAGTTATTCTAAGGATACCTTCAATCCACTAAAGAAGATGACCATAAAATCTTATGATGATCAACATCAATCTTCCAAAGTAATGGTCACTTTACCTATCCAAGTAGGTCCTATTATTAAAGAAACCATTTTTCAAGTCCTAGACCTTAACCTAGCCTACAATATTTTTTTGGTAAGGCCATAGATCCATGGTATGCTAATTGTCCCTTTGAAATTTCATCAATGCCTCAAATTTATATATATGGGAGAAAAAATTACTCTCACTGAGGACTTGGATAATGTTCAATACAATACTACACTTATTCTCCATAACCAATAAGAAATTCCATCAGACATTAATAAGCCTACCAAGCTTTTCTTAGCAAAATATTGGAAATTAGATCATCAAACTTCATCAAAGGATGGTTAGGCTAGGGCTAATATTGTGAATCACCACTTGATGGAAAAATCTAAGGGAAAGGAGAAATTAGGTTGTGTCAACTCTTCAAATAAAAAGACATTTCTAAAAGAGGAGTGTAAATGGTTGCATTGTAGATACATGGATGGGTTAATGAAAGAATTTGATAGGAAATGTGAGATTGGACGCAAAAGTGGAGATGAATGCTTTGTATCCCTATTTGAGCTACCTATATCTCCTAAGTCACGTGGTAGGCCAAACAAATCTCATGTGGTATATAATGAATATTTGTGATGAAGGATAATTCATCCCAAAATGACACTCCAAAAGATGATGAAAAAAAAATTAAAAAATGGTTGGCATTTCTCCTCACATCCATAGTAAATGCTATGAACTAATGAAAAAGTGGCATATAAAGGGATAGGACCCCTTGGTCAATGTGACAGAATAATAGAACATCTAGTGGAAAATTTCTGACCCAATAGACTCAAGATTGGTTTGGGCTATTCTGAGAAATAGTTCAAGGACTTGCCTCATCCTAACAACACATCCACCACACGGATAGGTTCAACATCTACTAAGCCAACCTACATACACAAGACCCAAGTCAACATCGATCCCATCAAAAAAGAACTAGAGGTAGTCAATACTTCTCTCTTGAACCTTCAAATCAAAACTAATTCTTTACCAAACAATTACAATAATTTTCCATTTCTAAGCAGTTAGGAAATGATTCAACCACATGGGGATGAGATTTCTTATTAGAAGGTTCATCTATCTAGGATAATGATTGTGACTTTTTACATGTCCCAACTTCAAAGAATGTAAGAGAACAATAGCTTAACTTTGACATAGATTTCAACAATATTGCGATCCCATTCTCAAATCAAAGAAATAAGTATATTTCTTCACACAAGATAATAATACAGAAGAGGTATGCAATTTTTTTTTCTTCCAAGTTATTTTCCTAGACTTCTTCCCAAAAGTGGTAGAAGTGGAAGAAAAAGAGATAATGGATGAGTTGTATGTTTCACTTGGTGATTTAAACCACTTAGGACAAGCATATGTTATTGACTCACTTGATATAATGTACAAGCCATTCAAAAAGGTCATGACCTTAAAGCTTGTTGGACTCAACTACCCCTTTGAACCCCTACCATTACTCCATCCCAAGCTTATCACTTGGAATCTAAATGAAGCCAACCACCCTACTTTGAACTCATACCATGACATATCTATCTATTTTAAAGTGTTTGAACCATCTTCAAGGCCTAAGATGAGTGGAATATCAAACAATGACTGAAACATCAATCAACATAGCCAAAAAGGCCAAAATATGACCAAAAAAATCAAAACATGTAGAAATACAGATGGTGAAAACCCAATTATGGCACTAGATGATGGAGAAATTAATGCTTTGCCTGAGTATTTAGAAAAAGATATCATCAATATTGATGGAGCCCACTTAGAAGATTTATATTGGGATGGAGGAAGAACCAAAATTCATTCACCTAGTAGCATCATTGACACCTGATGAAAGAAGAATTTATAAAGTTTTTCAAAGCTAGATAAGTGAATTTTGTATGGTCATATGTAGACATGTCTAGTCTTGATCCATAGCTCATTTTGCACCACTTGAATATTCTACTAGGGGCTAAGCCTGTTTAACATAAACTCAAAAAGATGCATCCCCACATAGAACTTTTAGTCAAAGTATAACTAGAAGAAACACTCAAGACTAGTTTCATTAGGCCCTTAGCATATGCCTCCTGGATATCTAATAGAGTACCTATATTTAATAGAGAAACCACCATATGAATCTACATTGATATCTAAGATGTGAACAAATCATGCCCAAAAGATGACTTCCCTCTCCCAAGAATTGATGTCATTAACACTCTCATAATAGGGCATTCCATGTTCTTGTTGATGGACAAATTTTCATTGTATAACCAAATCTAGATATCACCACAAGATCAAAAGGAGACAACCTTTACTTATGCTTGAAGAAAATTACCTTGGAATGTTATGCCTTTTGGGCAAAAAAATATAGTAGCCACCTATTAGAGAGCCATGGCGACTATCCTCCATGACACACTCCACACCTTCATGGAAGACTATGTTGATGATATCTTGGCTAAGTCTCATACATGACTAGAATATCTTCCTATCCTAGGAAATATTTTTACCTAACTAGAAGCTTTTAAAGTTCAACTTATGATATAGGAGCATCCTAGTTTGCATTACTATCCTGCATATTTCTAATTTTCCTTGTTTCTATCAAGTTGTAATGTCTTGCATTGTCGAGTTCCCAGTGGATGTTAAGCATTTAGTAGATGCTAATATTCTTGGTTGATGTGGAGTTCATAGTTACTATAGAGTGTTCTTGGTTGCCGAGTCATCATTTGGATGTCAAATTTGTTTGGTTTCCAAGTTCATTTGGATGCTGAGTTTGTATGGATGCTGAGTTTGTTTGCATATTGAGTTTGTGTGGTTGCCAAGTTTTTTTTGAGTGCTAAGTTCTATTATTTTGTGGAACCTTCATTTTTTGAGTTGTTTGTGTGCAGTTTCCTATTGGGGGCCAACCTTTTCATTTAATTTAGTTCTTGATATTTATTGTGATCCGACTTGTGGCTTAGCCTGGATTTTAATATGGGTGATCCCACAATAATGGGTTCCACTTTTTGACCAATTTTGACACTGGAATCAATATTTTTGCAACAAACGTCACGTTCAAGTGACTATATCTCCAAAATTATAAATAATTTCAAGATGACATAAACTAGTGATTTTGAGTACTTTGTTCCTACTTTGTAACCATATTTTTTAATATAAAAAGAAAATTATTTATGTCAAATTTTTTTATCTCCTCCGAAAAGTGGTACATAATAAAATTCAATATTTTAAAGAGTGACAATCCGTTTGACACACATAATTTTTTTTTCTAGAAATGATAATGAAGTAATTCTTTTGGCATTAGATTTGTAACATCAATATCCAGAGGATGCATTTGGTTTGATTTATTTTTGTTGAATATTGTATAGTTTATGAAGTTTTGAAGTGACATGAACTATAATTTAGACATACGTTCTGTTTGACACAGATAATTTGAAGTCAATTTATCATAAATCATTTTTTTTTTTTGAATAGAAAGGTTACTCAATAAGATAGTTCCTACATATTTTTCAAAAAATTTTTGACCTAATTTACTAATTTTCTCAAGGTGTCAAAGTCGGTTTATGTTCAATCGGTAATGAACTTATAATAAGTTAAACTCATATTTGAAAGTCTTAATGATTAAAATATGTATTAAAATATAGTTGTTGGAAAGCTTGCTCCAAGTAGCACATTTTGACATTTTTAATTTTATAGTAGAAGATCATTCTCCTACAATTATGGAAGTCAAAAGAGCAAAAAAAATAAAAATGAAAAAGAGGTTAAATTTTTTGTATTTTTGCATGTTAGCGTGAACATACCCCCTCAAATTTTGTGGCCGCTAGAAAATTTTGGGAGTATGTTCGTGCAAACATGTCGTGTTTATGCGAATAGTCTAGATGCATGTTCGGGCGAACATATCATGTTCATGCAAATAGTCTAAAAAATCCAAAAAAGTTTCCATTTGTAAAATTATTTTCCATTTGTAAAACTATTTACCATCAACCTAACCAGTAGTGCATTGTCTATCTTTGCCATTCATTCACAAAATTAAAGGCATCAATTTGGTAAAAAATTTGTACATATAAATTATTTATTTATTTCTTTCATTAGTGAATTTGTTTGACAGATGCATTGAAGTTAAATTAAAAATTAGTAACACATTAATAGTGTTAAAAAATGTATATTCTTATTGTGTTACTAATGGTCTCCTTGTAGCATGTGGCAATCGTGGGATGAAGACATGATCATAACAAACTACTAATGCTTGTTTTGCAGGACGTTGTCAAAGACCATTGTGTGTTTGTCAAAACCATGTGTGTGGATTTATTAGATTAAATAACACTTCGTTTTGTGCTTAAAATAAAATTTTTATTTTTTGTCTGGTGTGTCTACAATGTTTAAATCCCTAAGAGTTCCATTGGATGTATCCTCTCCCCGCACCATTTGTGGATCTTGGGTCTAAGAGAAATCCATGTAACTTCTATAGGAGGCTTGCCTTGGACCAAGATACTCGATATTGGGTATGCCAAGGGACGACCTCAGAGCAGTAACAGGCCAAAAGCCAGGTCAACGTTCCAGCTGCTATATAAAACTCGATTGCGGTGAAAGCTATGTCGACGATATTGCTGAGTGATAGCTCTCCTCCAATACCCTTATGGTGCATCAAACCTCGGTTCTCGGGGCTGGGAGACCTTCTGAGGAAGTTTATCACTCACTTGCTAAACACAATGCCCTTACTAAAAACCATTTTTTAGTGGCCAAAATCCTTTCTATCCACTGACTCAAGGGGTCACCCATGCCCGTGAAGACATCCTACATTCTCACAGTCCTTAGTAGAGACAACAGTCCTTGGGAAGTGGATCTTGGTAGGCCCGAGAAGTGAGTGCACTGTAAGGGGGAGCTTGTGGTGCCAAGGTCCTAAGTTTTCTACTCTGGATAAGCATGGCTGAACTTTGGTTCAAGTAGAAATTCAGTGGATACAGTCCTAAAGCCTAGGTTGTAGTGTGACTATTTGCTTTTAACAACAACTATTCTTATCTTAATGTGTTTTGCATGTGTGTAAAACATAATCAAGATAAAAGCCAACATTCAAATTTATACCTTGGAAACTTGCAAAACCTTGTCAAAACATCAAACATTGTCAAAACCTTGTCAAAACATTGCAAACTTTGGTTCAATACATTCAAACCTTGGAAAACATGGCAGCTTGTGCTCCTAAACGTGCTTGGTAAAACATAGATTTCACTCTTGCATAGCATCCACTTACATTCTCCATAGATTGAGCCTCATACTTGCATCATATTGACTTCATATTGCACCTTTTTAGTATCCCTCATATTAACATTGCAATCATTAGCATTTAAGCTTGCATCCTTTGCATTTCACCTCCAAAATCATCACTTTGCATCTTCCATCTTGCATCTTTTCATACCCAACCCTCATCTTGACCACTTTAACCATCATTCTGAATGTCCTACACATCATTTTGAGCATTCATTCTGGTCTCTGCATTGTCCTCTATTGTTTACCTCACTATGGCATCAATCTGGAAAACATAGCTCTTAGAATTGCCTTAGTTTCAACCCAGCTTCCCAACTATGCTCTGAAACTACCAACTACACCCTTCTGAGCCCCAACTACACCATTGGTGTAGTTGGTACTATCTGAGTGCACTTGGTAGTCTAAGAGCCCATTTTGGGCTTCCAAACAACATTTTGAGGCTTCAGAAGTGTCCTTAGGTACCTAGATAGGTCCGCTTGCATCCTCATGCCTTGATCTACATTTTGCACCTCCTAGTCTTCATTGCCTTTAATTAGGACATCATTCCTTAGGTCATAAACTCTATTCTACATCTTGCAACCCATCATAACATCAACCCCAACATTTTAGCTTCCTGGCATAGCAACTTAGTAAATGTTCATCCTAGCTTCCCAACTGCGCCCAAAAACTACCAACTATGCCCTTCTAAGGCACAACTCCACCATGGGTGTAGTTGGTATTTTTGGAGTTCACTTGGTACTTCTAGAATACATTTAGGCACCTGCATGACCATTTTGGGCCTCCAAACTGCACTTTAGGACCCCAAAACTGCATCTAGAAGCCTCTACACCTCCTCATTTTGCACTTGATCCAAAACTGCATCTTACACCCAAAATATCATTTTTCACCTTAGGAACTTTTCATATCACATATCTTCTAAGCATTATCACCATTTCGAGTCACCTAAACATCATTTTGAACCCCAATACCTTTGAACTTAGTCAAAAATCTAAACAAAAGTATGAACTCTAGAGTATTACATTGTGTCAATAGATGATGGATCTTGATCATGGTCATTTTATCATTTTATTTGGTCAAACGCTACCTATGTCAAGGTAGATTTGGCTTTGTCATTTTGATCTTATCATTTTTTGTCATTTTTTTGGTCAAGATCCAAAGTCTATTGTCATAATGTTAAACTCTTAGGTTGATACCTTGTAAAGATTTTACCTAAGTTCAAAAAACCTTACATATATTGAGCTATCATTAGCATAATCATATTCCTAAATGTCATTTTTGACTTACCCTAGTGGTATATCCCCCTCATATTGCATTGTTCAAACCCTAGCATCATTTTGACTATCAAACCCTATCAAATTGTCCATCAACCAACTTCACCTATCCTCATTTTGCATAGCCTAAACATCATTATCAACCCTAAGAAACCATCCCTTGCATAGTCCACTTTGTGTACACCTACCTTTAGCATCTTTACCAAGTCCAAAACATAACCCTAACTTTCATTTTGCATATCATAATCTTCATCTTGCATACCTTCAAAATGACACCTTGCATTTGCACTTGCATAACATCCCTAGGACATTTGCACTTTTCATATCAAAACCCTATGTCATTTAGCATTTTCTCACATTGCATAAATCCCTAAACACATAAAAAATCCAAAAACACTCATATCTTGCATACCCACTTCTTAATTATCAAGTTTTGACCTCTTTTACCAACTGCACACTTCATGGGCAAAGTTGGTAGTTTTAGGGAACACTTGGTAATCAGGTGTTTCATTCTAGGTTCAAGAACCCTAATATGCACTTCCACACCTTGCATTGCATCCCAAGACCTTAGGAAACACTCTAAATCACTCAAAACACTCAAAATTTGCATTTTAGGCACCCTGCAACCCTGTTTTACCAACTGCAACCCTTTTTTATCAACTGCACACCTGAAGTGCGAGTTGGTAGTCTAGGTGCACACTTGGGAGGCATAAAGTTCATTTAGGTTTCCCTCCATTGCATCTACATTTAGAGGTATCATGTTAGCACTCACTAGGATAGAACCTTTGGAGTTATCAAATGTAATAATGGCACCTATAAGGTCTCATCAAGAATCAACATCGAAATCCTCCAAGGTACATTTGAACACATCAATGTTAATCCCTTGTTTGACGAGATACCACTAATGTTAAGGCTTGATTTAGGACTCACATCATTTGAAGCTACATCATTTGGAGAAGAAAGAAGGACATGAGAGCTACAAATGAAAGAGGGGATTTCTAACATTATGTTTGCTTCTTTTAATAGCCGATGCCATTATCTTTTATGCAGCAATTTATTCTTGAAAAAATAGACTAATATTTTTCCATAAAATGAAAAGCAGTTAATTTTTTAGGAGAAACATTCTAGTATTCATACCATGTTATTTGTTTGTGATTCAATGATGGTTTAAGAAGTATTTAGTGCATTGGCACTTGTAAAGAATGTGACTCATAGATTTTAGTCATATTATAATGAAGAATATTTATGCTTTGTTGCAGATGACTGCATTCTATTGATTTCTGTCAAACAATTTAAAAGTACCAACAACGGCAGAAAAATCTGTATAGTGATATTTTTTATCTGGTTATTGCGCAAAATTTATCTTGAGGCAAGGGATAAATTATTATTATTATTAATTTTATAATGGGAAACAAGAAAGGAAGGAAAAACAAATATGCAAGAAAAAGATCTGATGAAGTAGAACAAAGAAATATTCAGAAGACTACGGCACGTTATCATCGAATTAAACAAGGTGAAGGAAATGTTGAAGAAGGCTCAACAGAAGTAGAAGTAGTGCATATGGGAGAGAGTTCAGGAACACTCCCTACGAAATCTCAAACAATCAATGTTGAAGAAGGTTCAAGATCAGTCCCTATAGAGGTTCAAATAACAGAAGTCAGAGAAGGGTCAGAATCTTTCCCTGTTGAATCTTAAACAATGGATGTTGGAGAAGGCTCAAGATTGGTCCCTATAGAAATTCCAATAACAAAAATCAGAGAAGGGTCAAGATCAGGTGTAGGAACTGGTATGAATGAACTCTTAAATATTGTCCAATCTGTAAAGTATGGTATTTCTCACAAGAATTTAGATCATTTACTTAAAATGGATGTAGATAAATTGAGAAAACTTGCAGCTAGTGTTCAACCATTAGGTTTGTCTAAGAGAAGGTCAATGAAGAAGAAGATAAGAGAAATTATGACTCAATTTGATAACACTGAAACACTTGAACAAGCTCAGTTGCTTTCACTTTTTCTTACACAAAAAAATTTGCAAGAGGCATTGAAATTGTTAGGTGTAAACACAACATCAAAGAAGAGAAGATTTTTGAGCATGCAAACTGATTTGATTGAAAATGTTAAACAAGGTTTGAGAAACATAGGAAAACACTCTCGAACTAAAGATAAGTCTGTAGCAAGAAAAGTGATGTTGATGTCTGTTGTAAGTAAAAATATGTCTCAAAATAGACAAATATCTTCAATTTTGTCTTAAATGGGTTTTAGTAGGAAAACAATGAGACAATATGTTAAGAGAAGATTAATTGTGGATGATAGTACTATGGAGTGCAATTGGGCGATCATGTGTAGAGCACCTCGTTATGATAGAATTGAAGAGTTATTAAAAAATTTAGTCAAATCATTTTTGATTGATAACACTTGTCCTTCATCAAATAGTAGAGATGTTATCAGGCATAAGATTGCACCTAGTCAATATGAACATCATAAAAAATATTGGTTGGACACAACACAACATGAGTTATATGTGTCATTTTCTAATGAACATCCTAATGTAAAAGTTGGGCAAACATTGTTTGAAAAATTGAAGCCATACTTTGTGAGGTCAAACAAAGTGTTTGAAACTTGTTGTTGTCATCATCATATTGAGTTTGATCTCCACTATCAAGTATTTCAAAAGTTTATAGAAGACACATATGGTTTTCATGCTACTCCTCCTAGTAGGAGAAGTGAGTTTATATCATCCATTTTGTGTGACAACATAGATGATCCAACTGGTAAAATAAATTGCATCAAAGGATTATGTGAAACATGTGGTGAATTGGCTCTATTTCCTTTGAAAACTGAAAATATTGATGTAACAAAAATATTGAATTGCAAAAGTTACAAGTATGTGAAGAATGAAACAAAGTTGGGGAAAGAAACAAAAAGGTTGGAATATGTTGAAGAGGAGTTTCCTATTCTAACATTTATGGACAGATTTAAGAAATTTATGCAACCTTATATTTGTCATGCATTTTTTGCAAAGTGGCAAGCACAACAGTTTCAAACTCTGAGAGATAATTTTCCACGTGGAACAATTGTATCAATTGTTGATTTTGTAGAGAACTATTCATTTGTTCATCAAAAGGAAATTCAATCAGATTATTACTTTAATAAGCAGGTCACTATTATGGTACATGTTTTTTATAGACATGCACAATTAGATTTGGATGGTGTTTAGAGTACAGTTCAAGCATGAGTAATTATAAAGGAATATCATTTTTATATAAGTGACGATAAAAAACATGACATTCACTATGCAGAACATTGCTCCAATACGTTCTTTTCTTATTTGAAAGAAAGAAACATAAATGTTGATAAACATTATGTTTGGTTTGATGGATGTGCCGCACAATTTAAATCATATAGACCATTTTATGCATTGTGTAGATATCATCGCAATGAGAATATAAAACACATATGGGATTTCTTTGAGAGTGGCCATGGAAAAGGTGAACATGATGGTGCTGGAGCTTGCATCAAACATGCTTTGTAAAAGTATCAAATGAATTATTAGGGAGTTTTTGTAAATGATGCACATGATGTTGTTGAATGGTGTAAGACTCATTTTTCATTAGATGAGGTTGGGACATCATCAACAATGAGTCGACAAGCACCATATAGAGTCTTCTGGGAGATAACAAGTATGGATGTGTACATCTGTTTAACTTTTATGCAATTAAATTATAAAATTTTATTGTTAAGTTTTATTTTTGAATTCGTTGAAGTTTAAATTTAATTTTTCTATATTTTCAATTTAATGAACTTTTAGGTGTTAATAGAAAAAATATGCATGGTTGTAAGATGATAGAAAAGATGCGTTCCTTACATTCAGTCATGAGTATAGATAATTGCAATTGGACATTGAAGACAAGAGAATACTCATGTTTTTGTGATAGTTGCATTGATGAAAACTATGAAGAATGCATAAACCAGACACATGGATATATAGGTGCATGGATTTTGGTACCACTTGATGTTACCAATACATTTGATAAAGAAGGTGAAAATTTTGATGATATTCCGTTGAGTTCTGATGATTATAATCATATCTCTAGATTGGTAAAAGTGGGTGAGTACCATAAAAATAAATCTCAACTTTTTATTTAATTATCAATTTCAACTGTCTTATATATATTGTACACATTCATTCATGTATACTTGTTATGCAGGAGATGTCTTTGCAATGATTGTTGAGCCTGGAAATCATGAAGGTGTCAGTTATTATTTATTGCAATGTATTGCAGAGAGGAAAAAGTTATATGACCCTGAAGAAAGTGATGGAATTTTGTTCCCCATAGGTAAATTATACATATACATGTACATGCACATATATATTTAAATAAATATATATATCTAGGTAACTTCATATCTGTCAAATTTTAAAACACTTAAATTTGTGGTACAGGTTCTGTTGTGATAGAGGGAACATATTTGAAGCAAGAAAAAATAGTCCAACATGGAATACACTTTGTTGATTATCAACCTGACAAAAAGGTTTTACAATACAACGACCTGGTCGTTGCTATAGGGCTTTGTCTGCATTTTGTCAAACTTAAGCATGCATGTCGCAAGTGGAGACTAGACAGTGTAGATCATGAAAAAATATTGCAAGTTATAAGTGTATATCATGGTTGATTAGACCTTTGAGATTTATTTTATAATAATCTAAATATCAACTTTGGTGAAATGTGTTTTCAATTGTACTATGGTGAAATTGTGAATATCAACTTTGGTGAAATTGTGTTTTTAATCTGAATATCTGAGTCTCAGTTATCACTAGTTTATTTAAAAACTATAATATTAATTGTACTATGGATGAATTTAATAATTTAACAACTTGATATGAATAGGCTAGAAGTTAGTTTGAACTTACACAATTTCATTATCTATGTTACAATTCTTAAATATCAACTTCTTTTCAAAGTATTGAATTTCATCTTGAATTAAATGTGTTTAGATTAATTGTATGATCATAAGTTCTTAATTTTCATTAATTTATTAAAAAATTAGATAATTTAATATTTTAAATTAATTTTACCATGGATGAATTTAATAATTTAAATTTATTTATCAACTTTTTTTCAAAATAGATTGAATTTCATAAGTGATAAATTATATTTATTTTTCTACTTAATTAGATTTAAGGTTAGGTTCAATTGTTCTCATTGTTAATAATGAAATTCAATTAGTTTTATAGTTATGGTTTAACAAGATTAGCATATAAAAAGTAAGAACTTGTTTTTAAAAAGAATTATGTGAGACAGCTTGGAATTCGATACCTGGAATAGCATCACTGCTGAATTTCTCAGCTAAGAAAAGGGTTTCCCTTAATCATCTACAATTCTCCATACTCCACCTTAAAAAGTTTCAAGGAAATTCAAGTAGTTGCAAACAATAAATATGGAGATTTTGTATCATTGTAAAATAGAACACATACTTTCTAAGCCCACAGAGGTCCTCCAAAAGTTATAATTAAAAACCATCTGTTAAAAAAGATTAGAAACATTATTATTACGATAAGCTTCCACGAAAAACCACTTTAGAGTTAGTTCAAAGAAATTCGTTGGATGACTAAAAATTGAACTCTCATTTTAAAAAAAAAGTATTTTATGATTGTAGACCTTTATAAAAATAGTTTAAAAACAAAAAAAATTACTATTCTTAGTTAGGGTATGTAATCCTTTGATTTGACAATTTAAAATCACTAGATAACATTCTATTTTAGTTAAAATCCTTTTCCATTTTTCAAGTAGTCTATTAACGTTGAGCTATTTACAAAAAAAATGAGCCTACACATTGATCAGATTTAGTTTATTAAAAAACTATATAATTTAATAATTTAAATTAATTGTACCATGGATGAATTTAATTATTTAAATTCATTTATCAACTTTTTTTCAAACTAGATTGAATTTCATAAGTGAAAATTAAACATGTGTTTTTAAAATTGTAAGATTATAAGTTCATAGTTATCATTTAGGTTAGTTTATTAATATATTTTTATCCACATAAAACTAATATTTATCTTTAGCAAGTTAGTAATTGATAATTTAAGAAATATGTATCTTTCTAACTTCCTACTAATTGATAATTGATATACATGTACACACGTCTCAAGAGAATGTTCTATAGCTATAACACAAAAAATACACATATGTACACATATACACGTCTCAAGAATAAACATCTACAGATCTACTATATCTGTATGTATCCAAAATGCAAACTATAAATTTTGAATAAATACACGTATGTAGAAAAATATAAAAAGTCATATATACGTACATGTGATGGTATCTAACTACTGAAATACTCAATAATCAAATAAATAGTGAAAGTACATGCATGTCATCAAGGAACTGAAATACACGTGTACGTATGTAAACTGGATCTCCAATATATAAATGCATCAAAAAATATATAAATCTGATTTACTACTAGAGGGACCCCTCAAGACGCATATGAACAAAATGATCCTTTGATCAAGTCTCCTGTACATCCTCTCGCCGAGGCGCATCAACCAAGCCCTGCAAATATATATACATATATACATACATGTGTTAGAGTTCTATCTTTAAAACATATATATACATATGTGCATAATCTACATGTACATTCAAATTAAATACGAACTTTAAACAGACTATTTAAAACTCAAGTACCTGAGCACTACTAGGTGCCTCAATAGAATCATCTCTCTCATGTACATGATGCCTTGAACCAATAGTATGTGTAACCATGTGCTCAGTGACCTATGCCTACATGATTTATTACGAGTTAAAGATTAAATTATATATATATATATATATATATATATATATATATATATATATATATATATATATATATATATATATATATATATATATATATATATATATATATATATATATATATATATATATATATATATATATGAACTAAATTTTTCAATAAATGAACATATTTTTTAATTTCATATATATTTAAACTTAAAAATAAATTATATATGTACCTGGGTCTCTAGAGGTGGAGGATGATCAACAGACTCCATCGTATCATCTACTGATGCACTTGAGCCTAAAACTCCATGTCCAACTGCTAGTAAATCTGAGTGAAGTGGATTGTGTAACTGGCTAGGTACATTTGGTGTAGAATTAGTGCTACTAGGTCCAAAAAACAGGTCCATGTACGATGAAATACCTAGGCTCAAACTAGTATCAATCTTAGACAGGCCTCGCAACTGCTCACCAAAATTATCAAGACCCTCAGCTGTGATATGGACATCTCCAACTCGTATGCTCGAGTCATCTGTAGAGTGTCATAAGTCTGGTGCCCAATACTGTGAGCTATGCACAGGTGTATCATTTGTTATTGGTGTGGCAGCCTGTGTCTGTGGAACTATGTCGGGGCTCTGATTCTGTCTAACAACATTCATCACCGAGTGTACTAGAATCCTCTGTGTATTGGAAATATAGCTAATAAAGTGCAACATATCCTCCAAAAAATAAAATGCCATATCCATTTGTGTCTGCTGTCCTGAAAGACCATGAATATCGCCTGGTAGTGGTAGCCCATCAGCTCTATATGCATCATCAGAGGAGGCACCTGAAGTGCTACTAGATTCTTGTGAAGATGGTTGACCAAGTGGACGAGTATGTTGACTATGAAGATAACGACCAATAGAATCTAATGTGGTACTAGCCACCGCAGATGCAATGTGCCCAATAGTGTCAATTGCTTCCCTCTGGGAAGCAATGATGACTCTATCTGCAATAGGCACATGTGCATGAGTCACAAGAGGCATCCTCAGTCCAACAAATTGTCTTAGATCTGTAGGTGGGATACAATCTACATTGCAGTACTGGTCATGATCTGCGATCCGACCATGCCCCTATCTACAATAGTCAGGAATATCCAAGTAGTTGATGTTGAGCCCTATACAGAACTTAGTTTACAACTACTGTGCAAAATAAAGGGGTATCTGGTCGTTATTAGGATAATGACCATGTGTAGCTAAAAATCGTGGATAGATCATGCTAGCAATAATAAGGTCTATGCATCGTGTGACTCTGTAGCCTCTCACCCTACCCTATGTTCCCTCATAAGTTGGAAAGAGCTCTCTCTGGATGATGTCTTTGGGGGCTACCCTCTTGATGTCATCGAATGATGCATTTCCTAAAACCTCAACCCTAAGCTCCCTAGATATGGAAGCTAATATGGTAGGAGTAAATGAATGGTGAGCTCTAAATCTAGCTGTCAAATCCTGTAAACTCATACATATCATAGTACATATGTCTCTATAAAGACCATCATCAGAGGTCAATATAGAGTGTTGTAGTCTAGAAACCTCCTGCTCTAAAAATGCAAATAAAGCATCGATATTGATGCATGGAGGTGGTGTAGTAGGACCTCCAGCAGGAGCTACAGGTGTAGCCTGACGTGGAACAGGAGCCGCACCAGGAGCCACAGTAGGACCTACACCAAGAGCCACGATAGGACCTACACCACTAGAAGCTGCACCAGGAGCCAGAACATGAGCTACACAACGAGCCCTACGTTGAGGTACATGACGAGCCCCACCAGAAGCTGCAGCACAATCCTCACCACGAGCTGCATGAGGAGCCAGATCAAGAACTACATCAGGTGCTGCAACAGGAACCGCATCAACTTGTGCCGTAGTAGGAACTACATCAGGTGTCGTACCAGGAGCCACATTAAGTTGATCGTGTGAAGCCATATCTATAGAAATGTATGAAGGGGTAAACTGCCTACTAAACACACAATTTTTTATTCTTAACATTAAAAATTATACACATGTAATAGAACATACATCACACATCATGGACTTAGATAATCTATAACATGTCCAGACCTAGATTAATTTGTATATAAGTATAAGATAACTTTAAAGTTGAGAGTTTGGTTATGGTTAGAGTTAATTTATTGTTCTAAGATATTATTATACTTTGGGGGGTATTTTTAGAGAATTCAATCAAAGGGTAATAAATTATTTATATGACTCTTAAATGATAATGTTTCGAAGTTTAGATTTCAAGTTGGGTTACATATATATCATTTAAAACGAGGGTGAATACTTCATATATGTACATGTGTTTGAATGTATGTGCATGTATCTCAAATGTAATTTTTAACAATTTAGGATTAGGGTCAACTTGTTTTAATTTTATGTAAGTTAGGCCTCAATTAGGTTTTGAAATAGGGTTTTAGTGTAATTAGGCTCAATTTTAGGGTAAGATTTAGGACCTTATGACATTGTTAGGGTTTACACAAACTTATATAATTTCTAGCATTAAATTTAGGGGTTAATATTAAGGTCCATGGTTAAGAATTTAGGATAAGGGAACTTAGCATATGAAGTTTATGATTTGGTTCAAGATTATGATTTAGGGTATTTATTATCATTTATAATCTTGGGTTTAGAAATTAAATTTTAAGATCAAGGTTGGGGTTAGGGTTTGGATAATGGTTAGGGTTAGGGTTTGGTTAAGTTAGGGTTAGGGTTTGGATGTACATGTATGTTATATTCATACCTAAATATGCAAATTAATCGACATTCTTATATATGTATAATTTACGATCTCCCCTTAAGACATGTGTTATTAAATACAGTTAATTAGACTTAGTTATAAGATAAATTAAGATCAATAGTTAACATATACACAAATTATACATATAAAAATTTGAATTTATTAAAAACATGTACATACATCTACTTTTAACCATGAACAAATATACATGTACATCTATGTTCAAAATAAAAAATTATACATTTTAATCTATATTTTTACATGTACAATTGAGGATCTAGACCCTTAAGATATGTCATTTAATTAAACTTCTAAGATTAAGACATTAAAGTGAATTTGACATATATACATTTAACATTAACACACACACACACACACACACACACACACACACACACATTTTAATATATTTTTTAATTTGTTTTCTAAAATTTATATTATTATAAATTTTGTAATGTTTTTCTAATTTTTAAAAAATATTTTTTCTAATGTTTTTCTAAATTTGTTTTCTAAATTTTATATTATTATAAATTTTCTAATATTTTTTAAAATTTGTTTTCTAAAATTTATATTATTATAAATTTTCTAACGTTTTTCTAATGATTTTTCTAAATTTGTTTTCTAAAATTTATATTAAATTATCAATTTTCTAATGTTTTTGTAATGTTTTTTCTAAATTTGTTTTCTAAATTTTATATTAAATTCTAAAATTTCTAATGTTTTTGCAATTTTTTTCAAAAAAATTGTTTTCTAAATTTTATATTAAATTATAAATTTTCTAATTTTTTTCTAATGTTTTTTAAATTTTTTTATTTTTATTTTTTAAAATATTTTTTCTAAATTTAATATTAAATTATAAATTCTCTAATATTTTTGTAATGTTTTTTTCTAAATTTTCTAATGTTTTTGCAATATTTTTTTCTAAATTTTCTAATTTTTTTTAATGTTTTTTTCTAAATTTTCTAATTTTTTTAATGTTTTTAAAAAAAATTTCTAACTTTTTAAAAATATTTTAAATTTTTTTTTTTCTAAGTTTTATATTAAATTATAAATTTTCTAATGTTTTTGTAATGTTTTTTCTAAATTTTCTAATATTTATTTAATGATTTTTTACTCTTTTTTTTTTTTGCTAAATTTTATATTAAATTATAAATTCTCTAATGTTTTCCTAATGTTTTTTCTAAATTTGTTTTCTAATATTTTTCCTAAATTTTATATTATAAATTTTTACTATTTTTTCTAATGTTTTCTAATGTTTTCTATATAATATTTTTCTATTTTCTAAATTAATATAAATAAACAATGAAAATATTAAATTAACATTTAGATATGTTTTCAAAACTATTAAAAATGTAAATAACATTCAAATATGTTTTAAAAACATTAAAAAAATGCATTGAAAACATTAAAATCTACTTTGATAATATAAAAAAATACTTCAAAAACGTTGAAAACATTAAATTAATATTATTTTGACATACCTGATAATGAAAATCAAAACGAAAGTGACAAAATGACACTGATGGAACTCGCACAAGCCACACGTTCACCCGAACGCTCAATGAACAATACTCGCCATGAAAATGACTTTGAAAAAGTAAAAATATTGATTTAAAGCGCCAAAAATTGGCCCAATACATGTTCGTGTGAACATACGCTAACATGTTCGCATGAACATACGCTAACATGTTTGCATGAACATGCACACAGTATGTGTTTGCATGAACATATTGCTAATAGAGATCCAAAAATTTGCCAACTTTTTCATGTTTCTTTGTCCCACTAAAGTGGAATCCATTATTGTGGGTTCACCCATATGAGAGTTTATTTAGTTGCATTTGCAATAGGCTTACTTGTGGCCATGCATGTATTTAAGAGACCTTGGTTAGAGTCTTTGTGATAGAACTAAGAAAGAGTAGGAGTAGAATACAAAGTTAGATCATTAAATATTGTAATTGAATTGATATATGACCATAACCTAGAAGGCCTTATAGATAGACATGTATGCTGATCATTTGTTGAATCAATAAAAGAACATCTCTCTCTCTCTCTCTCTCTCTCTCTCTCTCTCTCTCTCTCATGTGTGTGTGTGTGTGTGTGTGTGTGTGTGTGTGTGTGTGTGTGTGTGTTTTCTTCCATTGTGTTAACTCTGCATGGTTGGTTTGGATTACTGGGTGTTCCTTTGTCCCTAGTTGTTCTTTCCCTCCTTCTATCAGGTCGTATCAGAGCTTTAGGTTCATCCTTGTGAAGATTCGATCATGTAGAACCCTAATTCAGATTTGGTTGTAGGGTTGTAGATCTATAGATTTGACCTATTACTTATGGAGGGTTATGATCTTGTAGGAACCTGATTTGTAAAGATGGTTCCTAGAAGAGGAAATGCTGATAATACCATATTGGATACATTGAGAAAAAATTGTAGCTAGATTAGATTCTAAAGAGATAGCCCATAGGAGAGGAGTGCATCTTGAGGATGTGAGTGATGATGAAGCGGTAGCACCAAACCCTAGTCTATAACTTGGAGAAGATCAAGATGAGGAAATATTGTTGAGAGTATTGTCTAGGGCACATTCAAAGCCTGCTATAGAAGTTGTTCCTTATGATGGAAAAATAGATACCAATGCTATGTTGGATTACATCCCTGGAATGGAGAAGTTATTTGAATATGAAAACACTCCTAATAATAGGAAGGTGAAGATTGTAGTTACTAGGGTGAAAGGACATAACTCACTGTGGTGGGAGAATTTGCAAACTAATAGACAAAGGAGAGGAAATGAAAAGATTAGAACTTCAATGAAAAAGGTGAACAAGGTAAAGAAAAAAATTCCTTCTTGCTAATTACCATATTAGCCTATGGAGAAAAATGCAAAAATTGAGACAAAGAGACATGACTGTGAAGGAGTATACCAAGGAATTCTATATATCAGACATTAGATCTAGACATGTGGATGATGATGTTGAGAAAATTATAAGGTATCTAAATGGATTGAGATTTGGAATTCAAGATGAAATAAGTTTTGTGAAGTTGGAAAGTATGGAGGAAGCATACCAATATGCCTCAAATGCTGAGGAGATCTTGACAAAGAATCATGAACAAATAAAAAGAGGTAGAGGTGGTTGATTTCAGAGAGGCAAAGGTAGATCTTATGGAGAAGATGGCATATCTGACAATTCTGTGCAAGATAAAGGCAGATTTGAATGGAAGAATGATGACAAAGACAAGACTGAGTGGAAAGGTGGTAGTTCATATTAAGGAGGTATTGGTTCTTACCAAGGAAGAGGTAATTCTTATCCTAGAGGTGGTTTTTATGGTAATTGTTTGAGATGTGGTAAAGACAAACATAGATCTTTTGAATGTAGATCCTCCAAAAGTGTGCAAGGTAATATAAAATTTGTGATTCAAAAAGAAATTGAGAGTTCACCAAGTAGATTTGAGGCTGGAGAAAATTTGATGGTGAGAAGAACCTTATGTGATAAGGGAAGTGATGAGGAACCTATGGACTTAGAAGAAGTATTTTCAAGACAAGATGTAAGATGGCTAGAAAATGTTGCAAGGTGATTTGATAGTGGAAGTTCTACAAATTTGGCATCAAAACAGCTGGTTACAAAGCTATAGTTGCAGAGGCTAAAATATCCTAAACCCTATCATGTCTCATCGATCAAAGATGAGCATAAGATATTGGTAAGTGAGCAATGTGTTGGGTGATGCGACGCGCTCCCCTTCCCACAGGTGGTTAATTACGTGGTGTTCCATGTTCACTAACAGTCATGGCTTTTGGTGCAACGGAAAATGGGCCCTACAATTGGTATCAGAGCTTGGTTTTGGCCTGGTCATGGGTTCAAATTTCCTTGGTGCCTTCCCGACCCGCGTAAGCACCTGGTATGCACGTCGAGGGGGAGATTGTTGGGTGATGTGACGCGCTCCCCTGCCCACAGGTGGTTAATTATGTGGTGTTCCATGTTCACTAACAGTCATGGCTTTTGGTGCAATGAAAAATGGGCCCTACACAATGCATTGTGAAGTTCAAGATTGGACATTACTTTGATGAAGTGCTCTGTGATATTATGCCTATGGATTATTGTCATATTTTGTTGGGTAGACCTTGTCAATATGATAGATATTGTATACATGATGGAAGATTGAATGAATATACTCTTTAGGTGAATGGGAAGAAGAAAATATTGCTACCTTTGATTGAAATTCAAAATTAGGTTAATTGTACCACAATAAAAGTTTGCATGGTTAATGGAAATCAATTGTAAAAAGAATCAAGTCTATTTTTCTATAGTTCCTAGAGGACTAAGTGTTGGTAGTAATGTCCAAGTGACAATAGAAGTTGGTAATGATTGAGTAACAAAAAATAAGTGGTAGTTGAGTACCAAAAGAAATTGTGAAGAAGAATCAAGACTATTTTTCTATAGTTCCTAGAGGACCAAGTGTTGGTAGTAATGGCCGAGTGACAATAGATAGTGGCAGCTGAGTACTAGAAGAAATTATAGAATAAAGATATTGTTGCTAAAGATATTCCTAATGGTTTACCACTGGTAAGAAGTATAAATCATTTTATGGATCTAATTCCTAGAGCTAGTTTTCCAAACAAAGTGAGAGGCCAACACTGGGGCAGATAATAAGAGGAGAATTAACAATTTTATGATGAATTTTGGCTGGTCTATAAATGTCAATCCAAGAGTGTAAGCTTGCAAAAAGTGTTCGAGCAGTATGCTATCAAGGGATGATAGTTGTGAGATGAGGATTTATGAATGTAGCTAAAACACTCAAAACTAAATCTACAAGAAATCAAAATGATTGTAGCGATAGGAACTATCACTTCTTGATGCTACAAAGATTAGAAACAAAACTACCTTCCTTAAATAAAAATAATAATGACAATAATATATAGATAAAATAGTAATAAAATCATGTCTATATAATATTCTAATTAATAAATGACTAATCTAAAGCTCACTAACTGATACAAAAACAAAAATATGTTGTCATGATAATCTAAGCAAGAAATATAAATTTATACAAAATAGAATAACACACTAATGAAATACATCACCATGTTTCACCATGGAATGGGCCCTTACTCTTGGCTTGCATGGTGGATAGAGAAAATGTTGTTTCTACACTATTGTGATCATG
This sequence comes from Cupressus sempervirens, assembly GCA_028749045.1. Classification (NCBI taxonomy): domain Eukaryota; kingdom Viridiplantae; phylum Streptophyta; class Pinopsida; order Cupressales; family Cupressaceae; genus Cupressus; species Cupressus sempervirens. The sequence goes on from CM053786.1 coordinate 195,174,000, forward strand.
CAAAAACAAATATTCTTTTTTACTTCAAAGTAGTGTAGTCCAAACCTACGTACAATAATTTCTTCTTGCTAAAATCTGTCTATTAACAATCTGCCTCTTGTTATTTATATATGCATAGCCTCAACAATTTTGTAACTAATTTGATATGCATTCTATTTAAAGAATGGCTATTACATAGAATAGATCCATAATTAAAATCTTCAATTTCTAAAGAATAGTCAATTTCCTATTATTGTTCTAGCAACTGTATTGTTTTTATCTACTATTTTGAGCCATGACTTTTAAAATGGTTTGGAAGAATCCAACTATCAATAACAATTAGATATGTCCAAACAATAATGTGGCTATGAAACATATTCATTTCATTAGCTATATTATTAACAACAATGATCTATGATTAGATTTTAATTTATGCCCTCTCATTAATTACTCTTCTTGATATCCTCTTGATGTGTGATTTTTACGATGGAGAGAACAACGTTTATTTCTAGCTGTATCATAGGTTTCTAGCATGGTTTATTTGGAAGAGGTAAAGCCACCATGAAAGCCACAATAATGATTTTAAATAATAACATTAATAAGTTGTAAGCCAACATTATCTGCAATAATTGATGTCTCAGATGTGATAGGAAGATCTGTAGGTGACATGAAGATCTACTCACATATAAACATACTAGTATAAGAAATCAATAATGAATTCTCCAAAATTTAATCCCAAAACATTATTGAATACTACTCATTTATATTAAACTATATGCAATGTTATAATGGTAAAATGGAATGAAATGTGATAGAAAATGGAATAGGGAAGTAAGTAGGAAAGTGTGTCAGATGGATTAAAATATGGTATTAAATGGGTCGTAAATGCCTCTCATCATTCCCCCCAACTTGGCTTATTACACATCCTCGTGTAATCATTATGATCATGATGTCTTTAGTTTTAACTAAAAAAACTTTAGGTTTATGGATTTTGGCTTTGTCTCCTCCTTGAATCATGATAACTCATAGACACAAATCCCTTTCTTTGCTTCACATGACAAGATTTTATTATTATGATTATTCTTCAATAGGGATATCTCTTTCAAATTTTCATACGTTATTTCTCCTTTCTCTTTGCTTGTTATTTTCTTTCCATTTTATCTTATAGCATCATGGTTCACAAGGTTACATATAGGAGAAGTTTATGTCAATTTACACAAGAGGAGTTTAAATGGGTAAAACATGAGAGATAAGAGAAAAAGAAAGGGCTATTTTATGATGGATATAATGGATAGTATAATGGAATTGTAAGGGTGATGGATGGAAGATAATAGGATGACATTCCTTTCCCCAAGTTAAAGGTTTACCATCCATGGGAAACAAGGAGAGGACATGAAGGGTTTTTGCATAGTGACTAATATAAATAAATTTAAGAGATAAAATAAAGTGGAATGTAGCACATTCCATTGAAAACACCTCAACTAAACAGGCAACTCAGACTACATGTGATGAAAGATGTGAGGATCACATTGAAGAGGAGTAGAGCAATAGAAGTGAGTGATAGGAAGTGCCAAAAAGGAAAGAATCATTGAAACCAATGAGTGTTCCTAAAAATAATGATTAGCAGAAAAACCAGGAACACCAATTACTGCATTTTTCAATTTTTGTTTTTTTAATTTTTGAATAAATTTTGATAATGACAAGTGACCACTAGCAAGCTAGTTTTCAATCAGTAACCACTTAATGGCACTTTAAAAATAGTTTTCACCACTAAGAATTTATTTTGTAGTTGACATTTACCAAAAACTAATTTTCAAATATTAACTGGCCAACAACACCTAAAGGTTTTCACTGTTGGATCTTTTATTTCTTTTATTATTTTTCTTGTTTTTGCATTTTTTCAATTTTTCAATAACTACATAGAACAACCAAAGAAATGAAATCCTAACATGGATGATGAAAAATGATACCATCCAAAGCTTGATTTTTGACCATGACCTCATAGAAGGCACTGTTGAAATTTGATTGCATAATGAACTTGAAATGATCACCAAGAATAACCTCATCAGAAATGGAACCACAAACCACTACACTAAATTTTTTTTTGATCTATGTATCTCAAACCACTGAATCCAAAAACTAGCTAGAGAGCTTCAAAATATACTGGGATGCTTGGGTAAGAGTATTACTCATAAGGATGATGATTCTCATATTTCTCTTTGCTCATAGAATAAGAAGACATCTCCTGAAGATATGAAACCTTATTCTTGTGAAGCTTGTGAAATATCCATTGTAGGAAAATTTAATGTTGCAAGTAACACACCTTCATTACCCAATATATGAGGATGGATTGAAAACCAATAGTAGTCACCAATCTATCCATAGAACTCTAGAGATACACAACTCAAGGAAGGAGTGTAGTAGCTGGTACTATATTCAAAGTATTGTAATATGTGTTGTTGAATAATCATGAACCTCATAGACCATGATGCATATTTTCCTCAATTGAATTAATCACCAAAGAAAGGAAATCTTGTCTCAAAGTGGTGAACACCCTATACCAAAATTTGCATGTGATCTTGAATATTGAAGCACCAGTGAAATGGATATGCACTAGATAGCTAGCAAGTCCACACAATGTGAACAAAGCCAATAGAGTGTGTTATGCAATGCTTGTGTAGAGAAGCATCATTAATTGGTATTGATTCGAAGATTATCACACCACAACAAGAGACCTATGACCATATTCTCAAAACCAAGCATATCAAGTATAGTAAATAAATATCATCCATTCAATAACTCTATCATTAAGTAGGTTATTTAGTTTTACAAAAGATAGATAGAGTTGTTACTATGAATGGATACTTGGTAGAATTGATAAATACAAATAAACTCTTGTGCTCATATAATAGCAATGCAAATTTAACACTAGAGCACATACCTTGAATTGTTAAGATGTCACATGTTGAGGTTTGCTAAAAGGACCAACAAAAAAATCAATGAAGCTTAATTTGAAATCATCCAAAAACCACAAGATTGAAGGGATTACCCCCAACTTAACTTCACGCTACAAGGTCATGAATTCATTAGGATAACCAAAGAAATTAGGTAACTCAAAGAGAGTAACACATCTTTAGAATTTTGTGAGCCTTATTGAATGATAGATAAATCAAATATTTCAATAATTCAATCGATGTATTCCAAAATTAACTATAGGTTATAAAAGTATATGGAATTCAAATCATCCAAGGAATCAAGAAATCAATAGGTGTAATCTATGAATGATCAGTTGGATATACAAGAACCAAGAATGAAAAACATATAGATAGTAATACTTTGATCCTTGCTAAATAAATGAATCATCCATAGTGTATTTGGTCATCTTAGTAAAATGAAAAGAATCAACAATGAGGAATAATGATCATCCAATTTTAACATTTTTGCCATTAATGCATAGAATCCCTTATGATAATCTTAATCAATTATTGGTCCCAAATCAACAAGTATGTGAGGGATGCACCTTTTAATCATAGGCCTCCAAATATCAATATGTGTAAGTCAAAAAGTAATAGAATATATATCTTGGAGGACTTGGCAACATATTTGTGGAATATGGAATACATATGGTTTAATATTACTTAGTGCATGATTGATATTAACAATAAATGAATCATCCATAGTGTATTTGGTCATCTTAGTAAAATGAAAAGAATCAACAATGAGGAATAATGATCATCCAATTTTAACATTTTTGCCATTAATGCATAGAATCCCTTATGATAATCTTAATCAATTATTGGTCCCAAATCAACAAGTATGTGAGGGATGCACCTTTTAATCATAGGCCTCCAAATATCAATATGTGTAAGTCAAAAAGTAATAGAATATATATCTTGGAGGACTTGGCAACATATTTGTGGAATATGGAATACATATGGTTTAATATTACTTAGTGCATGATTGATATTAACAATAAATGAATCATCCATAGTGTATTTGGTCATCTTAGTAAAATGAAAAGAATCAACAATGAGGAATAATGATCATCCAATTTTAACATTTTTGCCATTAATGCATAGAATCCCTTATGATAATCTTAATCAATTATTGGTCCCAAATCAACAAGTATGTGAGGGATGCACCTTTTAATCATAGGCCTCCAAATATCAATATGTGTAAGTCAAAAAGTAATAGAATATATATCTTGGAGGACTTGGCAACATATTTGTGGAATACGGAATACATATGGTTTAATATTACTTAGTGCATGATTGATATTAACACACATACTCAAGAGTCCATTAATTGAAATTGATGCAATTTGAAGTATGGGCTCATTTGTAGGTATTTGGAATTCACTAAGTAGAAAAGAAGAACAAAGTTGAATATATTTCAATAAATGATAATGTTCTTCTAATTTAATTATACCAAACTCCCATTCCTTAAGTGCATCAATATATTCCAATATTGATTTACCAAATTGAAGTTCATTAGTAGATGGTAAAGGGATTTGTGAAAGTTCATTAACCACCTTATTATGAAGTTTTTTATGAGGCAATATAGTTGCCTTTGGTGGATATGGTGGAGTGGGTAGAATATGATGTGAATTAGATAATGAATATGGTAAAAAATGTGAAGGAGATAAAGTAGATGGGAATAAGTAGAATGAGTGAAATGAAGATGGTAAGGATGGATATGGTGGAATATAAGAGGGATATATGGGTTGTTGTGAGCATGCATGATTACATTCATTGTGCATGCTAGGTGGAGAAGTACATTTTGAAGAAATATGTTAGCTTTGTAATGAATTAGAGTGACAATACATGTTACCAACATAATGCATACCTTGATATTATTGGGTTGGTTGTTGAGATTGTTCATCCATTATAAGTAATACTTGGTCACTTCCTCCCTTATCTTTGTAGGGATCACAAAAAATTTATACCTTATTCATCACTTGCTCTTGATTGTTCATGCAAAGGCATTGATCATCTTTCCTATAGCAATTAGAACAACAATTGGTTAAATGTTCATCCTCAAAATCACATTTCTCTAAGAATTCATCAATGATTTGCTCATGTTCAAACATAGAGATAGAATTCTTTCATACCTATGATAATGGAAGATCAATATCATTTAAGATGCATTCATTAGGTATAGGGGATGTAAAAATGTTACCTTTGGTTGGTACAATTTCCCCATTGGTTTCTTCTTTTATTTTTAAATTTGAAGGTGTGGGTCTGGGGGTGGTAGGAATTAGTGGGTTCAAGGGGCAATGCTCCTTGTGGGGTCTTGGGGTAGTGCCCAAGGTGCACTCCTATCACAGTACAAGGCGAGGTTGAGGGGTAGTGCCCTGAATGCTAAACACGTTTTGCCTCTTGTATTCCCTCCAAATTTTGCATTTTTGTAACAATTTTCAACCAAAATTGATATACTTGAACAACATTGAAAAGGCATCATTTTAAACATTTTTCTTCAAAATTTGCTTGTCTTTACCAATAACTCACAACCACTTATGATAATGTAAAATTCAATTAACTTCTAAAGCAACTAATGAATCTAATTTCTAAGGCCTACTTGCAAACTCTAAAACAAAACTCTAAAGCAATGCATCTATATGATTTAACTGACACAAATTAAGATTAATGACTTAAGCAAGGCTAGCAGTTGCAAAAGTTTTCATCCTAATACATTGTTCCTAACTCAAATCATCAAACTAACATGCCTTTGACACTTTTCATTGGCAATGGTGCCAAAATGATAGGCCAACACTGGGGTAGATAATAAGAGGAGAATTAACAATTTTATGATGAAATTCAGCTGGTCTACATGTGTCAATTTGAGAACGTAAGCTTGCAAAAGGTGTTGAAGTAGTATTCTATCAAGGGATGATAGTTGTGAGATGAGGATTTATGAATGCAACTAAAACACTCAAAACTAAATCTATAGGAAATCAAAATGATTGTAGCAACAAGAAGTATCACTTGTTGATACTACAAAGATTAGAAACAAAACTATCTTCCTAAAATAAAAATAAAAATCACAATAATCTATAGATAAAATAGTAATGAAATCATTTCTATATTATATTTTAATTACTGAATGACTAATCTAAAACTCACTAACTGATACAAACACAAAAATATGTTTTGATGATAATCTAAGCAAAAAATATAAAATTATACAAAATAGAATAACACACTAATGAAATACATCATCGTGTTTCACCATGGGGTGGGCCCTTACTCCTAGCTTGCATGGTGGATAGAGAAAATGTTGTTTCTACACTATTGTGATCATGCAAAAACAAATATCTTATTTACTTCAAAGTATGCAGTCCAAACCTGTGTACAATAAATTTCTTCTAGTTGAAATATGTCTATTAACAATCTGCCTCTCACTATTTATATATGGACAACCTCAACAATTTCATAACTAATTTGATATGCATTCTGTTTAAAGAAAGGCTATTACATAGAATAGACCCATAATTGAAATGTTTAGTTTCCAAAGAATAGTCAATTTCCTATTATCATTCTAGCAATTGTATTGTTTTTATCTACTATTTTGAGCCATGACTTTTAAAATGGTTTGGAAGAATCTAGCTATCAATACCAATTAGATATGTCCAAACAATAATGTGGCTATGAAACATATTCATTTCATCAGCTGCATTATTAACAACAATGATCTATGATTAGATTTTAATTTCTACCCTCTCATTAATTACTCTTCTTGATATCCTCTTGATGTGTGAACTTTACAGTGGAGAGGACAATGCTTATTTTCTATCTGTATCATAGGTTTCTAGCATGGTTTATTTGGAAGAGGTAAAGCCACCATGAAAGCCACAATAATGTTTGTAAATAATAACATGAATAAGTTGTAAGCCAACATGATCTACAATAATTGATTTCTCAGATGTGACAAGAAGATCTACTCACATATGAACATACTAGTATAAGCAATCAATAATGAATTCTCCAAAATTTATTCCCAAAACATTATTGAATACTACTTATTTATATTAAACTATATGCAATGTTATAATGGTAAACTGGAATGAAATGGGATAAAAAATGGAATAGGGAAATAAGTAGGAAAGTGTGTCAAATAAATTAAAATATGTTATTAAATGGGTTGTAAATGGCTCTCATCACAAAGCACCATATAGATTGATATCTATAGAGAATGAAAAACTTAATAAACAAGTGCATGAATTGTTGTAGAAGGGATTAATCAGAGAAAGCTTGAGTCCATGTTTGTACCTCCTATATTATCACCCAAAAAGAATGGAAAATGGAGAATGTGTACTAATTCCAGAGCTATTAACAAGATCATAGTGGAATATAGGTTTCCTATGTCAAGGATGGATGACATAATGGATTGTTTCAGTGGAGCAAGGAATTTTACCAAGATTGATTTGAAGAGTGACTATCATCAGATCAAAATTAGAGAAGGTGATGAAAGGAAGACTACTTGCAAGAAAAAATATGGTTTGTATGAATGGTTGGTTATTCCTTTTGGTTTGACTAATGCACCTAGTACTTTCATGAGGTTGATGAATGAAGTTCTGAAGAGATTCTTGGGTAATTTTTGATTGTTTATTTGGATGATATTCTAATAGTCAGTAAGACTAAGGAAGAACACCTTGAACATGTTAGACAAGTATTGCAAAGATTGAAAGAGGAGAAGTTGATGATTAATCTTAAAAAGTGTTCTTTTCTGCAAGAAGAGATTGCATATTTGGGATTTGTGATTTCAACTGATGGTTTTAGAATGGATCTTGAGAAGGATAAAGAAATTTTGGAATGGCCTACACCTAAGAATATGGGTGAGGTAAGATCATTTCATTGTTTGGCTAGTTTTTATAGGAAGTTTATAAAGAATTTCAATGCTATTTGTAATGCTATGAATGAAATAATGAGAGGAGATAAAAAGGAATTCAAGTGGACATATGGAGTAGATAAGAGTTTTGAGACTTTGAAAAAAAAGGTTGCTAAGTTACCTATATTGGCTTTTCTTGATTTTAATAAGGTATTTCAAGTTGAATATGATGCAAATGATAGTGCAATAGGAGCTTCATTAAGTCAAGAAGGTAAACCTATTCCTTTCTTTAGTGAGAAGTTGAATGATGCTAAAAGGAAGTATTCTATGTATGATTAAGAGTTCTATGCTATTGTTGAAGCTTTGAAGAAGTGGAGACATTATTTAATTCCTAAGGAGTTTGTGTTGCATACTAATCATAAAGCTTTATAGTACTACGAAAGTCAACATAAATTGATTTAGATACATATGAACTAGGTCAATTATTTGCAAAGTTTAACATTTGCGATTAAGCATAAGGGTGGAGTTACTAATAGAGTTGCTGATGCATTGAGTAGAAGACATTCTTTGTTGACTAAAATGAAGGTTAAAGTTTTTGGTTCTGATGAAATGAAAGATTTTTATGATATTGATCCTAATTCTTTTGAGGTGTGGAGAGAGTGTAGAGCACCAAATATAATAGACCACATAAATAAATATGATGAATATTTCATTCAAGAAAGTATGTTGTTCAAAGGAATTCAATTGTGTATCCCTAGAAGTTCCATAAGAGTAAATTTGATTAAGGAAAAGCATAGTGATGGATTGGCTAGACATTTTGAAATTGATACGATGTTGAGTTTGCTAAAGAAAAAGTATTATTTTCCATAGATGTATAAGAATGTTTAGAAATTTGTGAAGAGTTTTGGAGTTTGTCAAGTTGCAAAAGGACTAAGTCAAAATACTAGTTTGTATATTCTTGAGAAACCTTGGAGTGACATTAGTATGGATTTCATTCTTGGATTGCCTAAAACAACAAAGGGGTTTATTCTATATATGTTGTTGCAGATAGATTTTCTAAAATGACTCATTTTATACAATGTAAGAAGAAATTAGATGCTAAGCATGTTGCTGAATTTTTTTTCAAAAAAATTGTGAGACTACATGAATTACCAAGAAGCATCATTTCAGATAGAACCAGTAATTTTTTTGGTTACTTTTGGAGGAATTTGTGGAAGAAGATGGATACTAAGTTGAAGTTTAGTTCTACATTCCATCAATAGACTAATGGATAAATAGAGGTTGTGAATAGAAGCTTAAGTAATTTTTTGAGATGTTTAGTTGGAGATAAGCCAAGTAATTGGGAAGTAGTGTTGGCACAAGTTGAGTTTGAATATAATAACTCTATGAATAGAAGTATACCAAAAACAACTTTTGAGATTGTCACAAGAATGTAGCTGAGAGAAGTATTATACTTTAGGGATGATATCGGTGAAGAAAAGAGAAATGCTATAGGGGAAGAATTTTATGATTTTATGGAGTCTTTGGATAAGGAAATAAAATTGAGGTTGGAACAAAGTAATGAGAATTATAAAGAGAATGCTCATAAGTCTAGAAGAGATTATGTTTTTCAAGTTGGTGATGAGGTGATGGTTCATTTGAAGAAAGGAAGATTTCCTATTGGAACATAAGTAAGATGAAGATGAAGAAATTTGGATCTTGTAAGATCTTGAAGAATTTTAATAGTAGTAATGGCTATGAAGTTGAGTTACCTAATGACATGGATATATCTCATATATTCAATGTTGTTGATTTGTATACGTATCATGAGTCAGATGATGAAGTTATTATATTAGATGATTATGCTAAGAAGCAGATTGAAGAGGTTGAAAAGGTATTGGATCAAAGAGTTGGTAAAACCACAAGAGGAAAATATTACTATGAGTATTTGGTAGAGTGGAAGGATAGACCAATTGAAGATGCCACATGGATTTCTCAATCTTAGTTGGATTCAACACAAGTTGTGACACTTGCATGATTTAGGAGAATCATTTCTTTCTACCCTAGTTGTCTAATGCAAGAGCACCCTAGGTTGCACTGCTATCCTACATATTTTCAGTTTTTCATATTTTCTACCAAGTTGTAATGTGTTGCATTGCCAAGTTTTTAGTGGGTTTTGATTGTTTAGTGGATGCTAAGATTCCCGGTTGATGCTGAGTTCATAGTTACTTCCAAGTGTTCTTGGTTGCCAAGTCATCCTTTGCATGCGAAGTTTGTGTGGTTACTAAGTACATTTGGATGCTAAGTTTGTGCGAATTTCGAGTTCATTTAGATGCTGAGCTTTTGTGGATGTCGAGTTTGTTTGAATGCCAAGTGCTAGTATTTCATGGAACCTTCATTTTTTGAGGTGTCTATGTGTGGTTTCCTATTGGGGCTGACCTTTGCATTTGATTTAGTGCTTGATATGTATTGCGAGCCAACTTGTGTCTTAGCCTAGAATTTAATATGAGAGTTTATTTAGTTTTATTTGCAATAGGTTGACTTGTGGCTATGCATGTATTTAAGAGACCTTGGTTAGATTCTTTGTGATAGAACTAAGACAGAGAGGAGGAGCATAATGCAAAGTTAGATCATAAAAGATTGTAATTGAATTGATATATGGCTATAACCTGGAAGGCCTTTTAGTTGGGCATGTATGCTAATCATTTGTTGAATCAATAAAAGAACATTGATCTCTCTCTCTCTCTCTCTCTCTCTCTCTCTCTCTCTCTCTCTCTCTCTCTCTCTCTCTCTCTATGGTGTTGTTCTCTTTGTGTGTTTTCTTCCATTGCATTAACTTTGCAAGTTTGGTTTGGATTTCTAGGTGTACCTTTAGCCTTAGTTGTTCTTTCACTCCTTGCATCAACTTAATCAAAAGAAGTGTGCCTCTGGGGTCCAATCAAGAAAACTACTAGGCTATATTATTTTTGCAAAAGGGATAGATGTGGATCCCAAAAAGGTTCAAGCCATTATAGATATGAAAGCACCTAGAAATCTAAATCAACAATGGTCATTACAAGATAGATTGTAGGTAGTGATATGTTTTGTCTCCTAATTAGTTAAAAATTAGATTCCCTTCGCTTGCCTCTTACACAAAGTTGTTGTTTTCAAATTTTGATGTTGCCTATTCTACACAAGCCACTCTTAATGTATGTTTTAGTAACTAAGAGATTACTAGGTGCACTATTAGCCCAAGAGGATGATAGTGGGGAAGAAAAGACCATTTACTACATCATTAGGACTCTAATGAGTTATGGAATCAACTACACATTCATCAAGAAAGCTTGCCTTGCAGTAGTTTTTGCTTCCCCAAAACTACCTCAGTATCTTCTTTCACATAAAGGAAAAATCTTGCAAAAAATAGACCCTTTGAAGTATCTTCTCAACAAAAAAACTTTAAATGGAAGAATTTTTGAATGGGTATTAATCTTTAACAAATTTGACATAAAGCATGTTGTTCACAAAGCCATAAAAGGTCAAACATAGCTGACCAATTGGAAGATTCATCACTAGAGGATTCCAATCCTATTGTTGCTGATTTTCTAGATGCACACATACTCCATATTGAGCCTATTACATGAAAGCTTTATTTTGAAATTTCTTACACTCACATGGATTAGGGGTAGGTATCCTTTTTATCACACCATGAGGAGTTACCATTCCCAAGTCATAAAAGCTTTTATTCCCTTGTACAAACAATATTGTCAAATATGAGGATTTAGTTATTGGAATTTAGCTAGCTTTGGAATAGAAATTTACTACATTGGATATTTGTGGAGATTCTCAATTAGTAATCAATTTTATATATATATATATATATATATATATATATATATATATATATATATATATATATCAAACCAAGCATAAAAAGTCCCTACAAATAGATGGTTGATGCCCTCAAAGAATTCTTTATATGAATCAATTTTGAGAAGACCCCTAGAGATAAGAACAAGGTCATTGATGCCATGGATACTTTGGCATCTATTCTTCAACAAGCTGATCAAAATGAACAGTATGAGTTTATAGTTGAAGAGATTTTTCAACGCATGCTATCTTTTTCCAAACTAAATCCAACATCATTTGTTTACTTATTGACTAGATATCCCCTTGGTATGGTCCAATTTACACCTACCTTAAAGTCCACCAACTTCCAACCAACCAAATATATAACCATAAAAGAACCTTTATTTTCCAAGCCTCACATTATACTTTACTAGCTGAAATGTTGTATCAAAGAGGTCTTACTAACAGTTTAATTTGATGTCTAGAGAGTGAGGGGGCTAATACAAATATGCATAAGGTGTATGAAGGTATGTATGGGCCTCATTCAAGTGGTTTCACCCTTGCCAAGAAGATTTTGAGGATGGATAATTTTTGGCCCATGACGGAGATAGACTCCATTGAATTTGCTAAGGCTTGCAAGAAATGTTGATTTCACAAGAACTTGATCCATGCACCATCTCAAGAGCTCCAATTATTGACCACACCTTGGTAACTTTATCACTAAGCTTTTGAATTGATAGGTATAATTTCCCCCCATTCTTCAAGTGGACACAAATTGATTATCATAGCAACAAAATATTTCACAAAGAGGGTAAAAGCCACACCACTAACAAAAGAAATAGTAAAAATAGATCTCATCATTCATCCTCAAACATATTATATGTAGGCTTGATATACCTCATGCCATATTAATGGATAATGTTCTATACTTCAAGAAATAGATCATTAACAAAATTTATGAAGTTTTCCTATTATGGATCACTCTTCATCTATTTATTTTCCTTAAGGGAATGGGCAAGTAGAGACAATCATCAAGAAAATTATTAATATCCTTAAAAGAACTAGTTTCCAAACACCTACAAGGGAAACTCGATTCTCTTTGGTCTATGAAAGTGAAGTAATGTTACCAATGGAAGTCAAAATACCATCTATAAGAGTTACTCTACATGATGTCATGATAGATCAAGAGTATAGGGTATCTCACCTTGAATAGCTAGAGTTTATGGAGGAACACCTAAATAGGGAATATGAGTATCTTCAAGTTTAACATAATCAACTCTCTAGACTCTATAACAAAAAGGTAAGCCATGGGTTTTTTTAGATAGGAGATCTAGTCCTTCGTAGAAATCCCAAGAATCAGTCTATTAGGTTAAAGTAAGGAAAGTGGGAAGTTTATTGGATAAGTCCCTATATCATCACAAAATCTTTTAGGATTGGAACCTACAAACTTGCCAATTGTGAAGGGGAAGAACTATCATAACCCCAAATAACATCCACCTCAAAAGATTTTATGTCTAGCATCTTGAAAGACAAACACATATCAAAAAAAGAAAAAAGGAAAAAAAAGGGAGGATATTATGGTAGACAAGGAGTAAGACATAACATATTTTGGATTTCAATATTCCTTCAACAACACAAGTCCTATAATGTGAAAAGAAGGGATTATAGATGAATGGTTCATTTTGTGCCTCAAAAAAATATTGCTTCTTTGTGGCCTCTCCATTTTCTCGTGCCTCATTTACATACTACCAAGAGCAATTCATAGAGGATGGGAGAAAGAGAACAAGAGGAACCTTTTATAGATGAATCATTTGAAGCCATTTGGCATGGAAAATATTTGTTTATCTTGGTTGAGAGACTCATAGCTTGGTATTTTAAACTTTATTAGTAGGGTATTAGATCTAGATTTGATTGTGCACATACCCAATTGAGAAGTAATTGTGGGTTTAAGTTCTACATTGGGAATTTGTGGTTGCTTAGCATTAGAAATAAAAAGGAGAGGAAATAGTAGAAAAGAGGAAAATTATGGCTCAAATGAAATATGGAATAAGATTATGTTTTAAGATATCACATGCATAAATTATAGGCAAATTAGTACACATCTCAATTTTTTAAACATATCAAGGCTCCTATATATTTGAAGTTTATGTGAATTGTTGTAAGTCCCTTAACAAAATTTCATTTTCTCTGCAAAGGTCTGTGTAGTCCCAAAAATACTTTTTTTGCTATTCAAAAGATCCATATGGTCCCAAAAATGCATTTTCCTATCCAAAAAAAGAGAGCATGTGATACCAAAATCCTTCTTGTAATCCTATGAATCTATTTTATTACCTTGCAAAATCCAAAATTTTCCTACCAATTTGTTTCAATTCAAAGATAAGAGATATGCATAGGAGAGTAGCATGCATGCTCCTATCTATGTATGAGCTTGTTTACAAAATTCTTAAAAATATAAAAGAAAAATTTTAAAAATAAAAAAATATATACAACAATATAACACACACACACACACACACACACACACACACACACACACACACACACACACACACACACACACACACACACACACACACACACACACACACACACACACACACACACACACACACAATCACACTACCTGACATATGTGTTTCATCATGCCTAAATCTTCTAGTCTTACAAGAATTGTTAGTTTTTGGGAACAATTGATATTTTTATTTATTTTTCTCTAACAATCCATTCAGATACATTTTTGTATTCCTTTTTTTAAGGAGTTTTGATTTATGTTGCCTCTAGTTTAATGAGTTCCCCAACAAATTGGTAACAATATCCATCTCATTACAATTTGAAATCCAATCCATACCAATACATCCAAGCTTTTCGTTATCCTTGAAAATTCAAAAAAAAATGTTAAATACTGTAAAAGTAAAAAATAAAATTCCCTTTTCATTTGTTTAAATTATTTAAATGTATAATTCAATGTTCCATTGGTTTCATGTCAAGATGGTGCCCATCTATAGTTACCACTCCTTTACGATGGGTTTGAGTACCTTGACTTATTTTATATGAAATCAATGGTTATGTAAGACCTATCCTCAGATTTACTTATTTAAATATGATTTCCTTTATTAAATTTATTATTGGAGATTTGAATGGATATATGAGCATGAAAAGGTGACGCTAGGAGAAATTCTCATGGTTATTGCTAGAAACCATGTATAAGATATTATGATAATTCTAACCATCTTACATATAATTATTTGATGATTGTTGCAATACTATAATTTAATATTTACCCCCTTATGAACCATTGGAAATTTGAAGAAAAAGTTTATGAATTCACTAGAAGTTCCCTTAAATAGCTTAATTCTAAATATTACAAGTACATTATGATGTGTTAAGGTTGTTAGGGTATCATGTACAAGAGGTTAGACTTCTATATTTGGATGAGTTATTTAGTTACTCAAAATAATGGTTTAAATCATAACATTGCATGTGTTTTCTAGGATACATATGCATAACTAGGTGATAGGAAGTTATGGACTTAGATAATTATGATGATAATGGATATGAGTTAAGGTTTTATGGTTTAAATATCCTAATGGAAATTCAGATCAGTTGATCCATTCATGTTTTGACACCCTATGATTCAAGACTTACTACATTGCTTGATTTTAAAAAAATTTATTTGTACTAATGATGCTATGAGGTGATCCACCTAATGATGATGATGTTATTTATGGTATCTTGATGATTAGGCTATATGCATTCTCATAGTTCAATATGCTCTATTGATGATGTTTATGATGTTTAAGTATATATATGAATTATGATGATTATTCTAGTGTTTTAATTCAAATTGATAAATATGATATGATATTACGTTTATGTAATCAATTATGTGTTATCAGGTGCAAAACTAGAAAATTTTATTAAAATAATAATGTAGAATGTTTAGTCAATTTATTATGCAATTTGATTTATATATACATGTGAGTTCATCAAGCTACTAATGTTCAAATTGAGTGTGCAAGAAAATTATCATGGAAATTATCAGAGAATTGGTAACCAACCATATGTGCAAACTATAGTGCCAAGGTTGAATCTAATGAAAAGATTCAAACCTCATTGTTAAGTGACTTAATTCATGATTGTGAATTGTATGTATGTATTAGGTGATTTCATAGTGTAATTAGTGGCATGTCAATATTGTGTAGTGTTATTTTACAATGTCATTGGAGACTTGCCATGTCTATATTTAACAACATATCTACTAAGGTTAGAAATGTAACCCTAAACCTAAATAACTTATTATGAACATAATTAAAGCCCTTTGATTTGGAGATACTTGTAAAGTATCACCAATTAGGTTATTTGAATTCAAATTTTTCTAGTTACTTCTAGAGACCAAAAAGTTTTCCTAGGGGTCAATTTTAACAAAATCCAAGTACCTAAGTGTTAGGTGTATGGGTTAGGAATATTTATAACACTACTAGAACCCCCTAGTTCCCTTGGTGAACCTTTTAATATCCCATTTACCACATGTTGCGAAAATTGAGTGGACTCTTGACCTTTACCAAAACACACATTCCTTTTCAATCTTACATGTATGATAAGCGAAAAGGGAAAGCCGAAGGACTCAAGGGTCAATTCCAAATTTAATGTAGGTGGGTAGGAAAGAATTGGAGGCCTTTTTAAAGGCCCTTTGAGGAGTTAGAGGGTGTTCACCCACTCTCTAATTTTATAGACATTAGGATTTTTAATGGAAGCAAGTAAAAAGAGATTGGGCTCTTCTCAAATAACATTTATCATAACACTTGTAAAGGTTGGTCACCTCCTTTTCCATGGAATTCTTGTTCTTGTTGTAAAATAGATTAGTATGTGATTTCATTCTCTTGCACATGTGATTCATGCATTTTGTGTTCTTGAAATGTAAGGGATAAGATTTTGTCTTGATTTCATTCTTGTTTATGTTCATTTTCTTGGTTTTATATTGAGTGATTTGTAAAAGGTGTAATGGCATTACTCACCCTTGGATAGGGAGGAAGTGACCAACTATGGGGGAATGGGTTACATTAGAATCCATGGAAGTGTAAAGTCTCTTCTCATGTAGAAAAAAGAGAATTAATGCAAGGTATATGGACCCTTGCATGCCAATGTTCTTGATCTTTATTTTTGGGAGATAAGGAGGAGAAAGTATGAGAAGTTTATGTGGATTCTATCCTTGGAAAGGCATGGTTATCGTATGTTTTACATTTGGCAATATCCTACATGGTAGTCCACCTTCACCCCTCTGTTTTGGGTATATGTTGTGGTATATGTTGTGTGATTTGAAATGGTTGTCACCCGTTGGTTACCGGTTCTCCTAGATTAGTGTGTGGCCTCATTGAGACTTAGTTTAGGAGGTGAGCACTCCATGGTTATGCTCTATTTTGTTTTAGGTTATGGTGACTGAAATCATATTGGTAAAGCCTTGAGAAATTCTTCATATTGATATCATTATGGAAGCAAAGAGATGGTATTATTTTGTTGCCACAATGAAGAGGAGAAGCCTCCACTATTGTTGTTTTATTATTTTAATCTTGATGCATAATCAACTATGAGGAGTTTTAATTTTTTTGTGAACTGGTATTTATGGTTGTGAGAAAATATAATTTTTTAAAGGAAATGTGTACTAAATTTATGTTGAAATCATTTTGCAAGAGATGCTTATTTTTTTTCATACTTTCATTGTATTAGTTTGAAAAGAAATGAAAAAAGAGAGTACCTAATGTCAAGAAAAGTTGGTTTAAAATCATATGTGGATGTTTCTTATTCTTGTTGGTATTATTGAAATGAAAGAATAAATGGATCTTGAATTTTGTTCTATTGTTATAGTAAAAATTTAAACATGATAAAATGAACTCTATCAAGTTGTAGACCATGTTAATATAGTTCAAATAAGCTAAGTGTAATTCATTGCAATAGGAAAATTAAATCTACTTAGTGGCTTCAATAATTCTTGAATGATTTGATAAAGTAAACAAAATATTAGTATGATAAATTTATTAATGTCAATAGAATGAATAGACACAATAATTATATTAGTTTTCAAAAGAAAAGATTCATGGAGTAGAACAATGAGCAAATAAAACTCTAAGTAATAAACTTCCAAAGTTGAAAAAAATGGGATAGAAAAGTAAGAAGAAACAAAAACAAGGGTAAATAAAATTTTCCAAAAGGAGACCTTCTGGAAAATGTATGGGAGGAAAATTTATTCCTCCCATCCCCAAAAAATTATATAGAGAATAAAATAACAATATCTCATTTCCCACATGCAAAAAAAAATAATACTTAATTAATAATAACAAAAGTTCCTTAAAAGTAAAAGGATATGGCTATCCTCACTATAAATTGCACCATTGACAAAATTTGAAAAAATAAAATAATGATTTGTTTTGAAATTTTCAGCATTTGATCTTCATGATCTATATATTTTATGATCGAAAACAACAAAATTTTTGAGAAAATTTCATTGTGTTTTCATGAATATGAAAAAGAATCATGTTCAACTTCTTTACTTATTTGTTTTTGTCTTTGGTGCATTTTGTCTAGAGACTAGCCAATGCCAAAGTAAAACACCCCACCCCACTTGCCCAAGAAATGATTGTTAAAAAAACCAAAATTAATATTAAATTTGGAGTCTTTAACCCCTTGGAAAATGCATCCCCAACTTGCACAAGAAATAACTTTATTAATAAATAAAATAAACTTGCAAGGAATTTTTTTTAAAATATTAAATTGGGAGGGGTCTTTTCACCCTGCACTTACCACCACAGGCCCTCTATTTCTTAAGCACTACCCACAACCTTTTGGGATAGGTTACTATCCAAACAAAATGCACTAAAGACAAAATAAAGTCAAACCCATTCTTATCTAAATTCACAAAAATATAGTGTTTTTTTTGAAAAAAATTGTTGTTGTCGACTACAAACTATGGAGATCAAATGTTGAAATTTTCAAAAAAAATCCATGATGTTTTCAATTTTTTGAAAATTGGTCAACTATATAGTTTGTAGGGAGGATAGCCACATTCCAACCTTTTAATGCTACACTTTTTTTTTTCTCTAAATGCAACTCCTCTAAATTAAGCCAGCCATCATACATTTGTACTTTGGTAGATAGTAGAGTGTAAGGGGAGAAAACAAGTAGGAATAAAGTAAAGGGAATGGGTAGCAAATGAAGTAAGAAAAAAATGGGGTGGGAAATAAAGTAAATAGTATAGGGGTTTGGAATTGATAGGGGTTAGTGTAGGGTATTCTTATTGATATAATTTGGTTATTAATATTATGTATATAAAATAATGTAAATAATGTATATGTTATATAGATATACGGTGCACGCTTTCATCACCATCGAAAAAGGACACAATTTTTCATACACAACAATAATGCTTCTAGAAATCTACAAGACTTAACTAATTCCCAATTGTAGGAAGCAAAGAAAAAGGTAGAATGCTTGGGGAGTCAAATCCTTGACCCTTGGAGCCAACAGAGCCTTATAATAAGTAATTGTTATTCACAAGGCTAGATTTATTTTTGAAAGCAAGAGCTAGACCTTCAAACACCTTTTTTAGGTCCCATACAACTTTTCTATGCCCACATTGCCTTTTGAAAGGCTAAATTTCCTTTTTAGGCCCAATCACCTTTTTAGGGCCAAAATGCCTTTTTGAGGCCAACAAGTACCTTCTCAAGGCCAAAAATGCCTTTTCCAACCCTCTAATGCCTTTTTAGAACTTCTAGTGCCTTTTTTAAGGTTCAGGCACATTTTTCAAGCCCAAATGCCTTTTTCAAGGGCCCAACACTTTCTTTCAAGCCCAAATCACCTTTTTGAGCCCTTCTAACACCTTTTTCAGGTCCAAGTGTGCTTTTCGAGGACAAAACACCTTCTTCTAGGCCCAAATCACCCTTTTGAGGACTTCTAATACTTCTAATACTATTTTAAGGCCCAAATGTCTTTTTCAAGGCCCATTCACCTTTTGAGGCCCTCAATCATCCTTTTGTGCCTGTACATGCCTTTTGAAGGCCAGAAATACTTTCTTTAACAACCTTAAAATATCTTAATTGTCCAAACTTAGATAATAGAAACTATTTACAATACTTGGCAAGGAAAGGACCATTCATCTTGATTTTGGTTCCAACTTGCTTGCAAAGGCTATCAATCTTTTACAAATTTTCTCAATCAAGAGATTGCCAATGTTGTTAAGCTCTGATCAACCATGTTAGTTAGTGCACTAAATTATCCTCCACATTTAATGTACAATTTGTGCGATAGAATTTTCTACTTTTTCAACTCATTTCACACAATGTCTTGGTCCAACAACACCTCATCACCAAACACTCCTTGCCACAACACCTAAATGATGTACAAGTTTGTATGCATTTTTCATTAAAAAAACACATATTTTAATTCAACACATTTACTTAACATAAAATAAATTATAAAATCTCAAATAAATATAAAAAAATCATAAACTCTCACCAAAATATAAAATATATATAAAAATCACGAACTCACAAAATAAAAAAGCTCCAAAAATTTCAACCAACATTTTATTCTAAACTTTGTTCATAAATTCATAAAGCACACATGATTCAATTTTTTTTCTCACAATAAATACTTTATTTCTCACTAAGTTGTGGTACAAATACAATAATGCAAAGATTAGCATGAATCTCACTATGACCTTCCTTATAGAGGTAGCATGTTTTGATTCTTGGTAGGGGGTGTTCCCCTTAGTGTTATTCCAGAAGATGATGCTCCAACAGTAGATCCCCATCTCATCCAAACAACATCCGTTGGTATCAAAATCTTACTACTATGGAATTGAGCATTCAAAAACTAGGTAAATTTCTTATCCACAAACTACATCCCTTGTCATTGGTCCATCAACATTGATTGATAATATAGCCAGATTGTAATATGCAGCTTCTTCATGAACTTTGGCAATCTTTTGCATATGTAGGAACAAATTATCCACTAGTTTTCTTATACCTAGTGTAGTAATTGCCTATTTGGACACATCATACTCATGTTACATCTATCCTATTTCATTCTTCTAGTGCTCTACTTTAGTCTTAGCCTCATTAAGCCATTGCTAATATTGCTTCACCTATGCCTTGCTATCTGCCAACCACTCCTGAATCTATATACACACCACATGTATTTTTGACACAACATCCTTAAATGAATTTGACTGCACTTGTAGCAGCACTTGCTTAATCTATGCACTCTCCAAACATGCTTGCCATCCTCAAAGCATCCTAAAATCTTCATGTCTATGATCATTCAACTCATATCCAAGCATCATTTCCTCTAGCCCATCATCTTTCCACCCACAATGTAGCTACCAATAGCTGCAACCAATAATATTCTTCATTCAACTCGACTTCTACGTGACTCACTTCCACCTATTCCCTATCCTCATGTTCCTTTTCTATTAAACCAAATAAAAATGCAACTTCTTATTTGACATTCTCTATTCAAACTCTCTCCACTACAAGTTCTTTTCACAGTTCCCCCACTTCATGCCCTAGTTGTCCCAGACCATCTCACTTGGGCTCTTTCTCTAGCTCCCAAAGATCCCCTTTGCTCATTCACTAGACCCTATATAGGCCTCCTAAGGATACTTAGATAGCTTTCTATGCTAGTCACTTCACATTCACTGATGTCTTTAGTTTTCCTCCACAAATTTTCTCCTAGTCTCCTCAAAGATCCTATCTCCTCTACCCCTACAAATATCTATTAGGTGATTCATTTCACCCCAAATTGAATCCCCTTCATATGAGTCATTAGATCAACACCTGAATCCACTTGTAGTAGAAGTTTCACCACACTCCATGACATAATTAACATAGCTAACAAGGGAGATTCTTCCACCCCAACTCTTGAGCCACTAGGATGCTCTTGGGAAACCTCCAGCTAACTCACCCCGATGCAATCATGCCCTTGAATACATGGCTCAAGCTGATTAACTATATCACTCAATGTACATCAAGCATGCTTTTCCCTTCTCCACTACCTCAGCCATCCTCCATAACCCACATCCCCCATCTCTGGCTCTTGTTGTGACTGGTCTTGTGAGCTTACAATGATCATAGTCTTTCATTGACTATGTCCTTTCAAAATTTTGATCTACAACACATAAGAATGTTTCCAATGCTTATACTCACTTATTTATGGCCAAAACTCAATGGACATTTGTACTTTTTTCTTCATCCAACATTCAATCTATGTGACAAACCACACTAGGCATGGGTACGTTACCTATTGAGTCCAAAAATTACCAAGTCACTTTACAAGCAACAAAAGGTGACTATAGAAACAACTCTAACATTGGATTTCCATACAAGAGGACATACCACATTATTTTCCAAATCTAAAAAAGTCAACCCACCCACCCATACATAGTCTTTATACTTAGAGTAAAGAAAATGGTTCACACAATGACTTTAAATATACATAGATGAAACAATATTTAGAATGTTGCATAGTAGCCATGGCACAAGGATCTGCAAATATTAGTTTTCTCACTATCATGCATTTCTAGCAACTAGATAATGCAAATGACTAGAGGAGCTAGGACGAAACCAATACCATAACAATTTATTTTCTTTCTTCTTATGGTGTTTTGATCTAATGATCCTCTAATTTCATGTAATATTGGTGTCCATTTATAAGTGCCTCCTCCTGATTCAAAGGCTATGTGTACCTCAACTAGTTTTACATGAAATCAAAGGTGAGCCCTATTATTTTGAATGCACCTCTTTGTGTGTTTAATTCTTTTTGTGCTTTATTGTGGTAAGTTTCTAATTGATGGTTACAATACTTTCCATGTACAATACTTTTTAAATGTTTGGAATGATAAAGTATTCATATTGTCATGGTTGAACCAACTTAGTGACTGTACTATATCCTTTTTAAGGTGCCCAATGACATAACTTGAAAATCATATTCTTTAAATGAAAAGTGATAATTAGGTGCATCCATTCATTTTACAATTTTCATTATCCCTATTCTTAGTTTTTCCTCCTACTCATAGCATTTCTCATTGGGTCATGATAAAAAAATGTCATTTAGCATTCTCTTGCAAGGGATATCCACTAGACCTTTTTAAAAATAATTTTGCACTATTAAACATGTAAATATAATAAAAAATCAAAATAATCAAGAGCTCTATCAAGTATTTTGGACTTTTGTATCAATCATATTGCATTTTAATCATATCACATCATCACATTTGAATCTCAAATTTTATACCACCTATTGCATCACATCATTTAGGTAGCACCTAAATCTCAAATTTCCATTCCTAAGGCATTATTGATCATTAGATAAATTGTGATTCATTTTATTATATCATTAGGTTTCATTTTATCTCCCTACATCCCATTCTCATTTACATAACTACATAATTTAATTATATCATGAACATTTTAACTATATCCATCACCAATTCATTTCTACTTATTACCATTCGACATATCATATTTATCCCTCTATCGTATGGACTTTCTTCTAATCATACATCCATACATCATATCCATCTACTCTCACATCACATATGTATCATAGAAAACTTAAACACATCATTGCCACACATCAATAAACATGTCTATAAGCATGTAAAGATAGACCATCCATCATGTGCTTACATATCATCACACAACACAAGTTCTTGAAAAAGTACCTCAATAACATATGAATAATAATGGAACTATATTTGAAAATAGTCTTGCTCCACTAGGTGGGTGCTCATTGAATCCCATCAACAAAGGCACTAGAGCCACCATCCTATGACTAATCTAGCATACTTTACACTTGAACCAACACTCAACCACAACTATCAATAGCCCATAGTTCACTCAAAACTATGGCATAGCTAGAAAGTATTCCAACCCACAATTATCAATCAATTATCATGCTTCTATAGATAATCACTCTCTAAGATCAAATATCCATGGGTAGAGTCCACTGGCACATAGCTTATTCCCCCACACCTACTCACACATCAAAACAATGATATAAATCAATTTTTCCAAAGTGGTCAACTTACATCACTCTATGATTTCCAATTTAGCTAATTTTCTAATGGTTCAATCAAGAACCAATCATTATTTCTATACCTCTATATCTTGAGTAGGGAATATCCCATATCCAACCTATCAGATCCATCAACACACATCACTTTTGGGTACTATGTTCTACAACATTATCTTTACCCCATTAACACTTTTAACACCTATTTCAATTTCATTTTTGAGGGGGCACCAACCTAGCTATAGTCATCATGAAATGATTCAAATGTGGATATCCATATAGTCTAAAAATATCCATCTATGCCCAAACCTAGAGACCACACACTATTTACAATACTCAGCAAGGGGAGGACTATTCATCTTGATTTTGGTTCTAACTTTCTTGTGAAGTATATCAATCTTATACATAATTTCTCAATCATGATATAGCCAACATCATTAAGCTCCAATAAATCATGTTAGGTAGTGGACTAAATTCTCATCCACACTTAGACTACAGTTTATGCATTAGCATTTCCTTCTTTTTCAACTAATTTCACACAATGCCTCTATCCAAAAACACCTCATGACTGAATGCTCCCTACCGCAACTCCTAAATCTTGCATAAGTTCACACACATATTTCATTGAAAACCTTCACATATTTTAATTCCAACACATTTACTCAACCAAAAAAAATCATAATCTCAACAAAATATCAAAAAAATTATAAACTCTCAGCAAAATATCAAAAAAAGAAATCACAAACTCTCAAAACCAAAAAGCTCCACAAATTTCAACCATCGTTTTATTCCAAATGTTGTACATAAATACACAAAGCACATGAGGTTCAACATTTTTTTTAGAATAAAGATTTTTTATTTCACATTGAGTTGTGGTACAACTACAACAATATATAGATTAGCATGAAGCTCACTCTGGCCTTCCTCATGGTGGTGACATCTTTGGATTCTTAGTAGGGGGAATCCCCCCTAGTGGTTTCCTAGAAGATGAAATTATAGTCATGGATCCCTACACCACCCACACAACATCCATTGGTATTGAAAACTTTTCACTAGACAACTAAGAATTCATCAACTGGGTAAATTGCTTATCCATAATTTTCATCCATTGTCATTGATTTCTAGTATACCTCTATCTAATACATGACTTCCTAATGAAATTTTGAAGTCCTTTAAATATCCAAAAACACATTTTCCACTAGTTTATTTATACCTAGCATAGTAATTTCCTATAACATCTTTGTTTTTGCCATATTCTAGTGCTCTATGTCAACCTTAGCTTTACAAAGCCACTACTACTATTGTTGCACCTTAACCTCACTCACCCACAACCACTCCTAAATCCACATAGACAATATGTTAGTTTTTTACACCACATTCTTAAGAGACTCTGGCTGCACTTGGAGTAGCACCAACTCATTCCACATGTCTCCAAACCTGCTTGTGTCATCCTCAATGCATCACACAGTCTTTGTGCCCATGATCTTTTACCTCACACCCCATCCTTATTTTCTTCTTCCTATGACTATTTTTACCATTGTGAAATTTCTAATGATTTCACCAAGGTGCATTCTTGATTCAACACTACTTATAGGTGCCTCACTTCTTCCTGTGCCCCATCCTCATGTGCTTTGTCCATTAAACCCAAAAAAATATGACTTCTTGTTTTGCATTCTCCACTAAGACTCTCTCTACTACAAGTACTTTTTTTAGTTCCTCTACTTAACACCCTAGTTGTCTCACACCATCATACTTGGTCTCTTTTTCTAACCAACCCAATGATCCCCTTTTTGTACTTGTTGAACCCTACATAGGCCTTCCAAGGATAATTATTTTTCTCACTACACTAGTGACCTTGCACCGACTAAGGTTATCATTTTTCCTCCACGCATTTTATCCTAGTCTCCTTGGAGATCCTCTCTCCTCTACATCTATAGATGGCTCTTTGGTAATTTTTGTCACTCCAAGTTGAGTCCCTTCTACTCGAGTCAACAGATCAACACCCAAATCCACTTGTAGTGCAAGCTATGCTCCACTCCCTGACATCTTTAACAAAGATTAAAAGGGAGGTTCTTCCACCTCAATTCCTAAGCTCCTAGGATGCTCTTACATTGCCTCCACCTGGCTCACCCTGATGCGATCATAGTCTAGTATTCAAAGATCAAGCTGATTAATGTAAGGAAAGTCAGGAGTAGAAACAACTTCCTACACTAATCCCTTTAGGAAAGTATTGTGTAAATTCCTATTAAATCCTTACAATTTCAGATTTGATAATATGTGAACAATAATATTGTTGTCAACCATGAATATAGAGCCAGTGGGGAAAAACATTTCCATAAAACAAGCCCACCACTCCAGAACCTGCACAATGTATTATCTTTAGCACAAATGGTTACAACACACTTGTAATGTAAGTTCTTTCAAGACACAAAAGATCAATCTAGTAGAAACATACCATACCAAAAATACACTTTTTCACTCTCTTATCTGCAACCCTAAAAATGTTTATATCATGCACTTTCCATTTTTAGGGAAACTTCCAAAGAACAAACATATTAGGGTTTTACCATTCTCAAAAAAAGTAGGAACCTCAACAAAATTTAGAGACTCAAGTGTACAGTAATCAATGACCAATTCCCACATGTCTTCATGTCTTCATGTCTTTAGAAAATCATCAAATCATAGCTCTTACACATCATAGGAATCTATCATAACTATTTCAACCATGATCTCCTTACACACAATTCAAGATGCAAACGCATACAAGTGGAGTGACACATCAACATGCCAAGTAGACATATAGGCTCACACTTAATTATATTATTTGAAAAAAATAGATTTATTAAACAAATAATAACAATAGGAATTATCCAAGGTTGAGACACCTTATTCCTAAGATTCTCCAACTTGTCAAACACC
Source organism: Cupressus sempervirens (assembly GCA_028749045.1). Taxonomy (NCBI): domain Eukaryota; kingdom Viridiplantae; phylum Streptophyta; class Pinopsida; order Cupressales; family Cupressaceae; genus Cupressus; species Cupressus sempervirens. The sequence continues at coordinate 195,200,592 of CM053786.1, forward strand.
TTGTAAGAGCAATATGAACATAATAGGAAATAACCACTATAGGCAAAAAGGCCCATAGACTCTGAACATCATTTGAAATTCTTTGTCTCCACTAGTTTTGTTAATGCATTTGAAACATTCTTTATAGTATTTGCCTTCTCCAAATTTACTTTTCCATCTTCCACCATTTCTCTCACAAAGTGAAAGTACACATCAATGTGCTTTTTTTTTGGCATGGAAAGTTGGATTCCTTGCAAGGCAAATAGAAATCTATTTGTCACACCAAATAGTAATCTATCTTGCATCAATACCAATATTAGAACACAATCTCCTAAGCCCAATGACCTCCTTAAAAGAATGAGTAGTAGCCATGTACTCATCTTCTATAGTGGACAAAGCAACCATAGGTTTTCGCTTACTCATCCAACTAATGGCACCGCCAAACATAGTGAACACATAAGCATTAGTGGATCTCCCATTGCTAATATCTATGAGGCCTCACCCCAACCCATCATAGAATGGATATCTTATTTACATTCTAATATTTGAGACCTTGATATTTTGATAGTTATTTGAGACTTAGATGGATAGCAAATTACTCTATCTATTGATTTTGATGCTTCAGTAGTGTTTTACATTGTTATATGCACTACAAACCTATTATTGAATAAGAAATGTTCGAATATATGTGGATGTAGCTTTATGATAGGATATTATCAGATTTTGATGCAATGCAAATGATAATTTGATCCTAATGATTTTTGATTTATAGATAAATGTTAAAATTGATTATGATGTTTTATGACATGTAGATTTTGATATCTTAACATTTCAAATGGAATAATTGAAAGACTAGGAAAAGAAATCTATTTGAATTATTTTAATATGGATATTATTATTATGTACACTTATGTAGTATATGTTTAGTTGACCCCTTGGACTACTCATACTTGAGTTTGTGTGTAGGAAGAGGAACCATGGAAATCTAATGGGGAAACAAGATATAGACACATGTTTAAATGACTCAGCCAAGGTGAATATTTGTAAGATTCATAAACCTCATTGTGATGTGTTTATTTTGAAAATGTGTGATGTATGTGCATAGTATCCATTTCATGAGTACATTCTGAACGTGTCATGTGTGAGGTATAGTGCATTTTTGTGTGTGTCACTTGACACTTGTATTCATTATGTGAAATGACATGTTTTTTGATGATGGACCATGTGGCCACGTTATTCCGAGTAAAATGCCTTAATTGAGAAATTTGATTATTTCCAAAATTAGTAAAGAGAACAAGGCTATCACCATGCAAAAATTTGATATTTAATTACCTACCATTGGGAGGGCCATAAAGTAACTCTAAGGTGAGTTTGTGATAAAAATAAACCCTACCCATGTTAGTACCTTAAGTTAGGGGGATAATAATGGCCTCTAGGGTGCCTAGTTGACTTAGGAGACCCCAAAAAAATTTGCATTCTATACCAAATCCAAAAATGAGAGGGAGATATGGGGTTATGGCTAAATTGGAAACTCACTTGGCCACTCTCTATCTTTATAGACAACTAGGGTTTGGAGAAAGAGGATAAGGAGTTCTACTACAACTATCCATTGCCTTTTCTTGGAGTGAGGTTGGTACCTTTGATCCATGGTGTTCATCATTTTGTATGTAGAATAGATGTGGTGTTCTTCATTTCATGGTGAATTTATGGTCTATTGTAGATGTGGTTTGTGGAAAGGATCTTGTTTGAGTGTTGCATGTGAGAAGTTTTGTGTGAATCTTTCCTTGAATCTTGCTTTGTTTTCATGTTTTGTGTTTTGTGTTTTATGTAATGGGTGTGAAGCATCACTCACCATTGGGAGGGAAGGGATGCTTGGGTGAAGGGGTTAGTTGGGCTCACACATGTAGTTGAGGAACTCCCCCATGTGTGGAGATGGTTTTATATGTTCAATAGAATGTGTTCTTCTTGTTTACTTGCATTTTGCGAGGTGTAAGGACGTGTGTGGAAGGGAAAATATTGAGGAACTCTCTTGTGAGTGGAGATGATTGTATGTGATCAATGGAATGTGTTCTTCTTGATGACTTGCATTTTGGGAGGTATAAGGAGGTGTGTGGAAGGGAAGATATTGTAAGCCCCGAAAGGGCATGTTGATAATGAGAAGATGTGTATATTGAGAATCATAGCTTTGGAAATCCCCCTCATGGTGAGAGCCCACCTTCACCCTATACTTGATTCAATTGTTGAATCATTGTGTGAAGCCTTAGTATGAGATGTGTTGTAATGTATTGTATTAAATCTTTTCATATTGTTCTTATCATGCACGACATGTGAATTTTTAGTATGCAACCATCTATGCTTTGTTTCCCCAATCTTGGTGGGTGGCTTCCTTGAGGCCTAGGTTGGGAGGTGAGCCTCCATGGTTCCTAGTTTATCTCTTTTTATAGGTATTCACTTGAAGAGTTTGGAAGCTTGATGCTCATGAAGTTTATTCTTTGCATAGGGGAAGACTCTTATTGATTATTATGTTAGAAATGGAGAGATAAAATCCACTTATTATTTGAAGAAATTGTATTGTAATAGTGTAGTTATTGTTTTCAATTCATTTGTCCATAGAGAGAGAGAGAGAGAGAGAGAGAGAGAGAGAGAGAGAGAGAGAGAGAGAGAGATTTGAATACTATATGTATTAAAATGGTTCTTCCATTATGTGTTGGATATGATGACTCTCTCATTACATTTCTCTTGTGATGTTGTTGCCTTAGCAATACTTTGAATTAGAATGTGATCAAGAAAGTATATTGTAATATGATATTCTTGAATGAGTGAATAGAACATTAGCATATTGGTATATTTATCTCCTCAAATTCCATACAGATAATTAGTTGCACTGGAGTTGTGTTGCTCTTTGATCTTGTCTTAAAATATACAATTGATTGCTTATGTTTTGTAGATAGTTTAAATTTAAATTGAATGTCAAAAATGTATTTTAAAACATGATGTTCCTGAAATTAGAATCAAAGGAATTCATATAATTTCGAAGTAGGGTATCTTGCAATGTAGATTTTTTTGAAATGCAATAGTTGTTTTATGTTAAGCTTACTTATTAGATTATAAATCATATTGCATAATGTAATGATAGATTATCACCAATTCAACTTTAACAACCATAGAGAATGCATGGAAGGAACTAGACAAATTAGTTAAGCTTAAATGAGGCTTGTAGATGCATATTTTCATTTTGGAAAATGTATGGGTAGACCAAAAAAAAGAGACTCATTCTATTACAGTCAAATAAAATAATAGACTTGGAATAAAATATTAGTACTTGGATTGGCAAGTTAAAAAAAAAAAAAATTCAACCTCAAAACCTTAATAAATATATGTTAGACCTACCCATGTTCATGATATGACCCTATGCCAAGGATATATACATTTAATAATCAAGGAAAGAAACATATATTTTATAAATTTCTAGACTAACCTAACTCAATAAATGTGAAAGTATAGTTAAATCCTAGTTAATCCCTCTACTTATGCTTTGGAGATTAAATAGAACAAACTTCCTAAATGACCCACCTAGCTGACCATCTCATTCATCTACCCTAAACCCAAGTAATAACTAAGGCAAGAATAAATAAAGGAAAGAAAAAAAAACTCACCCACCTAGGCATTGTATTCTTAGGAATATATTAACATCACATGCAAAACCTTTGTCATAGATCTAACAAGTGTCATGAACCCTCCTTCTTGTCCTAGGCACTTGATGACTTTGAAATTAAACATGGTATTTTATATGCCCTTTTTAACCCATGCAATTATACCTAGAGGAAGGACCCTTGCTATTAGTAATCATGAACTTGGTGCAAGTTGACTTAACCTTGGGATTTGGAGATGAATAGGCATAGGCAAGGAGTACGTGATGTGACACATGTAAGAAAGGTAGATATAATACCCTTTGTTAGTAAATCTTCTTTGGGTGCCTTAACCAATAATGGAATTCACATAGTCTGAGTATTGGGGGTGGTATTATGGGATAGCTAAAGTGGGGACACGTCTTGCACGAATAGATGTAGGTATGAAAATAAGGAGGGGTGGGTGGTACATTCTGTATAATTTCAAAAAAAATAAAATAATAATTTAATAATGTTTATTTATTAAGATAAGGGAAAAGTTATAGTTAGCTATTAATTGTTTTATCATATGTATTAAATTATGTTATAAATAATAAGATATATATATATATATATATATATATATATATATATATATATATATATATATATATATATATATATATATATATATATATATATAGAACAAACTAATATAATATTTATAAAATGATAATAATGATTTATGATTTGTATGAAGAATAGTGACCATGGTAAAACTGACATTTTAATAATAATAACAATTTAATAATAATAATGTCAATAATAGAGTTCAAGTTGAGATGGATTGTAGGATTTGTTGACAATTTAAGGGGAATAGATATATATTTATTTAAAATTTTCTCTAAATTTAGATATTATAGAAACATAATAGTTATATATATATATATATATATATATATATATATATATATATATATAGTTTTAGATTAATTGCTAAGAGTAGCATAGGTAGTATTGAATTTGATGATAGTTCCATTTGATGATTAATCGAATGTAATTGCAATGGAGTAATATTAGCTCATATTATGTAATGACAAAGTTAACTATTAAATAAAGAGAGCATATTAAAGTAGTAGGTATGGGTGGTTTCCAAAATAATAATAATAATTGACTATTAATAAGAATGGAATTATTAAGTAAAGGTAAACTAAATAGTAATGGAAATAAAATGGTTAAGTGATGAAACTCTTTCGCATTACAATCCCTAGATCTTTCCCATTACTCTGGCACAGTTTAGGTTATACTCACACATCATTGTGCTTCATATTAAGGGCTTGTATCCATAGCATTTCAACGTAGTTTACCATCTAGTAGCTAGCAGCCATGTGTTCCCTCATAGAAAACTTGAATCCATATTCAAAGTAAGATAGCTTTGTTCCTTTATATCTTACTTCATCAATTCCAAGTTTAAAAAATAGACGAAGCCTTTTCCTTAACTTCAGTTCTTCAAAAAAAAAATGTAGTTGTGTTTGCCTCATAGAATTATGGCATGACATTCTAGTATTCGATCTTTTTTTTCAACACTAGGAGCCTAACCCCTTACATATAACTTATGAACTACAACTTTGTGTAGGATGCCTTGAATTACCTATAATGGTCATTAGAGGGCCAAGGGTCTTAGAGCAAGCCCTGTAAAACAGAGGGGGTAGGATAGGATGTGGGAGGAACCCCACTAGGGAAACCTCCAAATATTGATCAAGTTTTGAATGCTATTAATAATTTTATTGGAGTAGTGTAGCAAAGGTTACCACCTATCATCCCATAGCCAGGACAATAGGATGTAGGGGGCATGGGGCCAATATCAGGGAAAGGAGTAGAAGACCCCCACCTAGACTTATAGAGGATCAAGGGAACTATCAGTACATTAGGTTGAACCACCCCTTGCATTAAAGAAAGCACTAGTGAGAGCACGCCAAGATATTGGGTATGAGATTAGTGACATTCTATGACTTAAGGTACCCCTTTTCAATGGTACCATAGATGGCACACATGCAGAGGCATGGTTATAGAGCTTACAGAGGTGCTTTAGATTTCATACCCATGGGATCAATCTAAAGGTATGATTGGCTATATGCCTACTATGAGATGATTCCTCCACTTGGTGGCAACAGGAGGAGACTATAGGGAGAGTCAACATAGAGACACTCACATGGGAGTCCTTTGTGGACTATTTTAGGGATAGATACTTGTTAGAACACTTTGGATAGAGGTAGGTTGATGAGTTTCATGATCTTCAGTAGAGGGGTGTCACAATGGCCAAGTATGAGAGAAGGTTCTTAGAGTTACTCCCTTATGTGGAGTACATGAGAGATGAGAAGCTTTGCATCCATTGGTTTATTAAGGGCCTTAACTTATCTCTCTAAGGACTAGTGCAGTTGGCTTTCCATACCACTTTTAAATAGGCAATTGAGATGACATTGGTTCCCAAAGACATTCATTCTAGACAAGAATCTCGTGATAGGTCCCATAATCAAATTCCCTCCCAGCAGCTAGCTTTGCAGAAACCCTCTTGGAAGGGTAATCAAAATCATTTAGCAAGGCCATCAAAGGGGCTACAAACATAGCAGAGAGGACAGTAGGACACTAGGTAGAGGCCATTATAGGTTTACTAGGGCTCAAATCCCAAACAATGAAAATCATAGCGCCCTAGACAGGATTAGAGGCTACAGAGCCAGTATACATAGCTACCTAGGAATCAGTAGCCCTCTAGGGGAGGTTTTAGTGGGTCTAGTAGGACCAAGAGTCAGTAGTAGTCTAGGCCATAGGGAGTATAGATTATGACCCATGGACCATGTTATGTTTCTAGTGGTATGGGTCACATTGCGCAAGAGTGTCCACAGGGTCCCATAGAAGGTAGTTAGTAAGGAGCCACCTCAGAGCCTATAGTAGGCAATATGGGCAAGTCCCACAAGGTATTTGCAATGGTTGATGACCACCAGTCTGAGCATCAGGCTATAGTGATTGAGGCTGCAGGTATGATTAGAGGTTATGAGGTTGCTATACTATTTGATTCTGGAGCTATAGACTCTTTTCTATCCCCATTTGTAGTGGAGCATTGTAGGCTAGTGGTAGCTAAACAAGATGTTGATTGGGAGGTCATGTTAGCTTCAAGGGCTAGGGTGTCAGTTGATTCCTTGATCCATGAGTACCCAATTTAGATTGGAGATCTGATCACCACATTAGACTTGCATATTACTCCATTGGGATCCTATGATGTAGTCCTTGGTATGGATTGGCTTTGCACCCATAGTGCCAAGGTGGATTGCAGATGGAAGAGAATTGAGTTTGTAGATGATCATGGTATACCTAGGGTGATTTTAGGAGTTTAGAGGCTAGTATCCCTTTGTATGATTTTTGCCATGTAGATTAATTAGTGCATGCAGAAGGGATGTCAATTGTTTGCCATCACCATAAGTCATAGAGAGGAGGATGTAGGGAAGGAACCTTCCCTCAATGACTATCTAATATTATAGGAGTTTGCAGATCTGTTTCCATTAGAGCTTCTTGGTATGCCACCGCCAAGGGCAATTGATTTACATATTGATCTCATACCAGGAGTTGAACCTATATCCAAAACACCCTACAAGATGAACACCCATGAGATTAATGAGCTTAAGACTGAGCTAGAGGTACTGTTGCAGAAGGGTTATATTTGACCTAGTGTATCACCTTAGGGAGCAGTTGTGATGTTTGTAAAGAAGAAGGATGGATGACTCAGATTGTGCATTGATTACTGACAGATGGATAAGGTGACTATCAAGAATTGATATCCATTACGTAGGATTGATGACTTATTTGATCAATTATAAGATGCTAGACTATTCTCCAAAATAGACTTGAAGTCAAGGTACCATCAGTTGCACATTATGGAAAGTGACATCCACAAGATTGCATTTCACACAAGATATGGTCACTATGAGTTAACAATGGTACGTTTTGGTCTCATGAATGCCCCAATTATACTTATGAGCCTCATGAATGGATTATTTTTTACCTTCTTAGACAAGTCTATAGTAGTGTTCCTAGATGATATATTAGTCTATTCTCATGCTGAGAATGAACACGAAGAGCACCTATGGTAGGTATTGCAACAGTTAAGGGAGAATCAAATTTATGGTAGCTTGTCAAAGTGTGCCTTTTTCAAATAGGAAGTTCATTATTTGGGTCATGCAATATTAGGCAACGGGATCTCAATGGAGCCATCCAAGATATTAGCCATTATAGACTAGCCAACACCTACCAAAGTCACTGAGGTTAGAAGTTTCAAGGGATTAGTAGGATAATATAGGTAGTTTGTGGCAGGCTTCTCTAAGGTAGCTTACCCTATTACCTCTCTTTAGAGAAAGGGAAAGAAGTTTGAGTGGATAGAAAAGTGTGAAGAGGCCTTTTAGAAGCTCAACAGAGTGCTCACTAGTGCACCTATTTTAGTAGTACCTGACCCCTCAAAGGATTTTTTAGTATGCACAGATGCTTCCTTGGATGAAATTGGAGCTATTCTTATGCAAGAGGGTCAAGCCATAGCTTATGAGTCAAGGAAAATCAAGGGGCATGAGCTCAATTATCCTACTGATGATCTCGAGCTCGCAATAGTGGTCCATGCATTGGCATGATGGTGACATTTCCTTCTAGGGAAATGATTTGAACTTCATTCAAATCACTGGAGCTTGTAGTATATTTTCACACAGCAAAATCTTAATGCTAGGCAAAAGAGATGGATGGAGTTCCTATGCGAGTATGATTTTGATGTACATTACATTAAGGGTAAGGTGAATGTGGTGGTAGATGCCTTGAGTAGATGATGTCATGAGCTCACTTCCATGGTGACTAGCACAAATTTAAGGAAGCACATTATGCATCACCTACTAGAGGATGAATTCTACATAGAATTTTGCCAGATAGTCCAGTCCTAGAGACCTCTTGAGGGTAAATTTGTTGACTATTCATTAATTCTGAGGGATTACTACAACATAAGGGGTGCACCTATGCACCCTTCATAGGAGACATATGAGAGTTCATCATTTTGGAGGGTCATAGAGCACCCTATGCAGCACATCCAGGTGTTAAGAAGCTTCATGCAGATTTGAGTAGTTATATCATTGGGCAGGGATGAGAATCTAGATTGCCAAAATCATTGCAAGATGCCTAGAGTGTCAGAGAGTTAAGGCAGAACACGGTCATCCAAGTGGACTTTTGTAGCCACATGAGATACTCGAGTGGAAGTGGAACACTATCTCCATGGATTTCATTGTTGGTCTTCTAATGTCTTCTCATCATCACAATGCCATCATGGTGATAGTTGATACTTTGACCAAAGTTGCTCACTTTTCACCAGTCTGTACCACTTTCACAGCACTCGTAGTGGCACAGGTCTTCTTGCGAGATATTGTTAGACTCCATGGCATTCCTCATAAGATAATATCTAATAGAGACTCCTTATTTACACCATCCTTTTGGAGGGAGTTACAAAAATCACTTGGTACCAAGCTCAACTTTATCACTACTTATCATCCTCAAATGGATGGGAAAATAGAGAGAGTTAATTAGATCTTAGAGGATATGTTATGAACGTACATGATGGACCTCTAGTCCAAGTGGGAAGAGTACCTTCATCTTGCAAAATTTGCATACAAAAATGGGCATCACACTTCTATAGGCATGCCACCCTATCAAGCCTTGTACGGTAGGCCTTGCAAGACACCCCTAAGTTGGGATAGGATAGAAGATAGGGTATCTATAGGGCTATAGTTTGTCAAAGATATAGAGCAGCAAGTAGTATTGATCAAACAACACCTCAAAGAAGCCCAAGATAGATAGAAGAAATAAGTAGATGTAAAGAGAGTGGATAAAGAGTAAATGGTTAAAGAGAAAGTATTTCTGAGGGTGCAACCATATAAGAGTTTAATCCATTTTAGAAAAGGCTCTAAGTTAGCACTTCATTTTGTTGGTCCTTTGAGGTTTTGGAGTAGATAGGACTAGATGCTTATTGTTTAGCCCTACCACCTAGCCTATCATGCATTCACGATGTATTTCATGTATCTATATTTCAATGGACCCATCCAAGATCTGAGCCATTATAGATTGGCCAGCACCTACCAATGTCATTGAGGTCAAAAGTTTCATGGGATTAGTAGGATACTATAGGTAGTTTGTAGTAGGCTTTTCTATGGTAGCTAACCCTATTACCTCTCTTTAGAGAAAGGGAAAGAAGTTTGAGTGGATAGAAAAGTGTGAAGAGGCCTTTCAAAAGCTTAAGAGAGCACTCACTAGTGCACCCATTTTAGTAGTACCTGACCCCTCAAAGTGTTTTGTAGTATGTACAGATGCTTCCTTGGATGGAATTGGAGTTGTTCTTATGCAAGAGGGTCAAGGCATAGCTTACGAGTCAAGGAAACTCAAGGAGAATGAGTTCAATTATCCTACTCATGATCTTGAGCTCATAGTAGTGGTCCATGCATTGGAACAATGGCAACATTTCCTTCTAGGGCAATGATTTGAACTTCATTCAGATTACTAGAGCTTGTAGTATATTTTCACATAGCCAAATCTTAATTCTAGCCGAAGTAGATGGATGCAGTTCTTATGTGAGTATGATTTTGATGTACATTAAATTAAGGGTAAGGAGAACATGGTGGTGGATGCCTTGAGTAGATAACATCACGAGCTTGCTTCCATGGTGACTAGCACAAATTTGAGAAAGCACATTATACATCATCTACTAGAGGATGAATTTTATGTAGAATTTTTCCAGATAGTCCAATCTCAGAGACCTCTTTAGGGTAATTTTTTTGACTATTCATTGGATTCTAAGGGATTATTGTGACATAAGGGGTGCATCTATGTACCCTCCATAGGAGACTTACGAGAGTTCATCATTTTGGAGGCTCACAGATCACCCTATGTAGCACATCTAGGTTTTAAGAAGCTTCATATAGATTTAAGGTAGTTATATCATTGGTCAGGGATGGGAATATAGATTGCCAACATCATTGCAAGATGCCTAGAGTGTTAGAGAGTTAAGGTAGAACACGATCATCCAGGTGGACTTTTGCAACCACATGAGATACCTGAGTGGAAGTGGGACACTATCTCCATGGATTTCATTTTTGGTCTTCTAATGTCTTCTCATCATCACAATGCCATCATGGTGACAGTTGATACTTTGACCAAAGTTGCTCACTTTTCACTAGTCCATACCACTTTCATAGCACCTATAGTGGCATAGGAGTTCTTGTGAGACATTGTTAGACTCCATGGTATTCCTTGTAAGATAATATCTAATAGAGACTCCTTATTTACATCATCCTTTTGGAGGGAGTTATAGACATCACTTGGTACCAAGCTCAACTTTAGCACTACTTATCATCCTCAAATGGATGGGCAAATAGAGAGAGTTAATTAGATTCTAGAGGATATGTTACAAATGTACATGATGGACCACTAATCCAAGTGGGAGGAGTACCTTCATCTTACAAAATTTTCCTACAACAATGGGCATCAAACTTCTATAGGCATGCCACCCTATCAAGACTTGTATAGTAGGCCTTACAAGACACCCCTAAGTTGGGATAGGATAGAAGACATGGTGTCTATAGGGCCATAGTTAGTCAAGGATATGGAGTAGCAAGTAGTATTGATCAGACAACACCTCAGAGAAATCGAAGATAGACAAAAGAAATATGCATATGCAAAGAGGGTGGATATAGAGTACATGGTTGGAGAGAAAGTATTTTTGAGGTTGCGACCACATAAGAGTCTTATCATTTAGCCTTGCCACCTACCCTATCATGCATTCATAATTTATTTCATGTATATGTATTAAGAAAGTATGTATATGATGAGTCTCACATCATAGATTGACATGCTTTGCAGGTGGAGTCAGATAGATAGATAGCATTGGAGTCCATTCACATTTTGGCTTGATCGATCCTCAGACTTTGAGGCAGAGAGCTAGACAAGGTTAGGGTCCAGTGGGATTGTTATGATGAGGTCACAACTTCATGGGATGATGTAACTAAAATGGAGGCATAGAATCCATATCCTTTCAATGAACTCTAGGAGAAAGTTCATGCCTAGGTGGGGAGGATGTGAGGCCTCACCCTGACTCATCATATCATGGATATCTTATTTACATTTTGATATTTGTGACTTTGATATTTTGATAGTTATTTGAGACTTAGATGGATAGTGGATTGCTTTATCTATTGATTTTGATGCTTTAGTAGTGTTTTACATTGTTATATGCACTAAGAATCTATTATTGTGTAAGAAATATTTAAACATATGTGGATGCAGCTTTATGATAGGATATTATCCAATTTTGATGCAATGCAAATCTTAATTTGATCTTGATGATTTTTGATTTATAGATAAATGTTAAAATTGATTATGATGTTTTATGACATGTAGATTTTGATATCTTAACATTTCAAATGGAATAATTGAAAGACTAGGAAAGGAAATCTATTTTAATTATCTTAATATGGATATTATTATTATGTGCACTTATTTAGTATATGTTTAGTTGACCCCTTGAACTATTGATGCTCGAGTTTGATGTGTAGGAAGAGGAACCATGGAAATATAATAGGGAAATAAGATATAGACACATTTTTAAATGACTCTACCAAGGTGAATCTTTGTAAGATTCATAAACCTCATTGTGCTGTGTTTATTTTTTAAACATGTGATGTATGTATGTAGTATGCATTTCATGAGTAGGTTCTAAACATGTCATGTGTGATGTATAGTGCATTTTGTGTGTGTGTCACATGACACTTGTATTTGTTATGTGAAATGACATGTTCTTTGATGATGGATCATGTAACCACCTTATTCTAAGTAAAATGCCTTAATTGAGAAATTTAATTATTGCCAAAATTAGTAAAGAGAACAAGGTTATCACCATGGGAAAATTTTAAATTTAATTACCTAGCATTGCGAGGGCCATAAAGTAACTCTAAGGTGAGTTTGTGATAAAAATAAACCCTACCCATGTTAGTACCTTAAGTTAGGGGGCTAATAATGACCTTTAGGGTGCCTAGTTGACTTAGGAGACCCCAAAAAAATTGTATTCTTTATTGAATCCGAAAATGAGAGGGATATATAGGGGTATGGCTAAATTGGAGACTCACTTGGCCGCTCTTTATCTTTGGAGACAACTAGGGTTTAGAGAAAGAGGATAAGGAGCTCTACTAAAACTATAAATTGCCATTGCTTGGAGTGAGGTTGGTACCTTTGATCCATGGTGTTCATCATTTTGTATGTAGAATAGATGTGGTGTTCTTCATTTCATGGTGAATTTTTGGTCTATTGTAGATGTGGTTTGTGGAAAGGATCGATTTTGAGTGTTGCATGTGAGATGTTTTGTGTGAATCTTTCCTTTAATCTTGCTTTGTTTTCATGTTTTGTGCTTTGTGTAATGGGTGTTAAGCATCACTCACCCTTGGGAGGGAAGAGATCCTTGGGTGAAGGGGTTAGTTGGGCTCACACATGTAGTTGAGGAAATCTCCCATTTGTGGAGATGATTGTATATGTTCAATGGAATGTGTTGTTCTTGTTTACTTGCATTTTGGGAGGTATAAGGAGGTGTGTGGAAGTGAAGATATTGAGGAACCCTCTCATGTGTGGAGATGATTGTATGTGTTCAATGGAATGTGTTTTTCTTGTTTACTTACATTTTGGGAGGTAGAAGGAGGTGCATGGAACGGAAGACATTTTAAGCCCTAAAAGGGCATGTTGATAATGAGAAGATGTGTATATTGAGAATCATAGCTTTGGAAATCCTCCTCATGGTGAGAGCCCGCCTTTACCCTATACTTGATTCAATTGTTGAATCATTGTGCAAAGCCTTAGGATGGTATGTGTTGTAATGTATTGTGTTGAATCTTGTCATATTGTTGTGATCATGCATGGCATGTGAATGTGTAGTATGCAGCCATCTATGCTTTGTTTCCCAATGCTAGGTGGGTGGCCTCCTTGAGGTCTAGGTTAGGAGGTTAGCCTCCATGGTTCCCATTTTATCTCTCCTTGCAAGTGTTCACTTGAAGATTTTGGAAGCTTGATGTTCATCAAGTTTATTCTTTGCATAAGAGAAGAATCTTATTGATTATTATGTTAGAAATGGAGAGATAAACTCCACTTATTATGTGACAAAATTTTATTGTAATAGTGTAGTTATTTTTTTCAATTCATTTGTCCGGAGAGAGAGAGAGAGAGAGAGAGAGAGAGAGAGAGAGAGAGAGAGAGAGAGAGAGAGAGAGAGGGAGAGAGAGAGAGAGAGAGAGAGAGAGAGAGATTTGAATACTATATGTATTAAAATGGTTCTTCCATTATGTGTTGGATATGATGACTCTCTCATTACATTTCTCTTGTGATGTTGTTGCCTTAGCAATACTTTGAATTAGAATGTGATCAAGAAAGTATATTGTAATATGATATTCTTGAAGGAGTGAATAGATCATTATCATATTGGTATACTTACCTCCTCAAATTCCATACTGATAATTAGTTGCATTGGAGTTTAGTGTTGCTCTTTGATCTTGTTGTAAAATATACAATTGATTGCTTATGGATTGTAGATAGTTTAGATTTAAATTGAATGTC